>VWZG01009788.1:1524297-1717902 GCA_013396735.1 Grallaria varia | reverse complement strand
TGGGGTGGGAGGGTGGGAGAGGGCAGCACAGCCGCGGTCAGCTGTGGGGTGGGAGAGGGCAGCACAGTCGCCGTCAGCTGTGGGGTGGGAGAGGGCAGCCTGTTCGCCATCAGCTGTGGGGTGGGAGAGGGCAGCCCGTTCGCCATCAGCTGTGGGGTGGGAGAGGGCAGCACAGTCGCCGTCAGCTGTCGGGTGTCTTCGCAGCCCCTGGAACCGGGGGGCCGGTCATTTCAATCCCTCGCGTTCGCAGGAACGGCAGCGAAGTGTCTGCTGGTGGTTCCTTCAAGCGCGCCGCGCCGGGATCGCTCCGGGGGCTCTGGAGAGCTCGGCAGAGCAGAGCCGAGTGGCCGCCTCGGGGAGCCGGAGGCTGCTCCCCACGGCCGCTGCCAGCCCTCGCCTCTCCTGCTTGGAAGCGCCGGGATGCTCCGGTCGGCTGCGCGGATAACGGAGAGCGGAACGGGAGATGGGAAGCCGGGAAGCAGCTCCTGCGCTCCAGGTAAGGCAGGTACCTCAGTGCGAGAGGAGGGAGGGGCACAAGGAAAGGGCCCCGGTACGAGCCCGCAGAACAGACTGGCTCGCCGACAGTGTGAGCCCTCTAAGTGGATGTCAGCTGAACGCCAAACCTCCTGGTACGTCCCCTGGCTCCTTTTGGGATAGAAAACAATTTGGCTTTTCCTATTAATTTTTGTAGCTACCATTAAAGGCAGTACCCCAACTAACATTATATCAGGCCCAATTACACTAGTGCACTGCTTCTATTTTTTTTTTTCTCTTTCATGCTGTGGCATTTCCTTTCCCTTGAAAACACTCTTTCACTCAGTCTAGCAATTAACTGCTTGAACAGTATAATAAGGAAGCAATTAAGAGGTGACAGAGAAAAATTAACACTCCATTTCACATTAAAGGCCAAGTGAGTATCCTGGCCATTGTGAGTTAAATGTGTCTTTGAAAACCTGTAGTTTGGATGTATTTTCCTTTTGAATAAGAAGCCAGTTCCATGTTTTTTAGTCTAGAGTCCCAGTCTGAAAATGGATGATAACTAATTGGGTGCTGTCTGCTTAAACAGGCTGTATTAATTGCAGTTTTTTCTCCTGTAAGTGTCAAGGAAAACAAAATCTTTGTAATGTGTAGGCACAATGTACGCAGCCTTAATTTGAATATGCATGTTCCAGAGCAAATAAAGCAAACCACTGCATGCAATGTTGCCATGGCAGGCAGTATTTGCATAATAAATAACAGCTATCATGAGACTTTCTTTATGAAGTTCTCTCCTGTGTTGTCAGCTATAAGAGCCGGCAATAAAGGAGCCAATATTGAGAAAATAAGAGTGTGTTTTGCTTGCAAATGCAACGCCCCGCGTGCAGTCATTGTTGGGCACTGTGCTGCTGGCGTTGGTTGCATTTGCTCTGCGCGCTCCAGCGCATCGGCGGCGCAAAGTGATGCCCACGAAGTGTTCTGTGCCAGGGCAGCGTTCCCACGGCTGTGCCGTGGAGGAGGCAGGGTTGGCACAAGCTGGTTAGCTCAGCGTGCCACGCAGCATCGACCCCGGACTCACCGTGGTGTTCGGTCCAAGGTTGGCCTTGCTAATCTTGGAGGGCTCTTCCAGCGTTGGTGATCCTGTGTTCTGGGGGGTGTGACAATCCAACAAGTGGGACACAGCGGAGGGGTTCCAATGGTGGTGCTTATACTTTATAAGCAGCCTGGCACTCCAAACTTTTGTGGAAGTGTTTTATCAGTCAATAAGATCACGATGTATGGAAAAAGGTCTCAGACAGACACCTGACAGTGAAATCATGTGCCTGTTGCCAGCAGTTCCAGTGGAACTGGGGCTGAGTGGCTGTTGTCTTGCAGAGCTCTGACCTCAGAAAAGGTGGTTTTCTGCTCTGTCTCTGATATGTGTCTTTCCTGTCAGGTGCCCCATGACAGAACAGAAGATGAGGATAATCCGCAGCTGTTTGTCTCAGTTCTGTGCCAGGGGATCCTTGTCTTCCTTCGGATCAAGACCTTTTTGATGTTATTGATGCCGTTCTGTCCTCACTACCTGGAATACAGACCCTTCAAGTAAACCTGGTTAAGTATATATGTATATATATTTCATTCCATCTTCAGCTGAGGGGTTTCAAACTTCAGAGCATGGCAAAACTTTCATGATCAAATCATAAAGCTTTGTGAAGCTCCTTTGCTTTGGGGGTTCATTACAGATTGTAAGTGCTGGTTCACTGGGGAGTCCCTGAATGTTGAAAGTCAGTTTGGGGCTGGTTTCAAGTGAATGTGTTGTGAAATTTGATATTGAAATCCATTACTTTGATGCAAAACCAGCTGAAATGGAGAGATTTCAGCTAGATCTTGCTTTGTTTATTTTCCTTTTGTTGCATTGAAGGGGAAATTCAGATGAAGGCAATCGTAGCATCCAAAATATTAGGGAGAGCAAAAGGAAGGTCAGAGGTGGAATGTAGTCCTTAGGATAGAATAAAGGTGATAATAAACCCAGTGCTGAGACCGAGTGCTTGGAGGTGGATGAGCATGGAAAAATATGGCTGTTTTGGCATGGTGTGTGGACATGTGGGGAGCATGATTGACGTGAAGGAGAGGATCAGCCTGAGGAGGCTTCTGCAAGGCTCACTGCGTTTGAGGCAGGTGCTGCTCCTGGTAACCAGCCTGGTCAGAGGGAGATCTGCCGAGGAATCCGGTTTGTCGTTTGGTTCTTAAAACAGGGAGAGGATGGTAACTTAGCCACCAAAATAATCAGCCTGAGGCCAGGGGATCCCCTCTGTTCCTTTTTGGTTGTGAGTACACAGCCTACCTGTTCCTGTGCCAGAAAGCTATCCTGAGGCTTTCCAGGCTCACGGAAAGCAAAGCACCAAGTTCTGGAAAATCTTCAACAAACACACAAGTGCTGTCATGGTTTATATTCATGGGTTTAATGAGCTTTGATTAGGATTTTAATTGAGTTGGTACATGTGCCTCGACTGAATGCTCTTAGGTGTGATTTAAATAAGGAATTAACTCTTTCATCCCATCCCAATGTTTTCTAATAAAATTTAAATGCTGCAGAGGTTGATAGTACTGGATAACTGGTGATAGTGGTCTAGTGTGTGGATTAACAGAGTGAGAATTATTGCAGGTAACTTCTTGATTTTTCCATAACTTATTGAAAAATAAGAGAGACTTTTAAGTGGCTTTTCAGAGTGTCTACGAGTTACTGACAAGAAGCATCTCCCTGATTTAGTCTGACTTTTGGAAGCTGCATGAGGGTTTTTGTTTTATTTTTCTGTATCACTTGTATTTACTTACAGACGTAGTCTCTTCCCTTTTTTTTCCCTCTTTAATAAATGATAAGGGATAAGCTGACTACCAGTACATATATCAGAAGTAAACAATCAGTTTCAGGTTTTATTTTGCTCTGAATGTCAGAAATGATACCTTTTGCATGAGGTATTTTTCAGCTAATGGATGGATCATGTAATATCTGTAGTACCTAATATCTTCTCCTAAACAGAAAAGAAAAATGTCTCTTCAAACAAGTAACCCCAGATCTCATACAACAGCACAGCATGTGTCAATTCACACTGTGTCATGTGACATGAAACTACTTAATACAACCTGACTTGGGGTGACATTTGTATTGCCCATATCATAGAATAAAAAAATAACACTTACTTTCACAAGTGAGTAATTATCGTTTCCAGTTGACGGTGTTTTGCTATTTGCAGGTCAAAATGAAAAACAGGTAAGGGTTAGTGAGCTACCTTGAAAAGAAATGTTACAGTAGGGAAGAGATTTGATAAGGGCCTAACCATGCTGGCAATGCAAGCAAAAGAAATGGTTCTGTTCATGAAAGGATGGCTCTGTCTTTAGATGTGATTTGAACTGAAGCAGGGGAAAACCCAGAGAGGAAATCTCAGCTTTTGAACAACAGGCTTGTCAGCTAATTAAGGCCGAAGGACAATTTTAAGGAAGGAAAAGAAAAAAACCTAATCTATTGCCAAGGACTGAGGGCACATTCGTGGTCTCCATTCAATCCCACGCACCACACGGCAGGGGAGGGGTAATGCACAGACACCCCAAAGAGGTGCAGATCACAGGGGAAGGAGCCCAGTGCTGGGTGCTCTCCTCCCCAGCCCACCACTGTGCTGGGGCTGCTCGTGATGCCTGGTGAGACAGCAGGGCTCAGGTCTATTCCTACCCCGATGACTCTGAAATTTGTGGTTTATTCATAAAGATCCTAATTTGATCCACAGTTAAGAGCTGTGAGTCCTATAAAGGCTGGACAGGGAAGTAGCTCCTGAGCAGTGAGAGACATCCACAGCCTCTGGTGCTTTCTCTGCTCGCAGGAAAATCCCCAGTCCTCCTGGAGGCTTTTTTATTTATACCAGATCTTCATACCCACCGGAGACCCTTTGCAGTTGCGTCTCATGGTGACACACAGTTGTCTCCAGTTACAGTTCATCATCTTCTGGTTGATCTTAAGGCACCTTCTCATCACTTATTCCCAAAAGAACCCATCTGCAGCACAGGTGTGTGCTGGCTTGCAGCCCTTATCCATCCATCTCCATCTGCATGTGATGCTGTGGGACATTTTGCACGAGCCCTTTCCTGTAGCCCAGGAAGTGCATGTAGATGTTACCTTTCAAAAACGGCCATGGAAATAACCTGACAGCTGGGAAGACAGATGGCAAAAATATCCTGCCATGGACAGTTTTCCTGCAAGAATTCCTGAGGAGGGCAGTAAATGCCTCCATTTTGGATGACACGGGGTGATTTCTGACCGTGTTCCTTAATGAACTTTCCTCCTCTTGTAGTATCTTAAGTCCTGAAAAACCCAAGGAACACATTCCCACTGTGATTTTTAAGGTCCTTTTGGAAAAAAACCTTTAACCTCATTGGTTTCTACAAAGTTACACAGCTCACAGCAAAATTGCACCTCACTTATTGTGCTGGTAGTCATGTGTTTCTTTGACTCCAAACTATGGAGATGTTGGAAAGATTAATTGTAAATTTATGCCAGCTGTTTTCACAGATCTTTTTACAAAGCTACAAAAATAAGCTTGCAGTGAATATTTCTCCTTCTCCTGCCATGGCCCCATGCTGCCACTGCCATGGCAACCACAAAATCTCCTCTCCTTCCTTTCCTTCAAGCCCTTGTCTGCTTGGCTGGGGAGCCTCTGCCAGGTGATGCCCCAGCCATGGCAATGCCTCTTTCCAGTACTGAGGCCACTTCTTCCTATTTCCTGACTGTCCATTGTAAGACCCTCCCACTGTGGTGAAAAAAATTCCAGTTTAGTCCAGGGGAATTGTCACAATTTCTGCTGTGTGAAATTAAGGAGGAAGAACACGGTAGTTAAGGTCTCCCAATGGTTAGGTCTTCTCCAAGTAATGCTTGGGAGGGTCTGGATGATACTTTGTGGGCGTGTTTACATGCGTGACTGCCACACATCATTACTAGTTGAAAATCAACAGTTTCAAAGCCTTTTAATAACATTTTGAAGGTTTAAAAATGTAATGCATTTTGTATAGGGGATATGTCTTTTTCTTTACAAAGGGAGGAAGGGATATACCAAATCTTAGAAACGAAAATAACATGACAATTTTGCAAACCACCATGAAATAAGGATTTATTAGTTTGTTGATCTCCCCTGGGGACCTGAGTGCAATAAAAGCAGGAATTGTGCTGACTCGAGTGGAAGTGAGGAACATGTTCAACTTGAAGGCAAATGGTTTTGTGGCACAATCCAGGGATATAGGCTGGATGAGCTCAGCTGTCACTCAATCCATTAATCCCTCAAATCTTTAGCGCTTGAGGATTAATTTCTCTAAATATTGTGCCAAATATAATAGTCTCTCTATTGCTCAACACTATTAGATGTGTATGAAGTACAAGGATCCTTTTGTCTCCCTAATAGGATTCAACCCTAATTCAAAAGTTAAAGCATGAGTTTAAAATAAAATAACTTAAAAAACCCCACAAAACATTTTCCACAGGTAGAAAGATAACAGCAGAACAGCCATAAAACCTTAGTCCAGGGCTCTGGCCCTGCCCTTTACACCAGTCATACAGCAGACACAGGCCAGGGACAGTGGTGCTTGCTTCTGTTTTATCCTGACACAGAATATTCCAAGGGTGACAAAGAAAGGAAAGTGATGCCGTGTCCTTCCACTGCCATAACTTGATTTGGGGATGTGGTGATGAAGGTGCTGGGGTGGAAGTGACACGTGGATGGAGGGCACAGAGCACACTGAGAGCTCGTGTTCTGGCAGGTGTGTCACCACGTCCCACAGTCAGCCTTCCCAGCAAGAGCTCCTCAGCTCCCAGGTACTTTCTGCCTGGATGTGGGACCATATGTCATAGAAAATGGCACTTTTTTCCATTTTTCTTTTTTCTTTCTTTTTCCCTGCATCCAGTTTTTCTTACCCAGATCACCTTCTTCTAGGCTGCCTTGTTCCCCTTCTGATCTTCCCAATGTCCACCTGTTTTCCCGAACCCACTGATATTCCTTGGCACAGTAAGGTGTTGGGCTACAAACTGGTCCATGTGGGACTCTTGGAAAAACTTTTCTCTTTGAGGATATCCTGCTGTAGTTTGGGTTTCAAACATGTGTTTTTGTCAGTTTAGCGTCCTGGTGTGCTCATTCCTGCCAGGCTGCCTTAGGGTATATTTAGTTTCTAAACTAGAAGAATGTCCTATAATACCAAGTCCAACAGCTGATGCAGTATTTTCTTTCAGAAAACTGCATTTTACTAAAGTAAAAGATGTACACAGAAATGAGCAGTGTGCAAATAATCTATCCAAGGTGAAAATAAAGTAGGAAAGAGCATTTGAAGTAGTGGCAACAAACAAGTTTCAATTTTCAAATCTAAAGGACCTTTTCTTTTGAAATATTAGCTCATTTATACTTTCTGAGAAGTCAGACATGAGACAGAGCATTCTGATTTCACAGCACCAAAACATTTTGGGTTAGTGAGTATTATTCTTGCTATATAAACTTTTTCTTCCAGTTTTGGATGGCAGACAATGCAAAATTAAAAAAAAAAAAAAGGGTATTGACAGCTTGCTTTTTGGTCAGAACTGCTTAAGTTCAGTACATTAACATTTTCATTATAGCAATTAAATCTGCAATTTTCCTCCAAATTATAATTAATTAGCTCTGAAGGTGTGAAGTGAAATCAAAATCCAGAGTGAGTTAAGATTTTCACACTCTTGCTTTTGGTGAAAGTGAATATAAAAATAGAAGAACACTTGATGCAGATGGTTTCACTGCTGTATTTTCTAGCAATCCAAGAATAAAAGGGCATCTTTCTATAAAACTGATCTAATGGGATTTTGAAATAAAAAGGTTTTCTTTATTGGAACATTAACTAAATTCTTTGAAAAAATGGAAAGCTGAAATTTTTGGTCTGTCAGCACCCTAGTAAAGATAGAAAACCTCTGTAAAAAGTATAACAAGATCATGTAACTAGAAATGGAAGAAGTCAGCGAAAACTAGAAAGCAAGCAGGATGGTTTTAAAGTGAGATTAATTAGCCATTGAAATAGCATCCCAAGGGGCATGGTACCTTTTCTAGCACTTAAAGTTCTTAATTCATGATGGGATATCTTTTTCAAGAGAATTCTGTAACAGTGCAAATTGTTCAACAAGGTCTAGGAGTCGTGGGGTGGAGGGCTGGGTTATTGCAGGGGCTCAGGCTGGAGGGGCTCATGATGTTCTCCTTTGGCCTCGGCGCCTCTGGGTTCGACCTGCATGGAATGGGTAAGAGCCAGGTCCGCAGGCTGGAATGCCTGCGCTTTTGGAAGCAGATGTGGGGCACAGGTGTGGAGCCCTGTGGTCCACTGGGAGCTCAGCCTGGAGTAAAACCCCCCCCGAGAGATTGCAGGATGGGCCAGGCTTTGCTCTGGGTTTGCACTTGTCCAGTTTTCCTCATCCCTTCCTGTTGCTCCCACCCCTGTGTGCGACTGCTGCCTGCAAACCTGCCCTTGGATTCTGCTGCAGCTGAACCTGTATTAACCTGAAGGCATTAGAGAAATTGGTGGGAAAGCTCAAATCATTCTTGGAGGTCAGGAAAAAGAGTCTTACGGTTGACAAAGAAGAAAATAGGAGTCAATGAGACACACAACGGTCGGGGGAAAAATATTCTCTTTTACAAAATCCATTGACTGAGGAAATTCCCCAGAGGAAGGAGACTAAGGTGCTTCCTACATGACAGTGAGTGACAGCTCTTTCGTGTACAGTGGCTTGACAGTTACATTTTCTCCCTGAGAAGCAAGCGAGATAGAAAAGACTCTCTCTCTTCTCAGAGCATTAATACTTACGGCCTGGCTCTTCTCCATTTCTAATCTACGTCTGCCTCTGCTTCCACTGAATCCTGAAGTGGCCTTTGCTGTTTTGAAAGTCTAAAAGACCAGGGATAAGAGGAATGAACCAACCTTTTCCTTCCTGCCCTAACCCCAAGCCCTCCCAGCTCTCTCTGTAACACCTCCTGCTGCAGCCCTTGTGTTCTGGGTAATTGCCAGTGGGAAATGCAATCCCCAGTGGCACCAGGACCTTCAGCAGGGAACCAAAACCTGCGGTGAAACCAAGAGGTGCCTGGTGCCTTTGCTGTTTCATGGGATTATGGACTCTGGGGCTCTGCAAGCAATCCTGGAAAAGGGAAGACACAACCTAAAGCAGAGTGCAGAGTACTTTGTGAGAAGTGAGGTCCCAGTCGCCCCATAGAATGACAAGCCCTTCTCAGGCTCCTGTGGCTAGCTCTGGTGTTCCAGTGGTAGCCCTGCTCCAGGAGAGCTCTGGTGTTCCAGTGGTAGCCCTGCTCCAGGAGAGCTCTGGTGTTCCAGTGGTAGCCCTGCTCCAGGAGAGCTCTGCTTTTCCAGGGATAGCCCTGCTCCAAGAGAGCTCTGCTTTTCCAGGGATAGCCCTGTTCCTGGAGTCTCCTCCTGGTCTTTTCACCTGGTGTGAGGTGGATGAAGCTGCCCCCAGCAGGAGGACAACACAGACTCTCCACCATCATAACCCAGAGAGATGGAGCAGGGATGTGCCAGGCGCTCCATCCTCTGCAAAGGGAGAATAACTGGCCACAGTGTCTGATCCTGGAAATTCTGACTTCCTCTGTGTGCATCTGCACATTTGCAGGGTTCAGGCTTTCATAGAGCCTGCAACCAGTTCTGCTGTCCCACTTGATGTCACTCCATCCCATACAAGTATGGGATTTACCCTGACTGATACCTGCTGCGGTATTTTTACGTTTCCTTCTGATGAATGAAAAAGAGTTCTAAAAGGTGACCACATGGATTGTAACAGGCTACATAGGATGTGCAATTTTTGAGAGCGTCTGAAGCCCCTTAGGCAAAAGTTATGCGCTCTCAGAGTGAGGTTTGGTGAAATAGCTCATGTTGGTTTCTTGGAGGTTACAGCTCCTTAGCAGAGAAATCCCTGCATGCTCTACCTCCTTCCCTCAGCTCTTAAGTTTAATATCTTGTTTGCTTTTGTCTTGTATTATTTTTCTTCCATTTTCCCAGTGTTCCTCACTTGCAGACTTTCCTGGCGTGTTTGATGCCTGATTCACAGCTTATGGCTCACGAGGTGCTGCAATAGGGAGGCTGGTGCAAGTCCAGCTCTTGTTCTTTTAATTCTGTTCTCTAAATTCAGCTTCACGGGGTAAGAGATAAAAACCAGCAGCCTCCCCTGGTCCCGTGATGACCTTGATCTTTGTGTTGTTTCAGCACCAGCCCCATAAACCTTCGAAGCTAACCTTGCAGCTGCGTCCTGCTAGGCTCTCCCACACAGGTCAATCTCATTTCTAGTTTTGATTGTTACAGTTTAAAGATAGAATTTCCCTTTCTTGCTTCACAGCATTCAAATGCTAATTAGATCCCTTAAATGTCTAGGAAGTTATCCCAGTTTACACATATATGGTTTATTAGCTCGTGTTCATTTCAAACCTGTTCTTTGATGTAGGCTAATGGAATTATTCTTTTAGAATCACTTTAAAAGGTGACTTCTCTTTCTTTCTTGATAGATGGATGGTGTTTCTCTGAAGCACATTTGTGAGTGTTTGCCTTTGGAAAAAATACCTGCTTTACATGGGCTGATGCTGAACACTTCTGGATGTGCATGCAACAGATAAACAGTTGCTTTCTATTTGCAGCAACTTACTTTTTTGAGTTTACACTTTTACTCTTCACTGAAAAAAATGTTTCTTTTACTTCTCTTTCCATAGCTGTACAGCTAATAAGATGAAGCAGATCAGGTTTGCAAAAATGCATCTGCCTAGAGAATATGGCCATGTGAGCCAGCATTTGTTTCCAGCTGTTTTCTTGTCATTAGCTTTTAATTTCAACAGCTACCTGCTTGTGCCTCTCCTCTTTTTTCCCCACCTCAGGTATTTTGCGCTGTTATTGTGATTGTCAGTTCTGTTCTGCTTGAAATGTTTCAGTGTATGTTGCCATGGTTACAGGTGCCAGAATTGGAAATAAATGAAGGGGGTATCAAGGCACCGTTGTGACTCTGATGGAGGCTTAGCACTAAGATGTTAGCTATTATTTTGCTGGATTCCATGATATTTGATGATGGATCCATTTTAATAGAATATTTAAATGCTTGCATGAATATAGATTGCACTAAAATGGAATTATGTACAACTGGATTTAAAATAAATTAATTTTTTAGTATTTTTTCTAAAAGAGTACATAGCCTTCGGGGCGGTATGCAGGAGAGTGAATAGAGTGTCTAGAACATCTACTGCATGAATGGTATGAACATGTTTGACTATATCTACCACTGAGTATGGATGAGTATTGAGTACTTTTCTTCAGAAAACTTCAAAGAGATAAGAGAAAAACTTTTTAAGGAAGCAGACAGCTGCTTCAGAATGGTTTCTTATACCTGACTGAGGAAGACACTTGAAAATTAGGTGGATCCTCTTTTATATTTTGTGTAGTAGTAAAAACTGCTTGTAAAAGCGTGTGGGAGCTTCTGATGGAGTTGATGTGAGGGTTTCTGCAACACCGGAGTTCTCTCTTTTATAGGCTCGAGACTTAATCCAAAGCTCAGCAAAGTCAATGCAGAAATTCCCACTGACAACAGTGAAATTTGAGTTGAATCTTAGGTCAGTTTTTTAGCAACATTTTTCCATGTTCAAAATGATTTAAGTCCTTTTTTCTTTCAGATTTTCTGGATCAGTCAGTCCCTCTCAGCGTGCATCGGTGGGTAATGTGCTTCCTGTGTTCTTTAACCAGGGGGATGGGCAAAATGTGGGAGCACTGCTAAATGTCTAAAATGTCACACTTGTCCCAGAGAAAGTTCCTGCTTTCATTTCCCAGTGAAGGGACAAGGTTTTCCTTTATTGATGATGTCTGTCCCCACTGCAGTAATCTGAGAAGCTCCTGCCCATGTGAAGGGAATTTGCATGTATGTGTGAGTGTGTACATGCATATATTGATACACTCATATAGTTATGAGTGTGTAATTAAAATCTTTGTATTTTTGAAGTAGCTTTAAAATTAAGCTGTGGCTTTCTATTTTCTGAAATGTTATTTAAGGCAAGTAGAAAGAGGGCAAACAGTATGGTATCCTTAGCGTGTTGATTGGTGGTTGTAATAGTAACATGACATTTTACTAAACATTGAGGTTTTTACAGTAACTCCATTTATCATCTGTCAAATGCAGGAAACTGGAGCGAGTGAAGACAATTACTGTATTCATCCTTTCCCTGAGTTTGTATCTTCATTTCTTACTAATCCTTCCTCTGGAAAACTCTCCTTGAGAGTATTCTGCCTTTAGCCATGCCAGAGTCTTTCAGAGTATGTCGGCACTGAGGCTCTCACCAGTGCAACCAGCTAGAAATGTAAAGTTCAGCTTCTTAGTTCTGGCTGTGGTCACCTTTTGTGCACCTTTGGCATTTCTGGAAGGACCAGCGACTGGAGGCTTTCCCCTGCCTGAAGGAGCCCATGCAGAGTAGCCGGGGTAACTCTGCACGGCACTGAAATATGCTTTGCAGCCACCCCATGAATGCCCTGCTCCTATCTGGGAACTCTGCTCCACCAGCTGGAGGCCTAAAAGCTAAACACTTAAAAGCCTCTGTCCCTTTGTCAGTCTGGGCCAAAAATGTTCACTCCATCCACTGCAGAGCCTGTGGCTGGGAGAAGCCGGGGAAACAGCATCGCCTTTGTTCGGACGCTCGCTTTGAATGGGCGCTCAGCAAACACACCAAACTTCCACCAAACGCCCTGTCATATTTGCCTGTGATTTTGCAATTGCCTGTCATTAGCTTGAGGGCCATACGTGTGCAGAGGATAAAAGGAGCTGCGTCGAAATCAGTGTTTACACCAACTCTGTAAACAAAGCAGCATCTGCTTGGCCGGCTGCAGCATTTCCAGTTCATTGCGGTCCCGAATTGTTGTCAAACTGTTGTGTTTTCCTTGTCGCTGAATATAATTTTACTGGAAGAGGTAAATGTAACACCCGTTCATCTCCCGATGAACGAGCAGAGCTATCATTTTATGCTTGACTTCAAAATTTCGGCTGTGGTTCGTACCTGATGAAAATGAGCTCGCGGGAGTTCTTTGGCACAAACTCCAGGAATTGTTGCTGCGCAGGACAACGACGACCGCTAGTGGCTAAAGGTGGGTTTTTTTCCAAAATTGCTAAAACCAAGAGGGAAAAGCCACGGATTCAATACCTAAATTAATGCAATAGATGCAATTGGATGGATTTTGCGCACTGAGACGTAAAAGAATGCCAGTGTTTTTGTAAGATGCACAGCCTCTGTTCCTAGCTGTGACCTGCCTCCTTTTTCCAGGACTGCTCCAGGGTATCCCTGCGTTGGCCCCTTGCCCTCTGGTGAGTATCAATGCAGACTGATCCAAGGCTGCCTCTCCCTCCAAATCACTCCGTTTGCCCCTACCACTCTCATTATCAGTTCAGCTCCTGTATCTGTGCGAGTCTCAAGCACAGCACAAGGGCTTTGGCAGAAACCAGCAGTGGCTTCCAGCAGTCTCCCCAACCTGGGGAATCCAGGCCTTCCCACCCATTTCTGTGCACTGCACCCGTGGTACTGCAGTTGTTGCTTCTCCTGTTGGTTAACATCTTCCTTCACTTGTCTTTCATGCACTTTTTAATTGGTTAATTACTTTATCCATATGCTAAGCATGCACAAGAGTACTAGTTATTAGTGATACCACATGTTCACTCTATATGTTTTTAAATGCTACATTTAGGCATTTTCTGATGTGTGCATCCTCCCAGTACAATAGCACAGGTGTCTCATGTAGACCTTTTGTTAATTCTTTAATGGGCTGTAATTAATCTGCTTGTTTGTCTGTTACATCACTGCACGCCATTTGTACACGCAGGCTCCTCGTGACTCCACCAGTGCAGGCACAGTAATAACACATCATCTTTTCCTGGGTAAGGAAATGCTGTCCAAGTCTGTAGTGTTCCCTGGACAGGTGATACAGATTGCAGTATGTTACAAGGGCTGTATTTCCCCAAGCTGGGTGCTATTTGACCCTCTGGATTGCATTTCTACCAACACTTGCAGTGATGCTGAGTCCATCATGGCATGCAGGCAGCTGTTGAGGTGAAGGGACTGCAGAGCATCCAACCCCTTCTGCCTTTAAGTGACCATATACAGTGCAGGGCAGTGGGGAATTATGTCTCCAGCTCAAAAATTAATTTCTGCTGACCCCCTATACCTATTTTTAAAATCCCTTTACTGTCTTGCACTACCACGTGGCAGAGGAGGAAGAAGAACTCTCCTTCAGCTTGAAGACATTACGCCTTGTCCAGTCACTTCATGCCCTTGTCACAAGTGCCTCTTCAGCTCTCTTGGAGTCCCTTTAGGTACGGGAAGGGGTTTGAAGGTGTCCCTGGAGCCTTCTCCCGGCTGAACAACCCAAACTGTCTCAGCCTGGCTCCATAACAGAGGTGCTCCAGCCCTCTGAGCACCTTCATGGCCTCCTCTGCCCTTGCTCCAACAGATCTTCGTCGAGACCGTATAGAAGTACACACAGGACCTGAGTTTTCTCTCCCTGTAAGCTCTTTGTGGTTTCTGCTGTTAATCCAAACACCAGTCTGCAAACTGAGTTTTCCACTGGTTGAGTTGATGTGCTGGGGGTCTTCAGCAAGGACAGGAACGTCACTTGATCCACAGAGGAGCTGATTTCCCCTATCCACGCAAATGTGTGCAAGTCACATTATTGTTGATGAGCTGCAGGCAGGACTGGAGGGGGAGGGCTCTCCCCAGTTCACTTTTCGAGGCAGTGTGTAGTTATTCTGAATGGTCTCTGCTATGTGTAGTTGAAAGCAAGCCAGGGGCATAGTGCCAAAAGAAAGGGGGAAAATACTTAAGGCAGACAGTTTGCCAGTAGCTTAGCAGCTGTCAGCTAGTTGTTCCAGGAAGATATAAATATTTAAGATTAATGATACCTGGCTCTAACTCTCTTTCTGTGTATATAATATATAGCAGTATGTGTTACTATATGATGAATGTCTTGTATTTAGAGAGATACAATTATTCATTTCAACTACTCAACACTGTGAGCAAAAAGACGATCATCAGCTGAACACCAAATACAAGAGCTACATCCTGTATTTACAAGAAGTTAATTCTTCCCACTTGGCTATGAGAAAAAGTCAGGACAGTTCTCTGATGAGCTCCAGAAGTCTGCATGGAATTCTCCTGTGGGGAAACTCCTTTCCAGGTAATCCCATATCCCCCTTTTCCAGAAACGCTTGCTTTTAGACTCAAAGAATGACTATCTAAGTGATTAAGGCATAGATAGGAACTAGCTATGCGGGAATAAAGAGTAATTTCTTCCTCCTTAAGGGGACTTCTGGGATATCTATAGTAAGGTATAAATAGCTATACCTATCAGCAGAGTATCATTTCCAAAACCAAGAGACAACTTGAGGAATTTCCCCCTTATCCTTTCTTTGGTTTTAATTGAAATATAAATTCTGAACAGCTTGTCAGAGGACAGAAAGAAAAGTCACAAAGACCACATGGAAATTTTCTTTCCAGCTTTAGTGTTTGAGAACAGGGAGAGTCCAGGAATGGTTGGGCCCATAGTCTCCATCTGTTGATTTATGGGTTGGTTGTTCTTGTGTCTTTCTAGTTAACCAAAATGGGAAAAATTTAATTCCTCCCTGTGGGAAGTCTCCAATATGTTGAAATGGACAGTGATCTCTGTTTCTTTCTTAATAGGGCAAATTTTGGATAACAGTCCCATTCAAGCAGCCACTGGGATGAATGTGATGGTGTTAGCTGGCTCTCCAAATGTCCCACCTAGGCTGGAAAAAGTTGGTAATTGATTCTGGGCTCCAGGAAAATCACCAGCTTGGCAGCAGCTGCTGTAGCCTTTATAGTTCTGTACCCTCAGGAGCATCTTCTCTCCTCCTGTTCTTCCTGCCCACTGGTGAAGAGGGTCCAGCTCCTGGAACTGCAGTTAGAGCTTCCCTTTGGATGGTGCAGGTGAGTGTAAGAAAGACGTGCCCTTGTGCAGACTGGCTGGCAGGGATTAGTGTCTGCTGCAAGGCACACTTAGCTGTTTTAGATACTTTATGTTAACATGTGGAGCACAAACAAATATGTCCAGAGAGAGTTCAGCTCAGTTTCATTCTTCCATTAAAGGACCAATACTGGAAAAGTAATACCTTATTCTAAATCCATTTTCTTTTGAAAGATTGAGCATGAAAGCATTTCACTGTTTCCAGTGTTTGTCCCAAAGTAACTGGCAGCTTGGACATGCATCTATTTAGTGTTTGAATGAGGCTGGATTTTTTTCTCTACCGAAACACATCTTCACACCTTGAATTAAAATGCTTTCACATGTCTTCTCTTATGCCACTGGTTTAATTTGTTCCCAGTAGCTAGTCCTATTAGAGGGCTCTTTGGAGAGCCTGTGTTAATCTGCTCTTAGAAATTTGTAGAGATTTATCTGAAAATCAGCCTAATTGTGGTAGTTCGTTGCTGATCCTTCCTGTGCCAGTGTGCTGAACTCTGATGTGCATTAAACCACTATGTCAAATAAAATATACTTGGGATGGAGTTATGATAAAGGCAGCCTTTCATCTGATTGCATGAAATTTGACCTGTAGGAACCATCCCTGATGGCCCTTCTAATCACCCACGCTAAAGGGTGTTGCTTGCACCTGTAAGGCAAGGGGATGTGTTTCAGTGGCATTCAAGTGCTTGTTTTATCAGAGCACCTGAGCAGAGATTCATAGGTTACTGGTTACGTCTGGAGATGCAGGTGGGGCTGGAGTCCCTATCACACCACTAAAACCTTTCTGCTTCCTTCTCCCTCGTGGTCTGGGAAGGAGCAAAACCATATGACTTTTCCCAGCTGAATAGAAAGAACTTAAATGCCATAGTTGCTGGACTGCAGGCACTTCTCCCAAAGTGTCAGTCCTTCAGATGGCTTCTTCTAGGGAAGCTTGATGAGCTTGTGGACATTTCATGTATGGAAAGTAACAAAAAATCAGTTACTTTAGTAAATAGTCAGACGAATCTGAGTTAGGTACTGAATGCTAGTAATACAGCCAAGGAAAAGCATCTGCACTCTGCAGTGTGATCAGCCTTCTCCTCATCGCATCTAGAAAAATAAAGATGCTTTTTATTTTAAACAACTTTATAAGTGCAGTTCTTCTATCTTTTCCCCCTGCTTCTGTTCTGTTAATTTCTGTCTGGAAACACAATATTGGTCATTTCAGCTGCATGATAGTAGGTGGCAGTCTTGATCAAGTTTTGAAACAGTGAAATTTCTCTCCTGCCTTCCTAGGTGGCCTCTGAAAATGGTAAAAACCTTCTCCTGCTCAGGATGGGTTACCTGGGTATGAAAGAAGGTGTGGTCTCATCTTCCCATAGCAATGTTTCCACCTGGAATGTGACTCTTAACTATACATGTGAAAACTGATGATCCAGTGGTCTCACATGCTAATGCTCTCCTGCAGTAAAGAAGCAAATGGTATAATCACCCTCTCAGCCCAGCCCTGCACCCTTGGTGCAGTTTGGGTGGTGTCATTACCCTCCCAGCCCAGCCCTGGACCCAAAGGGGCAGTTTGGTTGGTGTCATTGCCCTCTCAGCCCAGCCTGGCACCCAAAGGTGCAGTTTGGGTGGTGTCATTGCCCTCCCAGCCCAGCCTTACACCCTTGGTGCAGTTTGGGTGGTGTCATTGCCCTCTCAGCCCAGCCTTACACCCAAAGGTGCAGTTTGGGTGGTGTCATTGCCCTCCCAGCCCAGCCCTGCACCCAAAGGGGCTGTTTACACATGCAGTGCTCGTGTTGGAGCTCTGCCTGAAAACCTTCATTGAATGACTGCCTGGAGTGAACAGGAAAGGGGGAGCTTGGGGCTGGGATAGAGCCCAGCCTTCCTGGGGCCCTGCCAGCTGTGCCACTGGCTTACAGCCAACAAGGTGTTGTTTTACTGTGATTATTTTTCAGAAGTGTTACCTTACTAAACTGACACCGGCCTGGGAGTCACATCCTTCCCTGTGGCCTCAGCTCGCAGGTACAAGGGAGATCTTTCCTGGCCTCTGCTGGGGTGGTTCTTCCAGCATGGTGGTGATGCTGATGGGGACACATTGACCTGCCTTCAAGGAAAAGCTGTCTGAGGTGCTGTTGTGCTGTCAGGGTGGGCTGAGCATGCCCTGAGCCACTTGGGACATACAGAGGGATGTCTGAAAACACTACGCTCCTTTGAGTCCCTGGGCTGTGAGTGGTTCAAACTTGGACAACTCTGGGCGTCTCTCACGGGTTTTTAAAGGACCTGGTCAAGTCAAATGTTGCACAGTGAGGTGGCATCACCAGGGCTAAGGTGTAAATGGGGATTTTTAGCTGCAATTGCTCCAGCTCCATCTGAACTCTTCCTGTGAGCACCTCACTGGTTCTGGCTCTGAGTCTGCCTCTTGCCTGTAAAAAGTAAATAAAAGCATTTCATTACTTTGGAGGATCATCCTGGGTTACTCTGCAATGGAACTCTGGACTTAGCCCTTGGGCTGCTCTGAAAACTGAGCACACTGATGCAAGAGCATCTTTCCCTTGGAATAGGTTATTTGGTAGGGAGGAGTCCCTCTGGGAGAGCAAAAATAGAGGGAAAGAGTTCTACTACTACTGTCCTTCAAGAAAGATGAGCTGTTTAGCAGGGACTAAAATGTTCACCCTGAGAGGTGTGAAACTTTCTGAAGTATTTTTGGGGTGGGTGCTTCTGGGGGTCTCCAAGGAGAGGATATGTATACACACACACACAGGTGTGCTTGTGTCACCAAGGTAAATTAGAGTTCCCTAAATTGCCCTTGAGACAGAGCTAAAATGCTTTGAGTAGAGGAGTAGGCAGGAAGAGCAGATGTGTGGTCTGGCAGGGGTACCACAAGGTGCCCTTGGCTATGGGACAGGGGAGGGAGGAATGGTGCCTCTGCCTGCCCACGCCTCCATGCAGGAGCCCCCAGGTACCTGTGGGGCATTTCACCTCCCCTCTCTCTCAGATGACTCACTTCTCAAGTCTGGATTATCTGATTTGACCTCCATCTCTGGAAGAAGTGAGAGGGCTTTCTGATCTGGGTTAAAAGCCCTGCTGTGTTTCTCCTTGGACTCTTTCCCAGGCTGATTTGTCTGTATCAATAGACAGGTCACCTTTCTTTGCTCTCAAAGTTGATGGCTTTATGCACATCATCCCAATATGTCTCTCAAAAGTTAGCCAAGAGAGATGACTTGCATGCGAGTCTACCAAAGACAGATATTTTTAATCACCCCCATTACAGATAAATGGAGTAGAAAGTAGGTGATGGATAGTACATTTCTTCCCGTGAAACTTCATGTAACTGGAATATCACTCCATTAAACTGGACTGGATGTTATAATAGTCATCTAGTGAGCTGAAAAGAAGCACTATTTTCAGCACAGTATTAATCTAAATGGACACTTTCCTCAAGTTTTAAAATATTTATTCCTTTGCTATCTTTCAAGTTTGAGATATCCCTGGTTTTATGAACGCCTTTAATCCACTTCCTGAAGGAAAGGTTTTGGGCACGGAGAGATCCGTGGTGTGCCTGTGGCACCGCAGGGAAGCCAGTCCTGCTCTGCAGGGAGGGGGAACCCCAGGGCTGGTTTGTTAAGTGTGTGGCTTGTGTGGTGTGGGGATGGAGGGCAGCTGGAAGGCAGCTGAGACTTTGTTTTCATTCCTCTTAATAGAGTCTCTTGTTGGAAGCCCTATCAAAAAAAATGGATTGGATAATATCTCTCTATGCTCTAGCCAATTGCCACAAGGCTGTTAATAAAGATTTCAGGCTGTTAGGGATATCTGGCCTGGCCTTTCCTCCTTGGGCAGCATGAGAACAGGACTTGACCTGCTCCTAAACTCCCCTCTGCTCAGCTGGAGTAGCTGCTTTGCGAGTTTTTTCTCTAACCAGTTCCTGAAGAATTTTGTGACATCGTCTGGCTACTACAAAAACTAGAGTGGGGAGCATAGAGTAAAAATATAACAGGAAAATGAACAAAACGTATAGTTATGAATTCCTCCTTGTTGGATAAACGTACACTGGGTTACCATATTGTTCCTCCCTTGTCTCACCTTGCCCAGCACTGCAAAGCTCCTCTCACCCCAAAAGGTTGATGGGAGCGACTGGGTCATGGGGAAGGCAGGTTGCAGAAGCCCTTTGAGAAGGAAGTGTCTGCTTCTGAGAAATAAGCAGAAATCATGAGAGGAATATGGTCTCCACGCTTAGTTTCTGCCTTACTCTCTCTGTTTTAGGAAAGTAGTACAAGAAAAGTTTCTCACAGAAACATTTTAATGGGAGTAACTGTTGACCCTTCTCACCCATCTACATCTTTGTGTGTGTGTTTGTGCAACGTGGCTGTCAGTGGCTTTGACTCGTGGGAAAAACTAATTTCAGGTGTTTCTTCTTCTGGCCCTGAGAATTTTGCTTTCGGATAGAGGGAGATCCCTTTAATAAAGGGGTCAGGTTGTTGTTCTGGCACCACAGAGCAGCCAGCAGCCCTCGGCAGGGGTGCACGTGGCTCTGGGATCTGCTGTGACCCCCCCACGACGCGCCGTATCACAGATTTGCAATATGATCAGATGGAGAGATGGGAGCAGAAGGGCCATTTGTGCAATGAGAGCTTAGCCTGGCAAAAAATGCAGGAGGAACTCTGACTTTTGGTGGAGATTAGAGCCCTAGGCTGTGGTACTGGCTCTGCATAGCCCTGGCACGGTGAGTGGTCCTTGCTGTACACCAGTAGCTTCTGCCTGGCCATGCAGTCAGCGCCCACGTTGGGCTGTCTGAGATAAAACACTCAGAATTTATGGTTGTGATGCAAGAACAGGGTGGTAAAAGTTTTATGGACTTCTTGTGGCATCCAGAGGAACAGGGCTGCCATAAATCTTGAAGGAGATGTCTGTAGTCTTCTGAAGGGAGAGTGTGCCAGGGATTTCAGCAAAGTGATTTCTTTTAATACCAGTAATGCTGCATGCAGCATACAAATCCATCCTGCAACTGAGGACTCTTAATTCCCCTCTGTGGCCTTGTCATGCCTGTGCGGTGCCTGTGGATCCACGAGGTGGCACTTGGTCCTCATGTTACTCTGAATTTGCTTTTCTGTCTGCTCCAACTTATCTGCTGTAAATACTAACAGTCTGGATGTCTGGGTGTTACCCTTTTCATCCTGAGTTAATCCTTTTCTTTCTTAACTTGCTGTTAATTTGGATATATGGTAATGCTAAAATGCTCTGAAAGCAATTAATGGAATAGATTCTGCTGTGATCCACACCTGATGTAATAGTTATTTGTAAAAGAGACCCCTTTGGGAAAACTTGCACCCAACATATAAATATTTTTATGATATCTAATTGGATTTAAAAAAACCCAACCTCCAAGCATTTTAATTTCCTGCTTTAATATTCAGCATCACTGAGTGTGTGTGATTACAACAATGTGTATAAATCCAGAGTGATGGGGAATTATTCCAAGCCACTTAAAGCTCCACCAGGAAAACCTCAGCAGAGGGTTGCTGCTGACTCTGTTACAGTGCAGAGAACTGTACTGGGGGGATGGACAATGTTCTTTGTGAACCCCAAAAACGGATCCTATCAGATGTAAAGTACAAGAAAAAAATTAGTGGGAAAACGAATACTAATTGGAGTAATAAATTCAACCGCACAGGTTCATCTTCTGATACAGATGATAAAATATATATGCTAGAGCAAATGGCACAAGGTCTGGAAGAGACAAGGGACTCTCGAACCTATCTTAACTGGCTAGTCTGCATAAAACTACCTCTGAAAGTTACATTTTCATCCATTTGATTTTTTTTCCCAAATGCCTTGTTTTTCCCTTCTGGAAGAACAGTAGCTGAAAGTATTTGCAGCTAAGACTTCAAAATTTGTTTTCTTCACACTCACAGGGAGTTATGCAGGAAAAAACCAGTTTCTCTTCTTCTTGGAAGTCCTAACCTCTTCCAAGCCAGCTTATTGCCCTACGGCTGGCTCCTGGCCCTTAATTCCATGTCCTAGCATCATTTCCTTGCTGTTCGTTCCAACTGTTTGGCATCTGCTTCTCCCTCCTGAAAGGCGGCTGGAGCTGAGTCAGTCCTTGCCTTGCTGTTGCTCTGGACTGAGTGTTCCAGATTTACACACTGAGTTCATTCATTGGTCAGTTCTTACTGCTCTGGTTGTCGCATAAATGCCTCGTCTCTTTTTCCTTGATTTAGTTTGGCTTTTCATGCAGTCCTCTGTCATTTCAGGATTTCTTTTCAGGAATTTTTCAGTCTGATGCAGAGGGAAAAATGGACCAGGGAACATTTGTGGAAAAAAAACCTGGCACTTAAGCTTGGTAGACAATTTTGCAGCAATCTGTTTTCACTTTTCCAAATGGCTCTGTCCATACTGGGGCAGGTTTTTTCCCCACTGCCTGCAGGTCCTTCAGCAGGAATATTAGAGTATGCTCATGTGTTTCCCTCCTGATGAATTTCCCAGTTAAAAATGACACTCTTGGGTGTGGGAGGCGGCGTCCACCTTGTGCTCCTGGTGATGCTGGTGCCTGTGAGAGGCAATGAGATTACTCGAAATCGAACCTTTATGCCTCACACAAAAGTGTTTTTATTGAAACTATAAATCTGCAAAATGGTTTGGAGTTGCCAAAGTTTCTTGTGCCGCTTTTCATTTCAACTCAGACCAACAAGCCCAAGTCTGACTGTATTGCTATGTTTTAACTTCTAACACTTTCCTTCCATTTTAGTTGGGAAATTTCATACTGTAGTTTTAAGAAGCCATTACTGAATTTGAAATACCATAAATTTTCTTGGAAAAACAACAACCTAACACTTCAGTCTGCCAGAACAGTCTTTCTCCTCTTTGGAAGCTGCATTTGCCCTTCTCCGTATCAAATTTCTGACAAACTACTCCTGCCTGGAATTAGTGTGCTGATTTGATCACAGCTCCAAAGTTTGGTTGTGCTCCCAGTTCTTCTTGGCACGAGTCAAGGCAGGATTTTGCCATTTTGCTGCCATGAGATGGCCTATGCAGGCAGGCTTGTTTGCTTAGCAGAGCATTCATCCTAAATGGTACCAGCAATGTTAAGTAATGAACTTTGCTATTACGTTGGGGTAAGTCTTAAAGACAAATTAAACCAAGAAGAGCACAAAGTAGTGTTGTGTAAATATTTAATGTAAACTTATGGATTGTGTTGTTCTGGAGACTGCTATCAGAGGCACTTTGAAGCCACATGTGGCTTGTGATAGCTAGACAGAGCCAGTTTCAGCCAGAGATGAGTTCAGGCTCCTCTAATAAACACCCCTCCAGGGATCACTTTGAAGTGGTAAAATTCCATGATTTTTTTAAATCAGTGTTCTGCAGCCAACAATAAGTACTGTTGTATTTCCTCTCTGCCCTATTGGAAGGGACATAACATGTATTTTTAGTACCCTTCTTCACCAAAATGAAGGTAACAAAATACAGTTTGGGGAGAAAACTGACAAGTGAAGCGACGTGTTCTTGAAGGAAGGGTACCTTTAGAGCCGTAGAAGTCTGCAGGTGATGTTGTAGCAGTGGCTTTGGAGGGAAGCTCGTGGTACCAGCTGCTGGTGGTGACGTGCCCCTGGGCTGGAGCAGCCACTGCTCAGCTCCACGTTGCACAAACGGATCAAGCGAGTGCTGGTGAGTACAGCACGTTCTCTCCTTGGGTTTTACGAGCTGGTGCTGCTGGCACGGCCATGGAGCCCCCACTGGCAGCCAAGGGTGGGAAGGGCCTGCTCATCACTGCTCTTCTTCCATAACTCTTTACTTACCTCTTCCCGTTTTGGGAATCGGATGCAAAGTGAGCTGTGTGAGGTCGGAACCACGAGAGGCTCTGCAGGCAGGAATTTCCCACAAAATAAGGAGGGGCAGGTGGAAGACTGAACAGGACAGAGGGCACTGAAGGGGGAGAGGAGACGATGAAGAACCCACTAGAAGAGGGTCTGAGTGGCCTGTCCGCTGAACTAAAATCAGTGGTGGAGTCTGTTTCTAGCACTCGTCAGTTTGGCAGGGCTGTTCACCCAGCAGTGTAGGATCACTGGAGCTGTGCCCCTTGTTCAGGTGGGGACAGTGAGGTAGAGAAGGGTGGTGGCACTGTGGAAGCTGAGAGTGCAGCTCCTGCCTGCCAGTGCCTGTTGCATCCTCCTTTGCCAACCAGGAAACGCGGCCAAGGGCAGAAGGCTTCCTGCATGGAAGCTGGGGCTGTGTGGCTCCCTGGTTGAATTTGGATTCCTGTAACCAGTTAGGAGCACCTGGGGATGGCATCTCCATCTCTGTAAGCCCTTCCTCAGTAAGAAAGAGCTCTAATGTCTTTATGGTCCCACATCCCTCCCTGGGTGGGAATGCACCCCAAACCAACCTATACACGTCTCCAATGTCACCAGCAGGTTGTCCCAGGTTGGTTTAACCAGTTCACTGCTGGCTGGCTGGCTGAATGTGTGCTGTGCATCTTGTACAGACCTTTTCTGGGAGAAAGTTAAAAGTAGCAACTTGCAGTTAAGAGAATCTTAAAGAATTGCAACAGCGGCTACTTAAGAATCTACATTTCCAGAAAGTTTTCTCACGCCAGAGACATCTGTGTTTTGCACTGTACCGGGTTTTATTTTCAATCATTTTTCTCATTAAAAAAATGTGTGTATCTCATTATGTCTTCATATCTGAGCCAGCATTTAATTCTCTGATTACATATGGTCGGTACAGCATGTGCCATTACACCCACCAAAATAATGACATGACAGTTCCCTTTGCAAAGCAGAAGACTAGAAATAACTTTCTGCTGAGAGATGCTATTAATTTTGCTCGCTTTTTTTTCCCCCTAATGAAAGTGAATATATAAGTGGCCATGATTCAGATCTCAGAAAGTGTTTTCTGACTAGTCTGTGACTTGTCATATAAGGGCTGCACTGCAGCTTTGATATTTATGGTGTATTATACCCACGTAAGAGTTATTTTAAAAGGCTACAAGAAATATCTGCATCTTGTTTTATGTATTATTTATCAGTCTCTTATTCTTTTCTTTATGCCACAGATTTACTTTTTTTTTTTAATCTTTCCCCTTGATGTTGCAAAGTAACAGGCCCAATATAATTTGCATTGGGAAGGTGTTCCCACGCTTGGCTGTGCAGGGAGTTGGGATCCGAGTGGGCCGTGTCAGGCTGGTCCCTGCCACCACCCAGGCTGCTGTGATGTGGCCACCGTGCCACCCAGCTCCATGAGCTGTAGATGGCTCTGTCAGCTCTTCCTCAGGAAGCCGTGGCTTTATTACAGCAGCTGCATTTTTCCCAGTCGTTTTTCCAACTTTATTGCCGCTGTGCATCTTATGTTAATTTCTTTTTTTCCCTTTAACACTTCCTCCACCTTAGGAAAGCTGCCGTTTTCCTTACCCAGAAAATTTCTTGTGATTTGTGAGAAGGACTCAAAGTCAATGTGAAAGCAGGGAAAGGCAGCAGGAGCAGGCTCCTTCCCTGCCTGGACAACAGAGTGTGAAAGCAGCACTTCTGGCCCAGCAGCATCAGCTGTGAGAGCCAAAGGAGCTCCCATTAGCCCAGGGCAATAAATACCCATCTGCTGTACACCTGTGCAGCAAACTTCTGGTGATGCTGGTGTGCGACAGTCCCAGCTGTTGGGGAGGGGGTTTGTGGCTGGGCAGTTTCCCTTCACTTAGGATGGAGGAGGAATATTTAATAGAGACACAAAAATAATTGAAAAAAAAAATTGTCTCTTATTTCTTCATTTTCCTCGTTAATGATGTCTCCTGGCATGCACTCGTAGGCGAAAGCAGTCTGTCAGCTCCTGCACTGGCTGCCTTGTGCCTGATTGCATTCATGGAAGATATTAGTGTGGCTCATCCCAAACAGGAGACTGATTCTTCAGGGAAAGTGCTGGTGCACAAGAGCCACAGCACTAATGCTTTGTGCTGGGGAGTCCCGGCAGTGCTCTGGGGCTTGGGTGGGCAAACAGAGCACAAGGGCCCCTTCCTCCATATCCCTCTGTTTCCCACATTTACAGGGTGATCAGTGTGCTTTGCTGCCTTTATCTCCCTGCTGTAGTCTAAGCATTGAATGTTGCTGCTGGAGATCATAAAGAACCAGCTCTACATTCACCCCAAAGGTATCAGTTACAATTTAATAATATTTTTCCCTTATTGCTTTTTTCTGCCCCCTTTCTATATGAACTCTGATGACATCCCTCTGAGCAGCTGTTTCCTTCCATCACCATTTTCTCAGGTCCCCTGTTGCTTCAGAGTAATTCTTTACAAACCCATTGTGCTGATTACCCTGGGACTGCATGTGAGTTGTCTGATTGCTGGGCAGTTCAGGTGGGGATTGAGCACTTTTCCAGTGGGAAGGCTCAGGCCCAGTGAATCACATGGAAAAGACATGTGCCAACCAGCCCAAAAGTCATTGCAAGTCTCATTTTGCCAGTGTTGTTTATTCTGATGTACTTTGGTGAGTGGGTCTCAACACCTAAGACAATCCCAGGAAACGAGTGGGTGTTACGTCAAAGAAAAGTAAAGGCCAAGGGTGCTTTTCAACAAGGTTCACCTTTCAGGTTGTCAGTTGTCATGATCTGTTTTGCAGACTGTCTCTGCTCTTTGAAGCTACAATAGTTTGTTTTTTTCCCTCATGTCAGCACAGTCCCATATCTATAACTCACCACATTTGTTACAGTCTGCATGACACACCCTTTTCACTTTTTCTAGCGGGTATTTTTTAAATAAAAGGCAGGCTTCTTAGCAGAGCATTATTCACTAATATTATTAGATTGTCCCTTCCCTCTCCTGGAGCTAGGAATAGAAACCTATGAAATCACTGTGGAGGATGCGCTCTTAAAACAAAGCGCCGAGTAAGGAGGATGGGAGAGACACGTACAGCTGAAATGCAGAGAGGGATTTTATGCCGCAGTGTAGGGGCAATATTACATTCCATACTCGGTGTATAAGCTGGCAGGACCCTGGCAGGGGAGAAGAGAAGCATGAGACAGGCAGGGAGGGGAGTCCATGCCCTTGTTCCACCGCCAGTGCTGATGGCTCATTTGTTCTCTGCATGAGGCTGGTCATGTATGGGGAGCACCAGGCTAGACCTGAAAGGGCTTAACAGGTGCTTTTGAGAAACATACTGGGTTTTTATCTTTCTTTCAAAGCAGAGACTTGCAAACACTGAGAGAAAAGGCCATGTCGTCTCAAAATCTTGCAGGAATACTTTCTGTCACATTTCAGGGACACAGACACCTTGCACCAGCATGGCTGTTTGCAGATGGTGTTGTGTTCCAGCTGGTTTGCCCAAAATTAATCAGGGAGCGCAGGCAGCCACAGAAATCACTGCGCCAGCAGCACTCTGGTGCTAACAGCCCACTCAGGCTGCAGCATCCTCCCTGTTTTGACCCTGGAGGGCATTTACCCACTGGCACAGCCTTGGGAAAGGAGTTTGGCCCTGGAAAAGTGCTTTTACAGTGTCTTTATTGCTCGTCCCTTCTGGTCAGGAGTTTGAGCAAGAGCAGGATGGAGGGAGAAGTCTCCATCACACCCAGTCGTTGCCATGGGAAGTTTTCTAGTAAGACCTTGTGGCTCTCTCTGTTTGGGATGTGCTTGTTAGCCTTGCCCCAGACAAACACAAGCCTGGGAAACTTCTGGTTGTGCAATGGCACGTCTCTCATTTAGCAAGGAGAGAAATGAAAATGCAACCCTCACTACAAGGCCACCAAAATACATCTTTGCAGATGTGAGGGGTTTAACGGGGCAGTACGGTAGGTGTTAAAGCTCCTGTAATCCCCCCTGTGCTGCAGGTACAAACTGATGGATCTTAGACATGAAGGAGAAGCTGTAAAAGCTGCAAGGTGCAAGTGCCACGTGTAGCAGAGAGCTGGTCCTCCAGACACCTCAGGGAGAGCCAATTCCACCCTTCAGCTGCAGCCGCTCTGCTTTGTCACCATCTATGACATGGAGGAAACACAGCTGCTGTTGTGTTTCTGCTTGCAAATGTGCTACTGCCTATAAAAGTCCTGGGCTTCCCAGGAAGTTATTGTGCTGCCTTTTTCCCACCTTTCTGGCATGGGTTAATAAGGCCACGGGGTGCTGGATGAGAAAACTCAGAGCTTTTCTCTCTGTGGTTTTCACAGGCACAGGGTTCACCTGTGGTTCAGTGTTTAACTAAAATTAAGGCTGACAGCTTTTCCCTATAAATTAAATTAATGAGATGTTTGAACTACTACTAAATTGCTTGTGCAGATCTTTGCTGTTTGGTATTGCCTCTGTGCTTCCTTCCCATGGACTCTCTCCACAGCTACGCTCCTGCACATGCTGGGATTAAAGGAGTGGTCATTACTGGTGCTGTGTGTGCTGGGAAAGGTGGCCACACAGAATTTTAGCACAGAGCCACCTCTGTGCAGGGGAAAAAAGTTTATTTACGTAGAAAAATAAAATTAAAAAAAATCTGCCATTCTAATTTGGGAGGATGCTTTCGTTGGTTCTAGTCTAAGGGCACTGCACAAGAGCAGTGCTACCCCATGGTGTTTGTGTTCTAGGTTGTTCTTTCCACTTTGCCCATTTCCACAGGTTTTTCACTTAGACCTGCTTAACTCTTCCTGTTCCAGCCACTCACAGCCATCTCCCTACAGCAGCTCTCACACTCTGCATTTGTCATCACTTCCAATCCTTTTCAGTTAAAATGGGCTAAATTAACAGAGGCAGCTGATTAAGGTAACAAGCTCATTCAGGCCAAACTAAGGGATATAGGTAGCCAGAAGCAGGAGCATTACCCTCTGGCCGAACACTGGATTTGGGTTTGTTTGCCTGTATCACCAGCTGCAGGAGCTCAGTGGCTCAATCCAGACTGAAGTCAGCTTGGAGAGGCCCGTGATGATTCTGGGAAGCCTGGGTTAGGTCTGCTCCCTGAGCAGCCCTGGAAGGGTAGGTAAGATGGGTACCAGGTGTGGGTGGTAGCATTTCCATCTTAAAGAAATGCAGTGCATGGAGGAAGAGAACATCTACTTCGTGCAGCAAGCAGAGCAAGCTATTTAATTAATAGCAACCTTGCAGGAGATGAGCTTTTTAAGGGCAGAAATAGAAGTTGGTTTCATTTGGTAAAGCTCCCTGAGTGCTTACTTTGCTGTATCTCTGCAGAGAAGGACTTTTCTTCATTATAGCATAGTTCCCTGCAGCAGAGTAAAGAGGCCTCATGACCTGGGAGCTGTGGTTGTCCAGCCGAGGAAAGAGCACATTAGCTCTTTGCTGCTTGAAAATTAATCTCAGCCAGTATCACTGTCAGAGAAGTTAATAGCTGTAGAACAGATACGGAAGCAAAATGTAGGTAATGAGGCGATTTTACACATATATCTTCACAGATTTTTAGCTGTGGTCTGGTACCTCAAGGAACCAGTCATTTCAGTGCTGTTTGTGGCCAAAATGTGAGGTTCATAGCTAAAATTGTGTATGTTTTAAAATATTTCAAATGTGTTTTGGTTTCAGTATCCATGCTATTCACACTGCATCTCCATTGCAGTTCAGGAAGGATGTAGAAAGCAATGCTGAGTAAATTACCCTCTTTTCCTACCACTTGACCCCTGGTTGCATCAGTGGAAACACCACATAAACATGGACAAAGCAAGCATGGAGTGCAGGTAAGGCAAATGTCAGTCTGTCTGCAAATGCCTGTGGGTTAAAGCTGGTTACTCAACTCTATTCCAGTGAAGGTAAGATTCTTGTTGGGGGGACGGTGGGGGGGAAACTATGACCATGGCTCAAACAAATACAGAATTTCTTGGATCACTGGTAGCATTACAAAAGTTATGCTGAGCAGTGAATTGCCAAACAGGACTCAAATGTGACCAAGTGTAGTCATTTGTCTGATGGAGTGGAGCTCTGGCAGAATGGTTTAGCATCCAGGATTGCCCAGCTGCAGGGGGCTGGACTGGACTTGCTGTAGAGCTCTGTGTGTTTCACAGTCTCTTTGCCACTGATGTTCCCAACAGCTCAGGGTTTCCATGGGGAATCCAGAATCTGTCTTATAACTGAAGCATTTGATATTCTTTGGGAAAACTTTGAACTCTGCTTCTTTCTGAATTGTCAAACAAATAGTCATTAAGTTCCTTCTAAAACAGCATCTATTTCCCTATCTCTGGTACCATATTCTGTTTAATAAATGCAGACACAATGGAAGGAGTGTCAAAAGAAGCAGATTAGAGATTACCTAGAGCAGTGTGAATGTCACTCTAGAATTATGAGCTGTCCGGCTGCTGCTTAATTATTGGCGTACAGATAATTCAGGCAGATTTTGGTAATCTCGGCCTTTTGGGCTGTTGCAGTTTTTCTCCAGAGTTACTGGTGAGTTTTGTGTCCTTTCATGTTTGCATTTTCATCTGAGATTTACAGCAAACAACAATAAGAGATGCCAGAGGGCAACTTTTCAATTCTTAGCAAAATAAAAATGCGTGCCAGGATTCATGCATATATTCATGTGGACACCTGTGTTATTGAAACACATTTCCTTTGCTATTTGTGATCTATTTACTTGAACCATTCTAAAATTCAAGAAATGCATAATGCTGAAAAATCTCCTGTGGAGCTGGGTAGGAAACGGGAAACTCTATTTTGTGCTTGGAAATTCTGCACTATATATTACCTGCTTTTCCCTTCGAGCACTTCCAGCATGGAGCCTTATTCTTGGCAGTCTCTGCTGCAAACCCTTAAGGGTCTCAACAGGCTCTGACCAGAGCAAAGCCTTAGGGGTCAGTATTGGTTTATAAACCATATACCTGGGGCATTCCATTTTCTACCCAGCACTGAATTTACCTTAATGTCTTGTCTGGTTATTTAATATTTTCCAGTTGGCTAGAGGAGCTTGCACTCATCACAGGCTCATGTTATGAGTGGCTAACTCTTCTGGGGAGATATCAGTCCTCTAAGGACCTTCCCAGCGTGACTTAGAGGAGATGATGCTTTACTGCTGTGAACTTCTGACAGACTGTTAAGACAGAGAAGTGCGGTGGGGAGGAGTAGGACCTTTATTGTGGTGTGATGTTTAGTGGGAAGTGTGGTGAGGTCCTGGCTCGCTGCTCAGACACCCTCCTATTTATCTCCTCTTATTTGACATATGTCTAAAATGTAGCTCTAAGCACATGTGCAGAACTTATCGGTGCAGCAAATCATATCAGCCTGAACAATGTTTGAGATGAGGAACAGGAATGGAGGCCTTCAAGTTAGAGCCAGGGAGGAGCAGCAGAGAAGGTTAATAACCCATGTCTGGATACATCTCTACTATGGTATCACATTATCACCTGTGTCCTGCTGGCACAGGACCTTGGCATGAGGGTTTTGCTTCAAAACCACATTGCTGTGAGGAGCTTGTGGTGCAGCCCAAGCTCATGCTGTTGAGAACTAATGAAGATAATGAAGAGTTTCCTTTCTGTGAAATTGCAGTGCACTGGACCCTTCCCATAGATGCAATTTAAGTCTATGAAAACTTTCCCTGTTTGCTGCCAAGAGGTTGAGGCAATGGCACTTGTTTGATCTCTTCCAGCCAAGCCTGGGTTTGAGGTCTCTTACCTGTGAAAAATCAATAAATCAAAATATTAGAAGGTGCTGTGCTGATAATTGATTCTTCCAAGAATATTTTTCCCAAAGCTTAAACCATTTCCAACATCAAGAAGTTATAATGAAGCCTAAGTGTATTTATGAAGTGAAATCATTAACAATGGATTAGCCAGTGGAATCCAATTTCCCGTTCCATCAGTGATGCTAACTCAAACTGAAATTTCATTGATGTATTGGGCATCATCGTCATCCTCTTAACTGAGAGAAAAATGATATTTGCCATTCTCCAGTGACTGCCCTTCGCAGCAAAAACTGCATCTTATACAAAGGATCAAGCCAGACTCTTAATGGAGAAAGTATTTACAGGAAAATAAATGTGCGCATAAATATTTCACAGGCATCTCATATGTGCTTTGTGTTTCATCATGTTTAATGTATGAATGTAACTATTTTACTTGTGTGGATTTTGCCTCTTAACCAGTGTCTTGAGGAGCTTAATGTAGAGGAATAAATTTGTGTGAATGCCTGTAGTGTTTTATAAGGGAAGAGGTAGAGGAGACCTTCTCCTAGGAGTTCTTTTTCTTAAATGAAATTATAAAAAAACCTCCCTAATTTATCACTTTATAAATACCCAGTACTAAAATCTAAGTGCTTGGAGCTCTGGTCCCTGCTTTTATGCTGCACACTCTTAGCCCTGCTGTGGCTGTCCCTGTCCCCTGAGAGCAGTGCCATGAGCCACCAGAAAAGGGCTGCACTGGCAGTAGCAGGGAAGTGGCTGTAGTTTTACATACCCAGTTTTAATTCAGTGGACCAAACCACCCCAAGCAAAGCAGGGCTCTGGATTAATCTGAACAGCAGTGTCCCCTGTCAGTGTGGCTGCCTTGCTGCTCCTTGCCCTCCTCTCCCAGCCCCTCAGGAAATGCAGACAGCAGCAGATGGTCTTGTCGGGATCCTTAAGGCTCCTCTCTCTGGGAAAAACTCCTAGTTTAATTCTGCTTTTTTGTCTGAGTGCTCTACATCCCCCAGCATCGAATTTTAACATCTTAATTAGTCTTTGATGGAGGATAGATGTCCATAGATGATAGGGAAGTCCATATGATGTGTGTAGTGGTGACTGAGAGAAGATGCTCACCCTGCATGGTTGCTTCTTTGGCTTGCTTAGCACAGAAGGTACTGTTTGGTAGGTCCTGAGAGGGGCTTTGGCAGCTCAGGGTGCTGCAGTGTCAGCACAAGGTCACTGGTGTACAGCACGGTGCTTCAGGGTGTTGGATACCTCTGCAAAGTCTGCCTCTTCTCAAATGCTGCTGCTTAATCTTTTCCTCTCTAAATTCTTCTCTGCCAGAACAAAATGTTTTGGGAAAAGCCCCTGGAGCTGCTGATGGCCAGGAAAATCAGCTGCTGTGCACATGGGGGATGTGGTGGTGTTATTCCGTGTGCAGCCAGATAGGTGCTAACTGTATCTCACCGAGGGCTCTTTTTGTAAAGAGAACCTTTCTCCAGATATCAGGCCTCTGTCTCAAAACAAAAATGAAACGCTAGATTTTGATCCCAGTGATATAACAAGACAGTGATTGATACCAAGCAAAAAAAAAAAAAAGAACAAAAAACCTCAGCAACTTTACTTAGGGAACATTTTGGAAATGTTATTTTAAAGATAAAGGCATGGAAAGTTTAAGTTTAAATATAAAGTAAATGAGGCTTTGCTGTAGGCTTTTAATGACATCTGTTTCTGTTTTCCTGTCAATTAAGAGCTCCCAGTTCGATCAATTTCTGAACCAGCTCAAGGTACCAAAGGGTAATTCAAATAGAAATTTAGACCTGATTGCATTTGGACTTGTCTTGACTTTTAATACATGCAACCATGGTATTTTCTTATTGTGTAAACTCTAGAGAGGAAAGTTAGGTTGTTGGGGTTTTTTTAATGCTGGTGCTAAAATTATCTGCTAATTTTGAACATTTCTGTTATGATAGTTGCAGTGTTACCTCCCACAGCCACCTCTCCCACCGACAGAAGCTGGGGAACCACGTGGCTGTGTTTGTAGTGCACCAGATCAGCTCCAACTGTGCCTGAAGGAGACTTGGCTCTAATAAGCCACTGAGTTTGCCTCTGTCACCCCCTCCAGGCGTGGGCTGACCTCACCAAAGGGCTGGAGGAGATGGTGGTCAGAGAAACGAGACTCTAGAAGAGGTCAGTCCTTGGTGCTTCTGCCTTTTAGTAGGGTGATTAAATACAAAAAGGAGCTCTAAATCAGGTTTAGCAGCCAACCAAGGCTTTATTCCTCACCTTCTCTTACTATACGATATAGTCAGCATGTGATGCCAGGTGACTTTGTTGTTGTCTTGGAATAGCACTCTGGTTTTATTTTGCAGAAATCCGTAAAAATATCACCCATGCACTGACAGTCAGGACTTAGCTTTAAATTCTGCTATGGAAATAGCTACTCAAATGCAGTTTCTGCAGAGCTTGGGTCTTACACTACCCCTGCGGTGCTGCTGGACCCAAGTGCAGCATCATCATCATCAATTACAGCGCTGGTGAAGATGTTTAATTACGGAGCTGGTAGCGCGGGGCTGGGTTAACTCCAGCAGTTGAGTCATTGTGTCTCTGATATGAGATCACTGTTCTCGTCTCCAGTGCGAGGCCACAGAGGCCAAAGCAGCGAGGAGGGCCATGCATCCATCCATCCATGCATCCATCCATGCATGCATCCCTCCATGCATCCCTCCATGCATCCTGGCATCCATCCCGGCATCCATCCCGGCATCCATCCCGGCATCCATCCCGGCATCCATCCATGCATCCATCCACGCATCCATCCACGCATCCATCCACGCATCCATCCACCCATCCATCCACGCATCCATCCACCCATCCATCCACCCATCCATCCACCCATCCATCCACCCATCCATCCATCCATCCATCCATCCATCCATCCATCCATCCATCCATCCATCCATCCATCCATCCATCCATCCATCCATCCATCCATCCATCCATCCACCCATCCATCCATCCATCCATCCATCCACCCATCCATCCACCCATCCATCCATCCATCCATCCATCCATCCATCCATCCATCCATCCATCCATCCCCCCAGCCTGCTGCTCCTCCAGCTTTCACAGGCAGCATCCCTCCGAGGCAGCCCGCGAGTGGCTCGGCTGCGCTGCAGGTGGCGATGCTCGGCCGCAGATGCTCCGCTCCATCTCTGCAGAGCGGGCGGCCTTTGGAGTGCCAGCGCTCAGACGCGCGCTGGAGATGAGCACTCGGGGCCCTTCCTGTTCCACCAGGGGTGTCGGGAGGGGTAGGAAGGCACTGCAGAGAGGGCAGTGGTGTGGCACAGTTAAAAGCAAAAGAATGATAGAGAAAACTGCGATGAAGGAGGAGCTAATGAAAGGGAAACAGGTTGTCAGTGCAGAGGCATGAGATGAGCTCAGGGAGCAGTGTGTGTTCCCATCCAGGTGGTCTGGGGGCACACGGAATAGGGATGATGGATGGATGGATGGATGGATGGATGGATGGATGGATGGATGGATGGATGGATGGGGTGCATTGGCCGGCACCAGTCTGCGAAACCAAAGTGTGCTGGGGATGCTGAGCAGAACGACTGTGAGCCTGCACTCACCCCTGCCTTGGAGCAGGCCCTTCCCTGTGCTCAATGCCGTGCTTTGGGACTGAGAGTCCTGGACGTGATTCCCTGCTTCTCCAAAGGGGGCTTCGAAGCCTTAGGTGTAAACAAGTTACCTCGAAAAGCCTGTCCTGTAATTGGGAAAGGAATTTATTCCTTGCCATTAAGATATTCAAATCAGAACATGCCATATGTAGCTTTTCCCCATGGGATACAGCCAGCAGGTGCATTGGCACCCCCCACATCCCACACTGGGTGAAACAGATGCTCATTAACCAAATAATAACCATTATTTGAAATTATTTGAAATTCAGGCCTGTTTCTGCTCTTCCTGTAAAACCAGTGAGGCTCTGGGATGTGTCTGAGAGAAAATCTCAGACACACAGGAAATCTGCAAGGCAGGCACTTAAATTCATGTCTCTCTGTCTTACAGTGGTGCTGGAATGAGTGGACTATTCTGGACTAAGAGCAGTGAAGGAGAACAATATTTAAACGTGCACTCTGCTGGGGAGGTGCACTAGAGGTCGAATGGATGTGATTAGGTATTGAATTTTAGAAGAGGGTCCATGGCTGAAGGATGGGGTGGAGAGAGTTGTCTGATTTGTGTTCTTCCATCACCTACAGAATATCAGAAGGTCACAGGTAGGAGGAATTCTCCTCAACACTGAGACGCAACTCTTAGTGTGGTGGCTGTGTTTTGCACATCAAATCAACAACAAATACTACGCAGAAAATTTTTTCTGTCTAGAAAAGCATCAAAGCCATCTTCAAAGAATAATCCTTCAAGACCGTGTATGTGCTCTGGCATTTTCTGAAGTTGCCTTCATATTCATTAGACGTTAACAGTATGACAAGTGAATTTTTGCCTATCAAATGTTGCAGAAACTTCTAACTTTAAGCGCATTGCACATTGGTAATGTCTGCGTTTCATAGTCCTCCCAACGGCATTGCATTTTCGCTTGTGTGCTTTTAAGCCTTTTATTACACAAAGTGAGGACTTTAATTTTTGCAGGGCAAACTCTAATTTACCAATTCAGCAGGCTTTGTCCATTTACAAATCAAATGGATGAATTAAATTGGATTGAGACAATCAACATGCAAGAGGTGGTGGAAGACACCATCTTGTGAAGCGTAGCCTTCATCTGGCTTAGCTGCATAAACGCAGTGCAACAAATCAGCTGTTTACCAAAGTGCTCCTGCTGTTTGCCGTGCCACATCCCTGAATGTCATTGCAGTGAAGCAGCCCACCAGGCTCAGTCTGTAGCTGGTTTTAGGGGAGGTAACAGAATTCTGATTTGGGCAGATATTTAGCTTTTAAAGCAGGAAACTGTCTTCCAAAGTAGATATTTGATATAAGGCCACACTAAAGGAGATGGAAGTGAAGGACAGAGAAAACTGACCCCTTCCCACTCCTTCCCTGAAGCACCCAGCAGAGTAAGGAGATGTTACCAAGTCTGGGCTCTTTCTCTTAGCATTCTCCTGCTCTGCACATACTGTTTTGGCTGTATTTGAAGCATCCTGATTTGTGCTGGCATCACCTCACAAAATGTCACAGAACACCCAAGCTTATACATGGTGTTGAAAGCCAGGTTTCACAGTCTTGCTCCCAAGGAGGTAAAACCAACTCATGTTTGGGACTGCCTGAGAGCCCTCAGCAGCTCTGGGACTCGGTCAGAGTTAGCAGAAGTCCTGCCTCTCTGCTTCTTGCATCTGCTGTGGGGAAAAGGTCTTTTCTAAAGCTCTGACATTAAGCTTTTCTCTCACGTGGAGCTTGCATTTGATAGATAGAGGAAGCAAGTTATTGGCTTCCAGGGAATACTGAACTCTGTGTTCTTTTTTATTAATTTTTCTTTTAAAGTCAGATGTCTCCATTACTCTGACAGCAAGTTGCATAATCTTTGCCACCTTTTCCCTCCCTTCTTGCATACAGGGAATAGGGACACCAACAAAGTTTCTGTCCTGTAGTAGGACTGGGTGCTTGACTTCCTGAACAGGGAAAAACTGTCCTGGTTCCTCCCCAGATGAAGGTGGCACTTCTGCAGGTAACAAGGGAGCAACAAAGGGAAAAGATTTTCGATTTTCTGGTTGAGGTAACTGAACCTGTTCTTTGTAATCCTAAGCTCTCTGCTACCTCTTCCTGAAAGTTCAGTGAGCTATTTTGTGAGTTCCCTCAGTTTAGAATCAGACTGGTGGAAGCCTGTTGCCCTGGGGTTCTTCCAGCAAGGCTTTATCTACCTGGGTGGACCTTGTAATGGCAGGGAAAGAGTGCAGCACTGGGGTTTGAAATGCAGCTGACAGCACATCTCCGGATAACATCCTTCTCTTCTCTAGTGAGTCGTGGAGCACACAGGTATTGGGAGGTGGGAACAGCTGCAGCACTCTCTGTGGGAAAAAGTTAATACCATTCAGAGTGAATTGTGTGCTCGAGATAAACTACCTCCTGCAAGTGTGTTGCCTCAGAACTTGTATAGCTTGTATTTAAGAGGATTGACAAGGGGTTCAGGCTTCTGTAAAAGAGGGAGAGATTTAAACTTGTGAAGGAACTACAAGTTCTCATCTTTCTTGGTGGTCTGGATTTCTCTAATCCATGTCTGTATTTGCTTACATTTAATTAGAGACAGGCCCTGAACTGACTTAGTGGGTTGTGTGCATGCTGAATCTACGGCTGAGACAAATTCATTTGTCCCATGTAATTCCTGAACACAGCCAACCACCTTGCTCCAAAATGCTGACGTGCAGGACCTCCAGCAGGCTGGGGAGGGCATGGGAAGAGCGTGCCTGTCTCCTTGCAGGCTTTGCTGCCTGCCTTTCAGGGATGGTGGAGGGGCTGCTCCTGCCTGTGCCGGTGATGGAGCCGGAGTGCTTAGTGGTTTGCACTCACAACTTTCTTTTGCAGTTGTAGAGGTATCAGCCCCATCTCCTCCTGTGTTACAATAAGCACCAGAGTGGTCCAAACCCCCTCTCAGCATCCTCCTCGCTGCCTTTGCAAATGCACTTTTTAAAAAACTTACTGGATAAGAGATCAGGTTGGAAGTGGTTGTCAGCAAAATACCCACTTTGTAAAAATGCTTTTGTCATAAAGTCATGTTTATCAATGAAATCAATCTGGAATTAAACTTTTGAATTGCTGGAGTAAATATATTGGCAAAACGATATGGAATTAACTGAGGGAGCCGTGGTGGCATGGCATTTGTATCTTGTGGTTTCCATAGATACATGTCTGACAGTGTTTTGCAAACACTATGTGCCCCCTGAAATATATTAGTCAGGAATAATAATTACATTTAAGTACATTCTGTACAAAAACACTCCTTAAGTGTTTGTTGAATGATGTAAATTAAACTGATTTTCAAAGATCATTGCACCTTTATCAGTTCCAATCTAAAGTTTTTTCTGAACTAGAGGTGGAAGGAAAAGGAGGCAGAGCAATCCTCTGGCCCAAGGTCTGTGCCTGTCATTTTGTGATACGGTCCAGTGGGTGCAGTTCATCTTAGAGCAAGAGACTGGGGTCTGTACATGTCCCATCAGCAGCAGAACTGGTTGTGTCCAAGCTGGGTAGGGGAATAACAGGTTGGCTGGGGAGATACAGCCTTGAAAGAGTACTGGGAAGGAGAAAAAGGAAGGTTCAGGAGAGAGCAAATAAGATGAGCAAAGAGACCCACCCACATCAAGCCAAGAGTCTGAAGGTGACAGATACGTGAGGTTGGAGGATGGTTCCCTTCAGCAGAGGAAGGTTTCCTGATGGTAAGAAATTGCAAAGACAGTGCCATTCAACCTAAAGCAGCACTTTGCTGATGACCAGTTTTCCTTTCCCAGAGACAACAGTGTCCAAGCGAGGCCGATGGTTTGGAAGGGCCTGGCTCCACCATGGCAGAGCCCTGCACCCTCTGCACACTTGGGTGACGGCCGGATCTCCGGAGCGCTCCAGCCCCGCAGAGCACAGCGAGTACTGGCCCTGGCTCAGATCCGGAGCCGAGTGTGGAGGCTGAGCCCTTACAGAAATCTGGCTCATCTTGGGTAGGAATAATTGAAACAGTCAGAATTATTATTCTCCCTCCCCAGTTCTTCTTCATATCAAATATGCATTTCCCCCCTTTATGCTCTAATTAAAAACCAAACGAGAGGGAGAGAGGAGGAGGAAACTAATAATGCCAGTTACACATTTGGCTTACGGAAAAGAAAAGCACACTCTAACGCGTTTGAGGACAATAAGGAGGAAATGATTCACGCTTAATAAACCTCTTTGCTGTTAATCTCTGTTAACCTAAGGGCTCTGTTACTTTATTGAAAAGTCTCCTCACTTTCTCTTGTGTTGTTGAAAAGATTGAACTTTCATTATTATTTTTTGCAGAGGCTGTTTATTGAACCTGCTGCCTCTGGAGGGCTGGTGTGCTGTGCAGACTGGGCAGTCTGGTTTCTGCCATGGCAAGAATATTTTATCGCTGTCACGATTATTGCCCTTGCCCACCTCAGCACTGGGAGGTCCCAGGGCACACACCGGGGCCACAGAAGGGTTGGTCACAGCTTCCCAGGTCTTGATGCAGGAGAGCTGTTGGGGTCATCTGCTCATTAAAATCATTGGGAGCTGATATCAGAGGGATTTCTGGGTAGTTTCCCAGCGTCTGAAAGGCTGAGGATGTGTCTGTGCTGGAGAGTTCAGGAAAGGACCCCGGAGCTAAGCATCCACCAGCCCTCCCACCACCTCACTGGGGAGGACGGGAGCACAACGGATGGATGTGATTAGCACACTGTGTTTAAACCCCCCTATTTTTCCTGCATGATGCACAGTCTTTTACAGCTTTCTCATCCCATGGAGTAATGCCCAGGAATTGATGTTATGCTGTTGTAATCAGAAAGGAGCAGGGCGCCGCAAGGGGCAGAATGGATATTGCTGTGAATCCCTCATGCTTAATGATTTTCTTTCCAGCATCCTCATCTTTCACCCTCTCTCTTGTGCCTGGGCTTCAAATATCTAAAGGTTTGGGGTTTATTTCAGTTCTGGTCTGTGACATTAAGTTGTGTCACTGTTTTTGTGAAGCAGCTGTGTTGACAGAGGCTGGGGAACTCATCCTGTCTGTATCTGATGGCTCAGGTGGACGCGGATGCCATTGTGCTGTTGGAAGCTGCAGGTGACCCACCAACCTCTTGTGATGCTGCTGCCTGTGTGTGCAGCTGATTCGGGGGGAGTGAAGGTGCATTTGAAGGTAGAAAATGAGCAGGAAGAGCAGCATCAGAGGTGGCAGAGGATGTGTAAGAAGAGGAAAACAGCAGCAGGATGTCCCTTCAGCTCCTGAAGCGATTCCCAAGAAAGCCCTGTGCTCTCACTTGATCTGGGTGATGCCTCCTCCCTTCACTGTAATCTGAGGATCTTCTCTTTTGGCCCGTGTGCACCTAAGTGTGTCTCTGACTGAGATGTCACCAACCTGTGAGGTTCGTAGGAGGCTCAAATATTGTCTTGATATCAAATCCTCCAAAGGACACTTTCCCATGGTTTTAATATATAGGGATTTTTACCTCCAGTCAGGAGTTTTATCTTATTATTTCTGTGAATCAAATTGCGTATCTGGAATCCCTTAATTTTCTTTCTGGAGGAAAGGTATTTTAAAATCAGAGCTGGATAAAAAAATACAGCATGGACATTATCTGGCTGGATTGTAAGTTCTTTATAAGATATTCGGAGTGAAGTCTGTGCAGCTATTCAACATCATTCCCCATTAATGCAATCCATACCCTTCACCTTCCAGTGTTTTTATATGTATATGACTCTGGTTCTGGCCAGTGAATTTTGAAATACTGTTTGCGTAAATGTGCCTGTTTCTCACTATTTTTATTTGATAATTATTTTAGTTACCCCAAAATCAGATTTTCAGATATAGGACCCTCCCCCCTCAGCGATTGTTATGGAGATTACAGCTGGGAAATCAAAGCTTTCAGAGGTCATTTTACTTTCATCTCTTCTTTTTCATGAGGTCCTAACACAACAAAAATCCACGCTCGGAGACATCCCTCTCTACTCACACATTTAAAATACCAGGAGACCTTGGCTGTACTGAAGGAGTGCAAGGGGGAGCATCACCCACGACACTCGTTGGAGCTTGGGGTGAGCACCCAAGTGATGTCGGAACTCGGGATGCTTGGCTGGAGATGCTGCCTGTCTGCAGGCACCACTGCTGGGACTGAGCAGAGCAGAAGGACGTCAGGGCTTGATTGAAACTGGACAGAGAAGGTCCTGTAGGAGCACATTTTCCACAGCAAAAAGCCTGAGCTGAGAGGATTCGGGGCTGGGTTGCCAGCAGGCAGAGGTTCCTAACCCTCGAAAGGCTTCCTGTAGCTGGGGGCACTAAATAATTTAGCAGCCTCATGGAAAATTTTCTCACGTGTTGAAAAATTCTCCAGGCCACCACGGGGAACCAAAATGATGAGAGAAACCCAGCCTGAGTATGAACAAGTTTTCATGACAGGGATGAATTCAAAATGTGCATGGAGAAGCAGCACTCCTGGCTGAATATGCCATTTAAATGTGTTTCCCTCTTTCAATTTAAAATACAAGAAGCAAGGAGATGCAATAAGGCACTCACTTGAGGTTCAAAGATCTGTTCATGTAAAGGATCAATAGATCCAGCACTGTATTTAGTGTCACACTAAATGCTGGACCAGGCAATTAGTTTGATCCATTACTGTAGTAAATGAAGCATCAAAGTGTGACAGAAAATTCTCATATTTTCTCGTTTCTTGTGTAACTGAAATGCTTCATCTTTAGAGGCAGTTATGTTATAGATTAATATTCTGTTCTTGACAGGTGCTGCAAAAGGTTTGTTGATTCGTTGTTAGTTTTACAGCTTTTTGGCATTTTGCATTCACTCAGTCTCTGATCCAAAGGAGATCTGTGCCATGGGGACTCTTCCAGTAGCATTGGTGGCCTCTGAGTCATCTCACTGGAGCATTAGAAAGCAAATGTGCTTATTGGCATCACAGGGAAAGCTTCTGTTGGCTCCAAAGGACCAGTTATAGAGTTGGATCCATCTTACTTTAACAAACTAAAAGATGTAGGTCTAAATTTACTCATGGTAGCAAATTGGATAAGCAACATATTACATATTCTCAGCCACTTTGCTTCAAATGCTTTAATAGTTCTGTGTTCATTCACAGCAACAGGGGGGCTTCAAAAGATCAGCAAAAGGACTGATCTAGCCTGCAGAACATGACAGGCAGCTGGAATCCAAATTACTGAAAGTACCAGTGGAAAGCTCGGAATTTATATCAGATATAATGTATTGCAAGTGAGATTTATAAAAGGATTACAGAGCGCAGTTAGTTAAAGCTACTGGCAGTAAACAGGGATTAAAATATTTATCCAGCTGTAAAAATATGAATAATGGAGTAATTTATGTAGTTATGTAAAGAAGCTGCATACTTTAAACTGACAACAAATAACACTCCTAATATCAGTAATATTTTACAATGTCCATGTATCAAAATTCTTCCATGCCTTTTGCTTCCAAGCAAAATCCTCTTGTATCTCCTCAGTGAATAATATAGAATTTCCTCAAGCTACAGACATGCTCCCAAGGGGGTAGATCACCCAACAATGCAGCTATCTGCCTTTCTGCCTCCCTCCTCCCTGGGAGATCAGTTCCTTCCCTCCCTCTGGGAGGGCAGGTGGTGCCAGTCACAAGGCAGCTGGCTGCTAATATTTCCTGCATTGTAATGTTGGTCTTCCAACGATTGCATTTCTTCTAATTTAGCTCTTTGTGAACAGTATTATTTTACTGGAAGGTCAGGCCCTTCTTTGGGAAGTGGTTGAGATTTTGGACTTCCTCAGCTCTAGTCTAATACCTGAAACTTTTTATATAAAACATCCTTTGTTTTGACCCAGACCTCACTGCAGTTACCTGCTGCAATAACCCTCCAGTTCAGCAGCGTTGCAATGTAATCTATGAAACAATTAGCAAATGTAAAAACACATTGGTGACCATGATGAGCATTAGAGGTTTCACTTTTTACTCTTTTAACCACTTACTTGCCAGGACTGATTTCAACGTGCTGCACATCTACAGTGGTGGTTCCGATGCGCTGTGAGGTTTTATCATGGAAAAGCTGCAAGTTCCCCTGTTGTTGTGGCTCCGTGAAAGGGCGCTCAGGTCTGCCTGGGCTGATAAAGATATCTGATGGGGAAACATCACCTTCACCTGGAGGAGCTGTGCCATCCTCTGAGTCCGAAGCACAGCCCTGGGGCCCGTTTCTTCCTCATGCAACCCCATGGATCCCAGGTGCCACCAGGTCTCTCAAGCACCCTTCTCCTAATCTGCTGGGTGAGATAAAGGTATTGTTCATTCCTTCTTTAGGCCTGAGGAAGGAAAGCTCAGTGGTTTGCTGCTTTCTGCTTTTACTCTCAAGTCAGCTTAAATTTTGCAGATATTCAGCAGCGAGGATTAGGCAGCACAGCTGGCCTTGATCCTGTGTCTTGCTGGGTTCCCCTGGTAATCGGTCATGCTGCACTTCCAGTGTCTCCCAACAGCTGGTTATTTCCTAAGCTGTCTTCTGCTGACAGTAATAAATCTAGCCCTTGGTGGTGGTCTAGGAAATCCACATTAATAAAGATTTTTGGGTGGCCAGTTCATTTCCCTCCTGGGTCAGACCACCCCAGCACTCTGCAATCTTTGCTCCTCTCTCCCTCTGCAAGAGACTGGACCCAGTACTGCAGCATCAACACAAATTCTTAGTCAGTTTGGGTTTGAACTGTATCTTTTATGCATCACTTGTGAGTAAAATGTGAGCTGCGTTTGTGTTTGTGTTTTTTGGTCAGTGCAATGATTCATCCCTTCCTGACACCTTGTGGGGTTGAATTTGCTCTTCCTCTCAAATGGTGCATCCCCAAGCAAGGTTTCAGCCTTTGTGAGCAAGGAGCCAGCACAGAGCTGGGCACCTGCTCAGGGAGCAAAGAGCTGCAGAACTCTGCTCTCTCTGCCTTTGGAACTGCAAAGTGATTTTAGTGCTGTAAAAAACCAATAATTTTAGAATATGAGCAGTGGCAATCAAAGAAAGTTAAGTACAGTATTAAAATAAGGCTAAAATATATAGCATTGAAAAATTAATTCCACTCACTAGTTATAAATTATGTGTCAGGACTCGTGAAAGAAAGGGCCAGACAGGGAGTGGTTGCCAAAGGGTTACCCAAATGGTAAAAATGCATGAAATGTTCTCATGAAAAAACTGGCTGCTTAAATGGGAGGAACTCTTTCTGTTGCAAAAGCCTTTCTGCTTCTTCCGAATAAGGGAGAGGGAAGGGAAAAGATAGTGGGGAAAAAAGTAGGATTTATTGTCCAATTGTTTTGAAAAATAGAGGTGTTTTTGAGGGGATAGACAGGAAATGGAGCAAAAGTGAGTTATAAAACCATGAGATCTCACCCCCCAGATTGTACTGGGTAGATTCTTCAAGGTCTCCCATCTCTACAATTATTTTTGATCCTTTATAATCTGGTGGCGTTTGGTTTTTTTATGGCAATATTATCATGCATTCTTTGGTTGTAATACAATGATTCTTATGTTCCTGGGGTTTCTTCAGACCATTACCTAGAACTAGTTTTCCATCACCATGGGGATGTATTAAACTTTGTACAAGTCATTACCCTGTTTTCTCCTGAGCAGCAGGGGAGAGAATGTGTTGTGCAGCCGTCCTGTCCCAGATTAGTGACAGTGTCTACTTGCTCAAAGGCTTCTCTTTATGAATAATTGTAACACATTGTTTATTAACAGCATCGGCAAGTAAAACATTGGGTAACTTACCTCTTGGGTGTGTTTTTTGAAGTGTTTAACCTAAATAATGCAAAAATACAGCACAATAAGAGATGCTGGTGGGCAAAGGGCCAGCCAGAAGTTCCTAAGTAACTTCTAGTTCCCAACAAAGGCCTCTCATGTTTGTACTAAAACTTTACCCTGAGTTTCTCCTCCAGGCTGATGAGGAAATATAGCAAGAGTTCCTGAGCAGGAATTAACTTTGCTTTGAATTAAACTTTTCTGGGTTTGCTCCCATAAAGAACTTCAGGTGGACAAAATGCTTGCTGGTTGACAAAGGGTGAATTCAGGGATCACTAGACACACAGTTTGAGGGGATTTTTGTGAAACTGAAATTCAGCTTTCCAGAAGATGCTTTTTTACACAGTGTGTGCTTTGCTTATGGAACCAAATAGTACTGCCAAGGCAAGGTGAAAACTCCAAACTTGGCAAGTGGCAAGGCAAAAAAACAACTTCTATTCCCAGGAGTGTGTGCATGCAGTTGGAGTAAGGCTTTCAGGAGTAAATGTAGTCCATGCTGGAGGCACATTGTTCTCCAAGATTGCTACTCCATAGGAAACAAACACCTGGCCTTGGCCACTGCCTCAGCATCTGGGCCAGGGACAAATGCCTCTGCAGTCTCATTCATTGAGTTTATTCACTAATTCACTTTGACTTTCTTATGATATTATGAAATTCACTCTTACTGTCTTATGAAATGGAGACAGATTTGCCAAAGGGCTGTGAAAGATGTTGACGTTCCCAGTGTTCTGAAGTAAATGTGATTCCAGAGCAAGTTTCTACGAAGCCTTGGGACACTGCCAGTTTCAGCGCAGTCCTTGGCCTGATATCCCATGAACCACCAGAAGACATTAATGTTTTATACCTGTGGGAAACTCGCAGCCTCCTGGCCTTGGTGCATGTCCAACTGCTCCAGTGCTGGAAGGAAAACCAGCTCTGCAAAGTGCTGAGTGCTCCGGGTCTGAGCCGGCAGAGGTGACACTGTGGGGACAACCTGAAGCCTGCGAGCTGCCACACCATGGGTGTGGATTTAGCTGTTCTCCAGCCTTGAAGGAGCACACGCCTGGCTGGACTCTCCTCTGTGGGCTTGCCCCTCAGTTTGGAGCAGTTCCTTCTTTCCTGGGTTCTCCTTCCCCACTTCCCTCCCACCATGGGGAGGACTGCATGGGGAAGGCTCTTTAGGAATTACTGGAGAGAGACCCAGGGATTTAGACTGGCCTGAAATACAATATCCATATGCTTTAAAGTTTGTTCTGGTTACATTTTTTTAACGGAGGATGTGATGGCTTATTGGAAAGTAATGCATTTTAACAGCAACAGGAAAATTAAAGGGAAATAAAGGAGGGAAATTTGATAAGAATGAAAAAAACCCCCAGAGCCAACCAAGTATCAAAGCATCTTTAATTTTAAGAAGCATAGCATGCCTGCAATGATAGGGAAGAGCTATACTTGAACTGATGGTTGGCTCAGGAGGTGCAAAGTCTGGAACTTCCAGCTTTCTGATTTGCCTCATTATTTCAAAACTCCCCGAGACATTAGGTCAGACATTTGGCAGGTTTCAGAAGAAGAAAGAGAGTAACTTTAAATATCCTGAGTATGATACTCAGTCACTGTGGGGGTGGAGTCCCTCGTGTGCTTCTCTCTAGAGCCCCGTGGTGATGAAACGTGCCCCACCACCAGGTCAGCATCCTCTCAGGTTACTTCTCTCTGCCTGCAAGAGAGGGTGGCAGTTCTGCCATTGTCTGCCATAGTGGCAGATTTAGAGCTTTACAAAGTGCTTTTGAAAATGCTGCTCTCAATAGCAAACCACTTGGAGCTGCTACTCAGGCTATGGGGTGTCCTTGGGCTTCAGCCCAGGCAGTACAGCAGCTGGGCCAGGGATGCTCCTGCTTGCTTGGTCTCGCTGTGAGACACCAAGACTCCTGTGAAAGGCATTTCAAACTGTTTAAAGAGTTTTGCTTGTAGTTTCTTCTGAGACTGGAAGGCAGGGAAAGAGGTTATACAAAATATCAGTTCAGCAAAATGGAACGAGCTCTTTCTTTGTGGACAGGGAACTAAAACTTCTAAACAAAATGATAATGTGTTTTTATAAGAGAAATAGAAAGTGCACTTCCAAATTAATACAATTTCTGAATATGTGGTGCTAAAGAGAGAAGGTTTCAGTGCTTTTCTTCGTTTGTTTCGGTTTCGATCCGGGGCAGACACCTCATTTCTGTGCAGTGCCAAGCACGCTGGTCTCTCACTGCAAAGCCACGATGAATGTCGCAGAGCATCAGAGCACTCCTACAGATTTCATGCTCAGTCCCTTTTTGGATCAGACTGGAGCACCCTGTGCTTATTCTGGCAAGCTCCTTTTCCATCGAGAGAGAAGTGCTTGGGGTGCTGTGGGGGCAGATCACCACATGTCTTTTTTTCCTGGAAAGTAGAGCAGAGCATCCCCCATATCCTGCCATTTGATTCTTAAGGGGCAGCAGTTCCCCCGGGTGTAAATTCAAGTGTCTATCTAATCTTGCTTCAGAAACCCCAAGGCAGCATCCAGCACTTGGGGGAGAGAGAAAATAGGGTATCGGGTAACTCCAGCAGAGACAGGGGAGTTACCTGGGAGAGATAGGGATGTTATGGGACATGGACATCAGCTCTGTAAGAAAACAGCATTCCTTCAATTGCAGCATGGATCGAGGGACAAGCCCCTCTCTGTGCCTTGACACCTTCCTGTTTGTCTTCCAGAGCCTCATCAAGCAAGACGCAGATCTCAGAAATGTCACCTGCTGCTGTGCAAGCCTGAAGGTGACTCAGCAGCACAACACAAGGGCTTGCTCAGTAAGGACAGATTGTTCTCTGTTTCTAAGTACATTCCTTTTTTTTTTTCCTTTTAATATCTTCTAATTATGTTCTCTTTAGTATTGATCCTGTGCTCTTTTAGAAGCTAGATTCATCCTTGCCTTCTTAAGAAGCAGAAAAGCAAACCATTGGAGCCTGAGCTGCTCTGTGGTCCCCCGGCCATGTCTGCTGGTCTCGTTTGCTGGCTGACAGTCGGTTTGGGACTCTTGATTGCATTTTTTAGGGCTGTGATTTTACAGTATGTCAGAATTTTGTGTCTGTCTACCTTCTCTGCAAACCGCTTGTGTACAGTTGGCCAAACAGAAGTTTCATGTTTTAGGAAAAAAAATAAATAATTTTTTTTAGTGATGAGGTTCTGTTGCCAGTTCCCCTGTCATTCTCCTGTCCTATTTACTGCCTAGGCTTGAAAAGCATAACGATTTTTGAAGGCTTTGTTTTTAAACTCTGCTCTTGCTTTTCCTTTGTGGCTGCTTTGACAGACTTCTCTGATGTATATTTCAGTATAGGTTGATGTGAAGCTAATGAGAAGGCAGACGTTTATTTACAGAAATATGGGTTCCATTTGTAAAATTATTTCCTGGCAAGAAAAACACTGCTTTCCAATTACCTTACAAGTTAGGAGGGTTTTTTTATACACTTCTTTACAGCTAGGTCTTTAAATTGTATACTGTTACAGGCATATAAAACCACCAGTAAACCCAAGCCCCACAATTGTGACTGAGGCCCCAAGCACCCAGCTGTGAGAGATTAAATGAGCCTTTTTGGGAATGGGCTGAAATACTCCTGTCCCTGACACTGTCCTGCCTGCATTGGACCTCTGGCCAGCTGGGCTGTCCCTCCTGATGTGCACCAGGATAAAGAACAGGTCTTTTCCCAGTTTGGGCTTGCAGGTCCTGTGACAGGACCCTGCGTGAGTCATCTGGTGGGAGAGGATAGGAAGGTCTGCAGTGATCATGGGTCCCTCCAGCTGGTGTGCAGGACCAAGTGGTGCTGGTGGAGAGGAGCCCTGGCACTGCAGGGCAGATGACCGAGTCCTTTGTGCTGGCCCCTGCTAGTTCTCCTTCCTTCTCCTGCTAATTCCATAGAGCTGATAGACCCCCGAGCTATGCTTTCAACCTCTTTTATTGATCCATCAATGTTTTAGTGCCCTGAGGGTAACTGAAAAGACAAGCTTTCTTGTTTCTCCTTATCTGCAGCTGCTTGGCTGATCCTGCTCTAACTCAGGTGGGCTGAATGGGATCAGTCTCACGATGGAGGGGTCAGTCTCATGATGGAGAAATCTGCCCTTGTCTTGCTGGATCCAGGCTCGTGCAGAGAGCCAGTTGTGTGTTCTCCTAACTTGTTTGTGGAGCAGGAAAATCCCTTGAGGTGGTTTCCACTGCTGTTTCCTTCCTTTCATTTGGACTTCCAAGCTGAGCTACTCTGTCCTCCCAGAGTATGGTCGCAAAGGTAGGATCATACGAGACCCAACCACCCTGCAGACACTTAGGGCTGCCTCTGATGTCAGAGCAACATTTGACCCATTATCTTCAAACCTACACTTCAGCAGCAGGGCAGTTCTCCCCTAAATCTTGCAATCCCCATCAATAAAAGAAGAGGGAAAAATAAGTAGCCTCAGTAACCAGTGTAGCCTCTCAGAAAACTTATTGCCACAGCAACTGGTGGAACTTGGCTGCATTCCTGTACAAGACTTTGAATGAAATATGTTATTTTAATTTTTGATTCACTTTGAATGAGAATTGCATGGTCCCATTACCTTGTCTTCAGGGAACTGGTTTTAAGATTTCACCTCCTAGTTTACTTCTATATTAAATTTTATCAGGCTTAGTCTCTACCCAATGCTTTTGAGGAAAGTTCCTTTTCTTGCCTTTTCATCTAAGATGAAAAACTATTTCCCCCTTTTACTGTGACTTTAGTGGGAGAATATTTTTTAGCCAACCAGAACCAGAAATCTGATTTAGAAATGTGTCTAAATCGGGATCCAGTGCAAACCATCTGCAGAACTGCCCAAGCAGAGCAGCAGTCGGTGGGCACAGCCCTTCCAGCTCAGCTCCTGCATTGCATTCTGCTCACAGGAGCCCTGAGAAAGAGTCCGTGCTGCTGGAGGGATGCAACTTGCCAAATCATCTTGGCAGCCAAATCCACGTCGCCTGTCCAAGAGGGGTAAATGAGAGCAGGATTTGGCCTGCTTTCTTTCGGTTAATCTCTCCTTTCAGAGATGCTCTGAGTTTGTCTGGTTGGCACACTGATGTTCAAGGGCTCAGCACTGCTTGTTGAGAATGTTACTAGTCTGACAGCAGCCTTTAATTGCTGCGTGTCGTGCAGGGCTGGTGATAGATACAGCAGGACTGGAATCCAGGGGCTCCTGAATTCCTGAGCCACTTGAGGGTATTGTAGCAGTAACGTGATACTTGGTGTGACTAAAGCAAGCACACACTCAGGAACAGGCGTAAATAAAGGCCAGAGAGTTGTCCCTCTGAAGTAAATGGAAATATTAGTGTACTCGTACAAAAATATCTGTGCATTTGAAGGCTTGAATATCAATCCCGTTTAAGAATTAATTTCTCTTCACATTGTGGTATGTTAGCTTATTCAATTACCCGTGCTCAGGGTATCTCTACCCACATAAGTCAGCGTGCATCGTGGTGATCTGTGCTAATGCAGTAAGTGCATGTACTTATACCATCAAGTCCCCTTTTCCTCTGTTTGTGTAAAGGAAGCTTTGAGAAAGACAGTGGATGTGGTATTATCATGATCTTCAGCTTATCCACTGCCTCATTTATGTTATTTCGGGCTTGATCCAGGTTTTGGACTGTAACTCTGTGAAGGTGGATGATGCAGGTCACTGTGCTGTGGGAGATGCTGCATTAGGTCTTTCCCTTCCCATGTTTTCAGCTCAGCAGTGTTGTTGCTTTAGGCTGTCATTATTTGATTAAACCCTGATTTGTCTGGCAAGGTGAGTCACCTGTAATCAGCGCAGCAAATGAAAGGCCTACCTGATTTGCTACTGAGAAATAATTACAAATTCGATAATGGTTTAATTCCACTTTTACAAACCCTGATGCTTTCAGTTCTCTAATCACTGTTCCCTGTCAACCACAAAAGTATTTTCATTTCCTGGAGTGTGAATGCAAACAACTGGGCGAGGAGCCACAGGCAGGCACCAGGGCTGAGCTGCTCTGTGGCGGGACACTGCATGTTCAGATACAATCTCATTTTGTTAGGAAACCTGGGATTTTCATATTTCTAAGACATTTTATGGAATAACACAGCTAACAAGCATCATATCAGTCGTAGCTGATGTCCTGAAGATTGACAGTAGATGGAAATAAGTCAGCAACTACCAAGTTTCCAAACTCTAATGGTCTGTATTTGTTGGTGTTCATGTGTATTTGAAAGCAACTAAGTTTCTGGAATAATTTTAGCCCCTTAGGAAGCTTTGGGGAATGTGTTACTGTACAAAATCATATGGCTCCTGTTGTCAGTGACCAAAGGGCTCTGGCTCTGCAGGGGCAGTTGTTCCTTAAGTTTGTTTGAGACGTATTGGAGGCAAGGTTTGGGACCTTGAAGCTGTGCTGTAAAGGAATAAATGCGTTTGTGAGAGGCGTGCTCTCTCTCTTTGTTGTTTTGTTCAACACTCTTATGTTTGAGGAGCTTTTCTTGGAGGGCGAAGTTAAGAAGGAGATGGGACTGACAGCTAAAGGCTTGATGCTGCTTGTGTGCACCTCCTAACACACAGCAATATTACCTCTGGTGATATTCCTAGAACTAGGAAGACCAGCACTTAAGGGATCTTTGGAATGATGGTTTCTTACAAAGACAGAGTGGCAACTTTTATATCAAGTATGCTTGAGATCTTCTTTTTACTTGGCACAAGCAGAGTCCATTAAACTCAAAGTGATCCAAGGATAACAATACAAGCAGCAGCAAAACAAGGAAATTAAGGGAAGGGCTTTTAACTTCAGTGATCTGAAGTGTCAGAGATAAATAATACATAGGCTGGCATTGCTTCCCAAAGCCGACCTCTGAGTCTGGTGGAGATCTTAATGCTGAGAAATCACGTGCGCCCTACGGAGGGTTTGGAGTCAGGTCGGTTGTGCCAAGGAGAGCAGAGGTGACAGGGAGGTCCTCTCCTCTGTGGAGCCCAGTGCATCCAGGGCCAGGGTAGTACTGCCCTGGTCACGGGCGTCTCCTCTTGTCACTTGGCCCTGCTTCCCCCAGCCTCAGCCTCATCTCATTCACAGCCCAGGGGACGAGCTCTTCTCACTGTGCTCTGCATCCTCAGCTCAGCAGCTCCAGTAGCTGGTCAGGGGCCAAAGTAATTTTGCCTGAGTCTTCCATCCAACTTGCTCCAGCGTGGTTTGACGGGTTGCACAGAGGCCCCGCTGCCGGCAGCCTCATCCATATTCATAACGATGAGAGATTCACACTCACAGAAATTGAATTGCCTGGTTTCACAACCTTTGATAGATACAGTTTGTGGCTCCGTTTGATTTTAACAAGGGAGATAACGCACGTCCTACAAGCTGGTGGCAGTCTTATATTGATTTTGAGTAATTCTGATTTCTGTCTTTTGACCAACTATTACTTTCTGTTGTGATAATTAAAGTACATTTTTGCATTCTGTGGCATGAAGCCCTGATTTTCTGTGCACCGATACACTGAGTTCCCACGTGACTTGGGGGAACTATTGGGAAATCCATAATTGCAGGGTTTTGGTAACCTTTAAATATTTCCATGGTTACCGAGAGGAAGGAGTTTCCCATTGGTTGATCCAGAAATTGTTTCAGTGACAAGGATGAACATGATTTTTGAAATTGTTTGTTAGTTCATTATTTGTATTTAAGTTAATTTTGTAGCTCTTGGAGTGCAATTTCCATACTAGCTATTTGTTGTTTTCCAAAGCTGATTAGTGAGAGGCATTAAAACTTTGGCTAATAGTGCTGGTGGAAGGATGTGGAAAACTCCACCACTGGTACTTTTCTGTGACTTTCAAGTGAATGAGGAAAACCATACTCTCGTGGCATTTTGATTTCACTGTGGTTTGTGTCTGGATTTTATGTCTATGTCAAAAATCACGTTTTTATGGATCAAAAATCCCCAGAAAAGAAAAATCAGAGTTATAAAAAACAACTGTAAATTTATACCTTTGTTGTATTCATGTGGAAATGAATGTCCTGAGACCATACGTGGCCCAGCTGTGATCAGCTGGTGCCCTGCTGTTTTTGGGGTATCTCCATAATGCTCCTCATAGTCAAGATGGGCCAAAAGTTGCCTGTGGACAGGCTGGAGGGACAGATGGAGAGATTGAATGCTGGGGTTTATATGTGTGTGTAGGAGGACGCTGAGACTTCCCTTCTGGAACTTTTCCATAAGCAAAAGAGGACAATGTTAACTGAATAAGTAGCTTATGAAATATTGCTCAGTTTTCCAGCTGCAAAGACATGACAGTAATTCTGGGGAGAGCCCCAACCTCGAGTGCTTGCTCTGAGGCTGCTTGTGCAAAGGATGTGAAATGATGCCAGGTATTGGAACCCACTTTCTTTTTGTGCTTGTTTCTGACTCCTCGTATCTTCTTCAAATGGTGCATGTGCAACGCAGGGGATGGGTGTCTCTGTGTCAGGTGACTTCTTGGTGCATTTGCCACTTACACCCGACAGTTATTAGAGTTAAAGATTTAGAGCTTGGTACTTGTGCCAACGTTTTTGGCCTTTATGAATCCAACCCAGCTTGATGAACAAACCTCCAAATTTGTATTATACAATAAGTCTCAGCATGTTTGTTTTCTCTAGGGAAGTAAAGACAAGTATTAACGTCAGACTGGATTTGAACTGAAAGCATCATGCAGGAGCTGTTTTATGGGATAATACTACAGTGCTGGTTAGTTGGGGTTTTTAAAATTTTTTTCTTTTATTTTGTGTCTACCCCCTCCTGCTGACTACCCACAGCCCCAAATTAGGGCAGCTAGAAATTTTCTGGTTGAAAAAGCTCAAATACAGTTATCTTCACTATGTCTCTGTGCTAATGCCAAAAGCACATGAACAGAAGCCAGACTTGAGGCATAAACCTGGAGCAATTCTCACTGTGGCAGCTGCAAACAAAGAGGCAGACTATGTGTTGAAAGGTGGACACTTGGAAGTGTGTGGGGTTCAGCCAGGATGCAACCCAGGGGGCAAAGTGCGTTCATTTTGGGGGGCTGTGAGCACAGAGTGATTCATTTTTTAATTGGGGCGGCTTGTGCTGCCAGGGGTTAACTCATTCACAGGTCCATGGCCCACTAAGGAGCGTATTGTTGTGGATTGAGAGGCCAAATGCTCCACTGCCTACCTAATCAAGCCCATCTTCTCCTCGCTAGCAGCTGCTCTGGTGCCAACAGCATATAGACCTCAGTATGGTTGTAGAACAAAGCCTACTGTGGTCATGGGAATATTCTTGTTGGTTATGGTCACCTCTAAAATGGCCCTCAGATGAACTGGCAAGGTGGGGATGCTGGGCTGCTCCAGCACTTACTCCTGGGCCTCCATAAAGGTGGCGAAACACTGGACTCAAAGGTGCTTCTCTCTTCAGTCTCTTCTTTACTCACAGCAAAACTCCTCCTCTCCTGCAAGGACTTGGGCTGGGCATTACATCTCCTTCCCTTTCCCCCCACCTGGTTGGGGTGAGGGGTCTGGCCCATCTCCATTCTCTCTCTCCTCTGCCCTGTGTGCTGCTGGATTCATCTTGTCTTGATGCGGTTTGGGATGACTCAGAGCAGTGGCACACAAGATTAATGGAAATGTTCTGTAGTCCCTTCAAGTCTTCCTGGTGAGATAATGTAATGCAGATTGATTTGCACCATTCCTCTCGCCTATCCCTGCTTCCCGGAGGCTTTGACAGCAGGCTTGCTTGTCTGCTTTATTTATTTCTTTTAAATGAGGGAGGAAAGATGTTAAATATCCCAATTGGAAGTCGTTATTTGGGAGCTCAGTTATCTCATAGGCCAAAAATGTATTTTTTTTCTTTTTAAAAATGTAGTGTCTTCATGTTCTGCTGTGTCTTTATGAGCCTGGATACATACGTAGTCACTTAAAATTGACAGTTACATTTCCGTGGAGTGTGGAATGGAGAGAAAGTGCCCCTGGTGTCTGTTTCAATTGGAAGAAAACCTCATGGGAGTGGTGGATCAGTGATCCCTTTAAAAAGCAGAGACTGGTTGGGTTCAGTGCACTGCCGGCTGCCAGACTGGTGTGCCCTCAGCAGCTCCAGTGCTTTGGACAGAGGATGGATTCCTTCCACGAGTACAAATGTCCCTGTGGCCCAGCTCTGCCCTGTCCCATCCTCCTGCTCTAGTCTGATGAGTGTCTTTAGAGCACTTGTTTTTCTGCTGCTCCTGTGGCACCCCCAGTCTTGACAACGCAGTCCTGGTAGTGAATGTAGCTCTACTTCATTTTGGTTTGTGCTTACGTATGTCCATACCCCTCCATCATGCTATAATCAGCTCTTCCACACTGTAGCTTCCATACGATTGCTCAAAGAGAAGGAATGATTTAAATAAATACTGAATATAGACTTGAGAGTCTACACACTGCCCTGCTGTGTCCCCTCTGCTCTGCTCACCCCGTGCTTGTTTGACACGGGACCATTTTGTCTCCTTGAGTGTTTGTTCCTGCTGGGTCCTTGAAAGCTGTGCAATACAGATTCAAAACTAAACCTGTCAGCAGGACTGTCTTGGACCCCACAGACCTCCCTTTGTAACACCCTGAGGGCCAAGTTCTGTCCCAGGGAACTGAAGAACCATGAAAACAGAGGCAGAGGCAAGAGCCAGGTATTAAAGCTCCTGAATGGACAATTCTCCACTTACAGGTAAATCCCTAGATCCAAGTGCCATGAGTGTTGCACCTTCAGAGCTGGTATTTGCACCCATGCTTTGGGGTTGTCTGGGTTCTGGTTCAGGGCTCAGGTTCACTTCTGTTCTAAATAGAATTCTATTTCAACAGAATTTTAATTATTACTTTTATATTTAATTAATTTTATGTTTAATTATTATTTTATTATTTAATTATTATTTTAATACTGTATTTACTTTCTTTGATCATAATATGGAGTCTGCCATTTTTTGAATTTTTCTCTTTCATCCTCTCTGCCTTCCTCGTACTAGTTATTTCTCAAGGGTTTATTGACAGAGAAGTGTTTGCTCTGCCACAGGCAAGCAGGAAATCAGAATTATACAAGTTTATTTCTTTACAGACCCATTTTTAGCTCATTTTCCTAACTGCTGATGTAGGGGCAGTGCCTGGTGCTTCCAGGAACACAACCGCCTGCCTTTGGAGCCTGTAACCACATTGCTTGAATGATTATTTCAGTGTGCCTTGCTTGAATTTAGAATAATCAGCAGCTGATTAGAAAACAATATCTCTTCCTGGGGATCCTCTCCATGCAGCCCCACAACCTCCATCAGCAGGAGGGGAAGCCTCCCACACTCCCGGGTGCCTTGCTCAGGGTCCCCGAGTCACTGGCATTGGCTGCCTACCATCAGTTGTTCCCTCGATTTTCAGTTTTTCATTTGTTGCTGGCTTTTTTTTTTTTTTTACTTTGGCTGACATCACTGGTTTTTAACCCTTTGGCAGCAGCAGCCACATCTGTCTGCAAATGCAGTGTTGGGCTGTAAGAGACAGCCATGCTTGGGTGTTTTCCTGGATACAAGCCAGGTTTCCCAGATTTATCTCAGCCTCTCCGTCAGCATCCTTGTTGCTTTCTGCTTTTTAGAAACTGCTATAAAAATATTAGAAAGGTTTCCTTTTTAATTGCCTAATTGTTTCACTGAGATGACTTTTCCACTGCTCAGTATCCCAGTGGCTAAGAGCTCTCACATGGGGTCTTTTCCTTCTGTTTTTTGCCCCTAAAACAATTTCAGCACCAGTTCCAGGTGGCTTTTGTCACAGCAGTGACCACATCTGCCTTGTGAGCAGAAAACAGCCTGTCAAAAGAGGTGTAATCTCACCCTTGGGGACGATGCTCTGCCAGCACTTCCTTGTGTACCCGAGTTAATTTGGTTTTCCCTTCCAGTCAAAAATCTTCTTCCCCACTCTTAAGTCTACGTTCAGTGTTTATTCAGAAGGCTCCTGCTTTTAGGAGCTGCGAGGAAGCTGCAGTGTGAGACAACTCATGGCAGCGTGACGGAGGGGCGCGGACGTGTGGACACACCAGAGCCACGTATGAACCACCCCAGGAAAGACACAGCCAGGCAAGAAATAGCTCGGCAAAGACAGGGGGGAGAACAAGTGACTGGCAAAGGGGGGATTTCGAACTCCATGGAAAAGACGTGGCACTGCTGTGGTTACTCATCATTGTGGCCCCCGCACAGGCTCTTAAGGCTGAGGAATGGCCAGCACACGGAGGGATATGCAGGTGATCAGACAGCTTTGGAAAAGGTGTACGAGCCAACAGAGTCACCTGGGCAGGCTCAGAGTAATTCAGAAAGCTGCTGAGAAGAACTCCCTTGGTGTTTTTTTCCTTATTCTTATGAATTTTGGCGTCAGGAGTTCGCTTTGGGGTGGGGAAATTGCTTTTTCGATCATCAGTTTAGAAGTCACCTTTCCCTGCTTTAAACCTTCTGGGAAAGGAAGGGGAAAGCTTTGGGTTATAGCCAGAAGCAGGGGAGATCTTTTCAAAGGTGGCTGGGGCTGCTGGTTTTCACTGCTTTTGAAATGTTCCTCCTTAGGTCTGGAAGCAGCTTTAAGGGCAACATAGCTGACACATGAATAAATCAGTTCTAGACCTGCTTTAATGTTGGGAAGGTATTTTTTTGCAAGCGTTTTCCTTCAGCTGTGTTGCTGCTGTTTGGGCTCATGCCCTGGAGAAAGTAACTCAGCTGCACAGAAAAGGGATTTCCTTAGATGTTGTTTTGCACTAGTGGGGGAAAATCCTGAATGTTTTGACTTGGAGGGCAAGAACAAGCCATGCTATATAATGAAGAGTGTTTCTTACAGCTAGAATTGCACCTGCACACATGATTGCAATGTGCATTGAGAAAATGCTACATTAAACCCAGCTGAAAAATCTTAAATTTTCTCTGATGTAAGCCTCAGGCTAACTGTCCCTGTGTCAGAATGGAAGAAGTTTTACAATTATGAGGATTTCCTGTTTAGTATCTTCAAACAACTCCTCATTACAACTAAACTGTGTGTTTAAATCAACGACTTTCCTGGGCCAGTGTACAAAAAACAAAACAAACCACCACCAACAAAACAACAACAAAAATTAGAGAAAAGGCAATTGCAAATCACTAACTGAACACCTTTAAAGGATTAAAAGAATTAACTTTTCTATAAACCTACATTTCCCTCTTCTTCCTTATCCCCATTTTATTCTCTCTTTTCCTCCAGACCTCAAATGTGTCCTGACAGTGTTGGTGGCACCTCCATGGAGATCAGTCTGAGCTGCTGCTGTGGCAGCTGGAGCCCCAGTTCTCACCTTCTTCTTTGAGCTGCTGTAGGTGCCTGGGTGATGTCCTGGGTGGGGAGCAAAGGCTGGTGCAGCCCAGATGTTGGGGTGCCGGACCCCGTGCGTGTGTCCCAGGGAGAGAGGGCTGGGCAGGGGTGCTTGGGGTGCTGGACCCACTGCATGTGTCCCAGGAGAGAGGGCTGGGCGGGTGTCCTTGGGGTGCTGGACCCACTGCATGTGTCCCAGGAGAGAGGGCTGGGCGGGTGTCCTTGGGGTGCTGGACCCAGGGTGTGTGTCCCAGGGAGGGAGGGCTGGCAGGGTGTGCTTGGGGTGCTGGACCCCCTCCCGTGTCCCCGGGGAGGGGAGCTGGGGCAGAGGGTACCCACGGGCTGCCCGCAGCCCCAAATGCTGCTGTCGGCCCGGGTGGTGTCTGTGTGTCTCACTCGTGGCACCTCACCATGTGCACAGTGAGATCTGCCTGTGACACACAGGTCTCTACAGAGCAGGGAAATGCAAAGGCTGGCCTGGTCAGAGCCCCCAGACTCAGAGCAGTGGTGCAGTGGAGATGCATTCCATGATTTTCCCTAAGCTCCCTATGAGCTTATTTATACTGTTGGCCACTACAGTATCCTGGATAAAAAAGTTCTGTATTTGAATTACAGGCTTTGCCAAATGTAATTTCCTTTTGTTTGTTCTAAACCTGCTGCCAGGACAGACATCTCTTGAGGCAGCAGATGTTTCAGGAGGGGAAGGAATCCCCAAAATGTTTTTGATGCTCTGCTTGCATTTGCATTAGTGATGAGAGTTTTGCAGAACTGATAGATCCAGCCCAGGTTTTTCCAGCGAGGACTGTGGAGGCCACAAGAGCAAAGGAGGTTCCTGGACACTGGACATGGTGTGATGGTATTTCCCATTCATTGCATGGGGACAGTGGGAGCAGTTGCCATGGCAATGTGATAACAGCACATCCCCAAGGAGGAGGTTCCCTCTGCAGCATCCCAAGGTTTCTCTTTGCCTCCTGCCAGTGTGAGAGCTGCTCTTGGATGCAGCTGCAATAGTTGTTGCTCTTGCAACAAAAAGAAAGCAAACTTACCCAAAACGGGAGACGTGAGCATGGATTGCTCTTGGAACAAAGTGGCACCAGAGGGTGAGGAGGTGCCAGTGATTTTTGGAAAGTGAGAGCTGAGCCTTGCATGGGTGTGACAGGACTGGCACATTCTGATACTCCGCGTGGCACAGCCTCGGCTGTCACAGTGCCCTGCTGTCCCCACTGCAGGTATCAGAATCAGCCCAGCCTGTGGCAGGGCCCTGTCACTTGCTGGATGTCGTGTTTCTGAGTTGGATGTCAGGTTTATGAAAGATGGTGTTAAACCCACTGTTCTTTGCTGCTTTCCCTAGACCTGAAAGTGCTCTTCAGGTTTGCATCATTTAGCAATGCCTTGAGGGGAGGGTTTTCTGTAGTCACAAGTATGTTTTTTTTTTTTGATTTTTATCTTACTCCGTGTGCCATGGAGGTTGAGAAATCAGTATTGCAAGCAGGGAGAGCTGCGACAGCCCTGTGGCTGCCTGGCAGCATGTCCAGCTCCTGTGGAAGTGGGTGTTTTTCCCTAGGCTGGCTCAGGCACGACACTACAAAATTTGTGCCAGGCCAACTTGAACATGCGGGTGTGCATGGGATAGGAATATAAATAGAGGCTTCAGCCAACTCAGTAATTCCAGGGCATTGTAGCAAGAAAAAAACCCTGCATTTTCTGAGGGCTGAACTGTAACTGTTACATTTAGGCAAGTACTTTGAAGCAGAGTCACAGCATTATTCTGTGTTACTGACTGCCCACTTTGTTGTTTATAAGCTGGACTTTGCCAGTGACGGTAGCACATGTTCTGGGTACGGCTTAATCTCAAGAAAAACTAATCCATTTCAGGAAGCAAAGTGTTACTTTCATTATATGCTCCAAATCATCACTTTTCCTTTTCTCAGTGTGAGAATCTGAGCCTGCCACTGTGTAATTTCAGTGACTAAGATGGCTTTATATTGTCAGTGTTGTCAGCAGTTCCAGTTTTCATCAAACAGCTACTTTTTGGTGTGGGAAATTTAGCATGCACATTGTCAAGCTGGGTGCAAACTTCCATCTTAATATATAGCTTAGTGTAGCAAAAGCTCATTCCAGCTCTCCCCAAGGTTGTCTTTGTACCACTTTAGACCGAGCAACAGAAAGTAAAGGACATGCAGGACTAGACCTCCTGTTGCAGGGAGGGGAACTCCTAGGGTTGATTTTGTAGGATCCGAGAGAGTTCACTCGGGGGCTGGGACAGTCTCTTCTGCCTGACCTTTGTTTCCAGCCTGGCTTGGAGGAACTCACTTGTTGTAGATTCTTTATAGAGGGAGGACTTGCTTCCTGTGCACATGGAGAGGAATTTTGGGTGGTAATGGAATCAGAGATCTGCCCGTGCTTTGCCTCCTTCTCATAGAACTGTTAAGCTTTTGGTCTGTAAATAACAACAGCAGTGAAAGGGAGAGGTCTCCTAGTCTTGTTTATTACTTTACCACTGCAGAAGGCAGCACAAAACCAGCTGTTCGGGACATTTCCCTGCCAGTTGCGTTCTTGGCAGGGGTAACTTAAGGCATTGTCTCAGCATCCTTCAGGCAAAATGTCACAGATGCAGAATTCTTCTGTTTAGCAGAGGAAGCCCTTTGATCCTGGAGGTTGGGGATTTGTCAGAAACAGCAGGCTTTGTTCAATAGGACGTTGGCACCTGGGATCTGGAGGCACAGAGGTGCTGTGGGGAGTGGGCATTTATGGAAATGATGGAAGGCTTTAGACCTCCAGCAGTTTTGGGCATGAGGGAGCCCTGATCCTCTCCCCTGATCCCCCTCCCTGCCCTCCTGACCCACTCCACTCATTCACAGGCAGTGATGCTGCAGTGCTTTTTACATGCAAAGCCCCACTGGAGAGAAATTGCAGCAGGAGCTGAGTCCTGGTGGGAACTGGTCTTTAAGTCATCGGCTGCGAAGTTGAGTGAAAGGGAGAACTTTCATTAACAGACCTAGAAAACTTCCAGAAAACACTCGGAGTGCTTGCCAGCACCTTGGAGTGTGTCCCAGCAGCCTCCTCACAGGTCTGTAGCCTTCTTGGGGCAGCAGCGTGGTCCCCAAACTAACAAGGGGGAGGTGATTCTCTGAAGAGCTGAGGCTGCCTGTGCTGTGCAGGGCCATGCAGGACGTGCACACTCCAGCAGTGCTCTCCTGCCTGGTGGGATGTGAGATTGGCAGGGTCCCAGCCTGGGAGAGACCCTGAAAGAGGTCGTAGCCATGACATCCTAAGAACTTCACCAAAAGCAGGTGCAAGGGGATAGCAAAATGTGCCAGAGGAGAAAATTCCAGCGTCAGCATGGTCAGCCCAAGCACCCTGCTCCACCTCTGGGTGTTGGGGTACCTGTACCTCCTGGGGAGGGATATTTGGGTTCTCAGTTGCTTTCCTCCTTCCCTTCTTCCCAGGGAACCTCAGGGCAAGCTTACATAGTGTGGTGTCACAATGGTGTCCACAAAAACAAGAATTCCGTGAGTTTTCCTTTCCACAAAGCCTGTTGCTTTCTCTGGGCAAGCAGCTCAAGACTGTGGTTTAGTGGAGTGTTTCTAGGTGGGTGTTGTGTGAGAGCAAAGTTTGACCCACAATTCTTAAGTTAGCCTGCAGTGGGAATCTTGGAGGAGGACAAATAACATTTTAGCTTTGCTTTAGATTTTTTTTTTTTAAATAGAGAAAAGAATATATTTCAGTTTTTTAACTGAATTTGTTGCACAAAGTTGAGTTTTGTTTGGAAAAGGGCATTCAGCAAATTGTGTGATTATACTGAGCTCACAGGTAGTGACTCTCTGGCATAAGTTATTTCCAGGAAACAAATGATGGGAAGAGTAAGGATCTGTTGTTTCTTATACCGTGGAATAAAAGAGTAGCCTTTCTGCCTGGGGTTACTTTTAGGAAAGCAGATAAAACATTTAAATCAGGAACATTTAAATCAATAAGTCCTGTCTTTAAGCTTTCCTTTGGGTTTCTGTGCTGTAGTTTCTGAGGAAGAGGCTGGGCTCTGAGAATCAAATTACTTCCAGCCATAGAGATTTGAAGTCTATTTGAAGTTAGCCAAAATGCTTCCTGCATGCCTCTGCTGGAGAGGTCCCTAAATATTTGACTCCGTGTGGGAGGAAGCTGCTTAAGCAGATGAAGCAAGAGGACTGGAAATAGTCCTTGTCCCATTAGATAGAAACTTCCAGGGTCTCCATCTAATAGCCAAGTGAATGAAGAATGCTGCCCTGACATTTGGGAAAAGCTGAAGGAATTGGTCCAGTCGTGAAGCAGTGCTTCTACTGAGACTTAAAAAAATGTAATCATTAGAAATCACTGTCTCGTCAAAGAAAAAGCAATTCATATTTGCAGATCTCTTTGCAGCATGGAAATCTTTTATAACAAACACAAGAAGGGTCATTACAAGTTGTGCTTCTGTGCTAGAACGCAAATAGAACTAAAAATAATTTACAACCTGCAACAAATCCTGTTGGTAGAGGAAACAATTTTTGAAGCTTAATATTTTTGGTTTGGAACAGTTGCAAAACTTTGTATTATAGGGGATGATGTGATTGTTTTTCTTGTGGCAACACCATTTAATTAAGATTTAAACAGATGGTTAACAGGAATGGCAGTGTAGGCTTCATCAAAGTAACATCTAAAGGGCACAATAATATTTCTATTTCAAAGTGCTTTGTTTTGATATCTACCAGTAAATAAATTAATTTCACATGTCAGAGGAAAGCACTTTCACAGTAGACTTACTGTGTTACTGCTTGTGTAGCAAAGTGCGATTCACAGAACAGGGACTTAATTTGTAGCCCCAACACAGATAAAAATCTATCAAATCAGCAAATCGCTCAATTTGTACAACTTATTGATAACCACTGAGAGCTAAAAAAAGCCACCAAACCTACTTTTCTTAACTGGGAGAAGTATGGACTGGCATTCAGTGGGAAGGCAGTGCCCAGCCCCTCTGCCCTGCAAACACCCTTTGCCCCTGCTCTGTCAGCTGAGAGGGATTGTTCAGCAAAAAGGATGCTCGTGAGAGAAGCAGTACTTTTATCTCCCTTTCCTCAGGGAGGCAAAGGAAACAGGGGGATTTAACCCCAAAACAGGACTGCAAATGTGTCAACAGAAGTCTGCCAAGGAAGCAGCTCTCGCCCACACCACGTGCTCTGGGCTGTGCCCACTCTGTGCACTGGCTCGCTGAAAACCTGCAGTAGGAGGGAAGTGAGTGCAGCCTGGTTTTGTACATGGGGCTTATTTATTTTTCTTCTGCAGCACAGCTCAGCTGAGGCGGCACCACCACAAAACCCCCATCCGACTCTTCACATTCAAAAAGGAGAAAGAGCCGTATCTCGATCAAATTGAAACGAAATTTCTAGAACTTCTTAGGGCAAAGCCTTATTTTGATAAGAAAACTTGGCTACCAGAAGGGAGAGGCCATGCCGTGCCCGCGGCTCACCTCCAGAGGAAGGGGAGAGCAGCCCTGCTGAGATAAATGCCCTATTTCTGGGCATGGCTCAGCAGCAAGGCTGTTCTCGGCCCCAAAAGGAGATTTCCCGGCAGCAAAGGTCAGGGCGGATAGAGCAGTGCTTTGGGAGCTGGCACTCTCTGCAGACAATGTGCTTTCTGCCACCACGCTCTTCACACTCACAGGCAGGTGAAGAACAAACCTGAGTTCAAAAGCCGCCCTGCTCCAGCAGGGGTGCATTGGAAAAACGGGCTGGGTTCATCTTCTCCACTTTTAGCTAAAATCTCGTTTCATTGCTACTCTGCAGGAAGGAATCGGCAGTTTTGGAGGGCCATTCAACCCACACAGTTATCCCCACTGACTTTCAGGGGAGCCTGAGCAACTTCGTTGATCCCAAAGCCCTATTTTTGGGGATCCTGGCAGGGATTCCCTGCTTGTCCTGAAGTTCCCCCTGGTTCCAGCGACGCTGCTGTTGCTTTGTTTTTAGCACGTGAGCTCTGTTGGGAGAGGGTAGGTGGGCAGTGTGTAATAGTTGGCACACTAACACTGTGCCCAAGCTCCAGCTTGGTTTGGGGCTGGAAAACCCCTGGAGGTGGAGCTGCTTGTCCCAAAGACAGCAAGGACCAAAGATACACCCCGGGTAGGTGAGGACCCTGTGATCAACTGCAGAGCTGGGAGCACGAGGCAGCATTTCAGGAAAATACTCTGTGAAATAGAACAACAGAGGCAAACATCACTGCAGCCATCCCATTTCTAATTAGCACATTGCAAAAGACAGGAAGGTGCTCCCTGTGCAAGACCTGATGTCATTAAACTTTACCCTGGCAAATATCAGAGTTGCTGGAAAAAAGTTCAGCCTTGTCTGGGAATACAAACTCCTGCCTTTAGGGCTCATTTCCTCAAATATACAAACGACAGGCTCAGGAGGTGTAAACAGAAAACCCCATCGGGCTTTAAAGGAAATTCTTTCACCCACCAAGGTCCAAGTGCATAAGCTGCTCCTTTGGCTCCAATGCTCAGTGTATTTAATAGTTTTGTTGCTCAAAGTGATAACCAGACCATCTTGAATTTAATACGGGGCCATAAAATTCTGAAGGAAAATTGACAGGATCTAATCCCACCTCAGTCTCTTTTGCTTAATGCTTCTTAGGGCAGCTGGCAGTGCTCTTTTTTTTTGGTATTTTGCCCCAACTATGTTGTCACCTCTCTTCATGTCCTTCTGCACCCCTCACTCTCTCTTTCCATGATCTTACTCCAGCTGATTTCCAATTTCCATTCCTTGCAGAAGAGGTGACTCACAGGACTCTAGTTATATCAGCATCTGCAAAGTGTTTAACATCAGGAGAAACTTGAATATGGCATGAAAGTTAATAGCTGATGAAAGCATCATTTCACATAGTATTAAGGGGCCAGATCCTCCACTGATACAAATTGAGGAGAAAATGAAATAACACTGATTTTCACCATCTAAAGAGAGGCATATTGTAGCTCTCTAGTTAAAAATACCTTATGTAGTTATAATTTCACACTGTAAGTTATCTGGAGACAGGGAATTAAGCAACAAGGCCAAGCATTTTCCAGAAATAGGTGCTTCAGTGGGAGTTGCACCAGGATTTTTAACATAATTACTATCCTGGCTGGGGTGTCAGGTTCATCAATAAAAGCAAAGCTTTTCTATTGTATTGGAACACATAAAATGGAGCAGACCCCACGTTCTGCACTAATTGCTTGAACCAGATGCCTTGCAGACCTCCTGACGTTGTGAAAGGTGTGCAGATGGAGGGGTGAGACCTGCAGGGCAAGGCTGAGTAAGGACCGTGTGGTTTGGCCCCTCGCCTTTCCTTCCAGGGCACCGAGAATTGATCACTTGTGATGAGGTGCCTCATCCCCTTCTGATGGCAGCAGATGGCCAGGGTTGCTCTATCCCAGGTTAATCAAAGCTCCATTTGGAAGAGGCAGTGCATTCGAGGAACAGTCCAGAGATGGGATTGGGCTGACAGAGGAGACAGCAGGACTGAATTTGCAGTGAAAATCCATGTGGGATCCATGGAAAAACCAAAGAAAAAGTTCTGGGAATGGGGGCTGCGAAATGAAAGAGGGTAGCAATTTCCAGGCATGTTAGTCCGGACCTGGGACAGGAGCCAGACTGATCCCCATGGCTTTTTCCAGTACAAGGACATTTCCTACAGCTTTTGCAGAGATCACTCATGTCATAGAGTAGCGTTGTAATGTTTAGGACCTGGAGTTGGGGATGTCGTGTGTTATTACACTGCAATTACAGAGTCACACTCCAGGGAGTAACCAAGCCCACAGGCTACCAGGCATTACGGAGGGGCACATTTTCCTTTCACCCTTCTGCCCCCTGGGGAAAACCGAGTCCCAGGCAGGCCCTGGTGTGATGGTGGGTGAACACGTGTCCTGGTCCTGCTGCCAGTGACATTGTTGCTGCTGCTGCTGCTGCTTCAGTGAGGGCTCTATGTCTCTTCTGGCAGCGATCTGCCTGCCCTGGCAGGGTGGAGGAGGCTGCTCAGACTCCTGATGCCTTGGCATCCAGGGCAGGTGCAAGGCTGTTGCTATGGCAGGTAGCAGCAGTGTAGGAGGAAAGCATATTTGGGAATCCTTGGTTTAATGTGGTGTTTGGGATCCTGCAGGATCGACCGGGCTCTCCTGGTTCCTCCCTTTGGAAGAGGTGTTTCCTTACAGAAAACCTGGAAATTCTGCATTTCAGATATTTGTGCCTCAGAGAATATAATAGAATGTGATTTTGGTCCTTTACTTCTTATGGAGAAATCCTTCCCCTTCCCATTCCCCCCTGCCTCCCTTATTAGTTCCACAGTGGCTCTTCAGGGCTGTGGAAGGGGATGAGATGAACCAACATTAAGGCAGTTTTGTGCCCCTGGCCCTCCCCGTGCTGTGTGTGAGTGGGTGAGCTGCAGGGCACGTGCTGCTGCCCGGCTGCAGTGCCAGCACACAGACCTCTCTGCATGGCCACGAAGAGCTGTTACCAGGAGACTTGGCCGTGGGGCTTGAAGGAGAGTTTGGTAGCACCTCTAGATGCCTCAGTGGTTTCCAAAAAGGCAGGCAGCCTCATAAGCTCAGTTAATAAGCTCTGCTGTAGGTATGGATGACTCACTGGTAGCTTGCTATTCAATTCTGTGCTTGATTTTAAAGAAAGCTGTTTAATTCTGCACATGGCACTGCCAGGGTCACGGGGTGAGGCTGGGTCACGGCTGTGTCTAGTGGATCTTGCAGCTTGCTCAGGATGTCACTGTTGTGTGTGACAGCTTCCTGGGGAAGAATGGGATTTATAGCATCGTCTTGACTTTAGAACAGGAGAAATGGCTGAAATCAGGGACAATGCATTCCTCTGCTCATCTTGCAGAGAGAAGGATTGGAAACCCAAGACCTGGATCCACCACAGGTTGTGCCTGCCAAGCAGTGCAAGACACAGGGAGCTCTGGGGAGCGTTGACTCACAGCATTTAGTATCACATTTAGTGGCAATCAGTGCTGGTGCAGTAATGAAAAAATATTCCAGAAGTTTTCCTCTGGGGTGCCGACCTCGTTTCAGGCTGCATAAATCCTCTGCGCAGGTTTGCAATAAGACTTTGGTTAACTTTCTGCAGGTGATTTAAAGTGTGCGTTTGACAAGATTCCCTGTGCACTGGTTCCCTTGCTGCTTGAATGTCCTTTGGCATTCAATAAAAACTCTGAGTGCTTATGTTAATTTGATTTTCGCAATCAAGCCACCTTGAATTGCATTTACTTCTGTGTGGTGAGTCATGCTGTAATGATCTGGTTTGTAGATCAGGTCCGAGTTCTGCAGGGTATTGTGCAAACATGAGACAATTTCCTCCTCAAAAGTCTTGGAGGGCACTTTCCCTGTTTCATAGTAACAAAAGAAATTAAAACTTTTTTTTACTACTCCAAGTGGAATCCAAAGCTTCCACTGTATTTAAAATTCAAATTTGTGATATTTAGTAAAAGATAAACAGACATGAAAAATTGTCAGGTGAAATCTGGGATCTCAAATGGATGAAAAAAAGTAAATGTCTCACAGTGCTGATACCATGGTAGGAGCAGAGATGATGGAATTTGTAGCCATAGTTTGTGGACAAGGAAAAATGAGTATTAAAAGCCATCCATCTACATCATGTTGTGTTTGCTATGGACATAGGAGTTTCTAAGTGCAAGCAGGACCACTGTGGTGCCACGCTGGTGTCCTGCTGGCTGCAGGCCCTGCAGTGCCTGCCTGTACAGCACCTGCACTGCCTGATGCCTCCCTCGCTGGGCACCAACACCACCTAGGCATGGCTTGCCTCCTGCTTCCTCAATGCTGTTGGGACTCTATGACCTTCTCTTCATGTCCAAACGATTTGGCATTGTAATTTCTGCCTTTTGGGTTCTTGAAATAGGGAACAAGGTCCCTGACAGTAAAACCAACATGCTGAGGAGTTCTTGCTGCTTTAGGAGTCATGTACACACCCACTGGCTGCTCCCAGAGGATGAGCTGCCAGCAGTGCACCTCATGGTTTCAGGAAATTGTTTCTTCATGGTAAAAGGTTGGAAATATTTTTATTAGAAATGTTTTGGTCAGATGTGTTCCCTCTTTTAGTGGTTTGGTTTTGGTGATGGACAGATGAAGCGATAGTGGTGGTGCAGACCTGCAGGCCAGGCAAGGAGCAGTGAGAACCACTGGCTCACAGTGGGTTACTTGTTCTTCTGTGGGAAGGTCTTCTGGTGAGAGCCTGTGAGCCATAGGAATGAAAAGCATTTCCCTTTGTAGTGAATTTGAACAGAAATATCACCACAGGTTCCCTTCTTTCACCCTGCTGAACTGGTAGACTCTTCTCCCTAGGAAGACATAATGATTTTTTCTTTCCTTATATACATGAGGATGTGTGATTTGCACTTGGAAAAATATTCTTTTTCTCGTTTCTCTATAGACTTGGGTTTTGTAAGCACTTCTCCCTTGGGGCTGTATCAGGCTAACAGCTGTGGACCTTTCCAGAATTTGCTGCTTTGGGAGCAGTGACCCTTTGCTTTTGTTTCAAGTCACATATTTCTTTTTCCATGATAAAGCCTTGGAAACTCATCCTGTATTGTAACAGTCCCTTTTGGTTACTTTAATCCTAAATGCAGCAATTTCATTAAATTGCTCATTCTCCCCCATTTTCTTTGTGTTCACCAGCCATGTCAGTCACAGCAACTCTTCAAAGAGAGAGGCTGAGCTCTACATCAGATAGGACTTCTTCCTTTGTATTTATAAAGCAAAGCATAAATTCTAACAGGTCCACTAGTCAAACCTATTGATTTGGTACTTAATCATATGAACACAATGAATATTCAGTACCTGCATGATATAAAAAGAACAATCAGAATAAGCTATTATAGGTGCTGGAATCTCATTTAAAATCTAATTAGGTCTAGAACAAAACTAGAGGAGTCCTGTCTGAGTATGAAGAAATGGATGTGTCTATATAATGATTGAAATGCCTTCTTTTTTCACCCCTCTCTCGGCCTGTATTAAGAAACCAGCTCTTTTTTTTTTTCTTTTTTTTTTCCCCCCAGTTCCCATGTAGAGAACCATTGCTCCTGCTGGTACCCTCATGTTTTAACTTACAGATTAAAACTGATCACTCCATGCTATATAACTATGGACTGTTCTATGCAGAGCGTGGTTACAGTCACAGTTTTAGGGGTGGCCAGTGCATCTCCAGCAGCAATTATTCCCTGTTTTCACTGCACTGACGGGCCTGCATTGCCCCCAGTGCTAATAGACCAGCATTCTCACTGGCCACCACCTCTGGTGGGCTCTAGGCTAATGATGCTTGAAGGAGATAAAAAGGGTCATTTCAGTGAATACTGTGTACACTGGGGTCTGTCTGACTGCTGCACCAGCGTGTCCCTTTCCCCAACAGCATTTGACCTCTCTCTGGACAGCAGTGCCATGGAGAAGTGGAGCATCATGAGCTAGACCGTGGGCAGGTGCTCCTAAACTGAGGCATTGGAGACCCTCTGTGGGTGGGCTCTGAGGCACCTCCTTGTAGGCAGCTGCAAATGCGACCACAGTGTGAGGTCAAAGTCAGAAAAAAGGAGCCATGGAGCAGTTGAAGTTATTATCACTCACTGCTGGAGTCAGTGAAGGTCTCCTTCCTGCAGCTTTGGTCCACGTGTCTCAGCAGCAATCAGAACAGCAGGGACAGCCTGAATTCAGGTACAGATGAACCACGCCAGGCAATCCATCTGCCTCTAAGACCTGCACAGAGTGGGGCTCTACCAGTAGTCCTTTTTTAGTAAAAAGAGTGGGAGATAGGAAAATCCTATCCCATATCTGAAATCCACTTTGGGCACTAAGATGTCATGTGAAAAATCAAGGGGAATAAAAATAGGGTCTTGCAGGCTTTATTTTAAAATATCTCTGCTGAGTCCCTCAGATTAGGACAGAGCCTGCCTTACCATTTATAAAAAGAGATGAATAGATGGATGTAGCCTCAGTGCTACACACACGCCTGACTGATTAGGTGAAGACAGATAATAATTTGGCTCAGTAAATTGAAATTTTGCAGGCAAATAGAGTGCCATGAGTATATGCTCATGTATAGCTATTTGGGCAATGAATAAAACTGTTTTTCAGAACATGTAGTGATTGCCTCAGGGGCAGATGAGGAACAAAACCCAGGAAAATAAACACCTTTCAGCTGACTGTGTTCTTCAAACAGGGCATGGCTTTTTGTCTGTAGGGTTTATCTTTCTGTTAAAACAGTGCCAGCAAAGTGAATGCGTTGTTAATGCCTGTTCTACTTTCTCTTGTGCTTTTCCTGGTGTATCAAAATTTTTGTGGGAGTGGGTTCGACCAACTATGTAAGATTATTCACAGTCTTGCACTCCTTTGCTTTTATTTTGTTTGCTTGTTTGTTTGTTTGTTTGTTTTGGTTTGCACTGGTGATGCAGGAGGGCAGTCAGAGACCAAGGCAGGAAAGGCACTTCAGTTTTTATGCACTGTAAGTCTGTAGTCGTCTCACAGAAAATGTTTTCCCTGCTTTCACTGCAAGAAAAAAAGTTTAAGCTTCAAGTGCTGATTTAACTTGAAACTCCTCTGACTCCAGGTGTCTATAACTGGTCTCTCCTACTGCCAATAATGAGGATCTTGAAGGGCTACGGAAAACTGCTTAGTTTTACCATCCTCAGGAAATTAATCAAGAGTTAAAAGCCTCTTCGGATGCCTTGAGGCTTTTAGAGCTAAATACCAACCTGACATCACTGACTTCACTTTCCTGCAGCGGGGTTGTCTCTTCTCTCCGTGCTGGCTCCTGCCCTGTGCCACCCAAGCAGAGCATCGAGGACTCAGGACAGGTGAGTGCCCCCCCAGAAATGCAGCCAACACCCCCTTCCCCAAGGCAGGGGCAGGGGGAGAGTGTGTATGGGGCTGTTTCTGGCTAAAAGCCACTCTGGGCACGCTGAGACCCTGCAAATGACGAAGCCTCGTAAAAACCCCTGCGTGGGGGATGCCAGGAGCAAATGCTGTGGCTGTGGTGTGGTCTGGCCCCTTCCAGGAGCTCAGAAGCCCCTTCTGCTCCTGTGCACATTGTCTGGCTACTGTGCAGGCTGGGTGGCTTCCAAGCAGTCCTTGTCTTCCTCAATTTTCGGCATAATTGAAGATTTCAGCCTTACTTAAGTATTGCTTTTGAAAGAGATTCTGAGCTTGGAAGTGTCTGTATTTGCCGGGCTAAGGTTCTTAGCAGAAGATCACAAATCTCCTGAGTTTACATTAATTGACCTCGTAATTTTCCAGATTTTATCAGTGTATCAGATGAGTGCTCTGTGGGTTTTTGCACCTTTATTAATAACAAAATTGAGAAAAACTTCAGCTACTAATGGCACTTTTACATAAATCTCATGGCTCAGTTCACTGGGTTTGTCTTGCGTGAAGGCAGATTCGGGCTTGCTCGGCTGGGCAAAGTTGAGCCGCTGAATTATTCACTTCCCTTTAACAGTTAGACTGGATTTAATCCATGCTTGGTTTCTCATGCTGAGGCAGGCAGAAGATGTGAGCAGAGGTCACCCAGTGATCAATGGCTGGCCAGTGTGCCTCTGTGGTTTGCTTGGCATCAGTGAACACAGCTTTGAGTGGATTCAGAGTTTTTCTCACCTGGGAGGAGGGCAAGACGGACCGCACTGGTCCTCAGATCCTTCAGGTGTGATCCAGAAGGCATCCTAAAAGCCATGCAAACGTATTCTCTGAGTGCAGTTAGCTTTGGGTCTGCCACAAATGATGATGAAGGTGCATCATGCGCCTACACATTGCTGCAGGGCTCAGCACAACAACAGTCAGAGCCTGGCAGGGGAGGGCTGAATGTTTTTCAGAGGACACTTTGACACCCAGTGTGTGGAGGGATAGTCAGAGGCCTGTGGTTGATGTGCTCAGATTACACTGCTGGCTTTTAGTCATCCATTATTCAGTGACTACACACAGGTTTTTCTCCTCCTGTGTCATTTCCAGCCCGTAACACAATGTCACGTTCTTCACGTGACAGTTTCAAATTCACACTTCAAAGTTCAGATGATGTAAGTCTGCTCTTGAATGAAGCCCGTGAATGGTGCCATGGATTAGCAAACCTGGATGTAGGAGCTTGCCCAGAGAGCTGGCTGAGTGCCAAAGTGCACACCATGCTAAGTGGCAGTTTCCTGGAAATGCAGCCCCGGATACAGAAATGACATTTCATTCATTAATTAATCTTGTGATTGCGGAACATTTGTAGCCGGAATGGTCTTTATGCTTTGAAAGTCTGTTCCTATTCCAGCGTCAACATTTTTTGACAACGCAGGAGCCAAGGCAGCTGTTCTAGGAAAAGTGCCATTTACAATATTATACTTGGGCTGCAAAAGGCTCAGCCTGAAGCAGTGTTGCAATGACTTCAGAGCTGTCAACTGCAAGTATCACCACCCCAAATGGCTGTCTAGAATTGTTATTCCAAGTATAAGGAATTGTATATATACAAGTATATTACTTCACATGTAAACAGAATTAAAAGGAATCAGGGAAAGTCACGCTGATACTCTGTATAGATCCTGTATTCACATAGGGACTGACTAGTGAGGACCCACTCCTTGCTAGACTTTCTGAAGACTGTATAACAGTTCACTGTGGATATTAAGTTTCAGAAGTAAACCCCAAGCCGTGCACATCTTCCTCCTGCAGTAGCTGGCTGCCTCCACTGTGTTAGCACTGCACTTTTAAGTTACCGAGAAGTAGTTTGACCTCCACACCATAGTCAGCCAAAAGAAGTCCCAGGACCTCTGTTTGCCAGGGAAGAACTGCAGCCATGAAAAACATAAGATTTATCCCTGAATTGGGGTATATTCCTCATGGTTTGAGGTTGATGAGGAAGGTATTTTTTGCTATACTTATGGTTTCCTTGTTTTTCTTCTTCTTGGTGTAATCAGTTAAACCCTACACTTGCCAGGTATGTCCCTAGACTTTTCAGGTTGCTGTGTATGGATCCTAATTTTTGCCTGATATGCATTACCTTCCGTAACTGTATTCTTCCTAGGATCTGATTTTGATTCTGGTCCATCTCATCTGAGATGAATGGGTTTAATCAGAATCTCTTAAACCCATTTCATTAGATGGTAACCCTTTATAAAATGCTAAGAAACATACCACAGCCTTGCCCTGGCAAGGCAGGAGGCTAAATGAAGGGAAGAATTTTAGCATCTAACTAGATTCTAACTATGAGGCTCTAAGGCTTTATAAGATTTTCCAGTGATAGCCTTGTTTGGCCTCTGTAAATGGAAGCTAGGCTAGAAAATACTATCTATCTGTCTACTCTGAAATGTGTTTATTGATTTCAGCAGTTGTTCTGTAATTGTTCTCACAAATCAGCTAATTGAGATCCCTAATGAAAGGTGACTTAAGCAGCAGTAAATTTTGCAGTTGCCTCCCCAGTGGACAGCAGATGACCAAATCTGGTGCTCCTTGTTAACCAAACACTATTCTTTAAATGCATTTGACCGAGCGACCAGAATTAATGAGGTTTATCACAGTGCTCGATGCTCTCATTCATCTCTTGCCAGTGTGTTTCATAAGGCTGAGCTGTGCTGGTGTCATTGTCCTCTTCCAGAGAAGTGCTTTTCATCCACCCCTGACAATGGATCCTCTGGATAAAGGGAAGACCTCAAACATTGGATGTGCAGATGTCAAACATGCTCTGCAGTCATGGCAACATCAGGTCTCGTGACTAGAGCAAGACTGTGTTGTTCTTGTGGCTGAAACATGAGATCCCCAACACCAGGGTGTGCACAGGATTGGGCTTGGGAAGGGTTGGGTCTCAGGTCTGGAGATGGCACCGTACCAGAAAAGTGCTCCTGCCAGTTCACGGCATCATTTCCTGAGGTTCATGGCTCTTCAGTGCATCTCTGCACCTGGAGAATTTTCTTTCTTGAGGGAGCACAGGGCACCTCCCTGCTGCGTGTGATGCGGGCACTGGTCGGGCAGAGGTACCACGGGAGCTTTGTGTTCAAAGCCTGAGCCAAGGCAGCTCTGTCTTACGGCCATTTCAGAAGGAATTTGGCATCTCTGTGTTCTCTGGTTGACATGAGTGTGTTTTCTGCCTTCCCTTTGCACCTTTCACGGATAGAAGAGGACTCTCTGAACTTAATCTGAAGGTTCAAAAAATCAACATACTTTCTCCTCAGAACTTTCAAAATTCAACTAAAGACTTTTAGCTGATTATCTCAAGTCTCTTCTCTCTAATAACTTTCCAGTTTCTCGATGTTGTGCAGAAATCACTGGATAACTCTCTCTATTAGATATAATTATCTAATGACTGTTAAGCTTGGGAAATCATTCAGTTAATTTTGTCTTTAGCCTTCCATTTCCTCTTAGAGATTGGAAATGTAAATGTGCAATTCGCTCATAATTACTGCATCCTGCTGGTTTCTCTTCCCAGAAAACCTTCTGCTTAAATGGGAGCCTTTGAAAGAGGGAAGTAAAAAGTCTCCATTAGGGAGTAAAGTTTTGAATGCACAACTATCACTGACTAAGGGGAAACCTGATTTTTGATTGAAAATTCACCACTGATTTAGCAATTCTTTTTCAGATGGTAATATGGCGAGGGGTCGGTCATCGGCTTTAACAGGAAAAGATCCTTTCTCTTGCTTGGATTTTGATACTGTCTCTGCATCTCATCCTCACAAGGATGAGTTCTTTTTCAAGTGGAGTTACACTTGTAGGAATTATCATATCCCCTACTTAGCTGCTCTAGATCCTTTTTTAACACTTATCCCGTTTAGCTGATTATAAAGAAACCATTAATATGTGAGGACACGCAGAGGAAGAGCCTACATTGTGATTTTATGAGTCTGCCATAAAGCCATGTCTGCTCTGTGCCTTCAGCTGTGGACTGTTCACTGTCTGCTGCAGGGCTTTGCTGCCACATCTTGCCTTTCTAGTGGATGAGGAGAAATCTTTCCTGTGGATTTTTAAGGTCCCCACAATAGTTTTATGATATTTTGTTTTTCACAGAGAGGGTCATTGCTATTGTGCCCATTATGGCTTTATTGATATAGTGTCACTGGGACAACCACCCACTGTCTGAGCACCAGATTTTGTCCCAGGGCTGTTAAAAGCTGGGTATTTTGTCTTAGCAAATTGCAGTCCAGTGGGTCTTTTTGATCTTTCCCCTAAACAGTAGTTACTTAAAATTTAATTCTTTAATTCTTTAGGATCATAGAATAATACAGGTTGAAAGGGATCTCTTGTCTTTGGCTTTTATTCTAGTCTGAACAGAGCATGTTATTCTTTTTATCCTGAACAGAGCACATTACTGCACGTTCATGTTCTCAGCTAAGCAACAAAATTTTTCAGTTAACTCATCTGAGAAAGTAGGTCTGGATCTCAGCACTGGATTTCCTTCCCTTGTCTGTCCTCGATGCCTCTTGTTCCCTTTTGGGAGTGCCAGCTTTATCACATGGCAGTCTGACAGCAGGGACGTGCTGAGCCCCTCGGTTTGATGTTTCCATTGCAGTATTATGCTGAGTGGTGGTTGGCAGCAAAATCCATTCCTATTCCTCCAGAAACTCATTAAAATCGAGTAACTCTGAACTACAGTAAGTGATTTCTGTTTGGACTACATTGCCAATTTAACAAATGTGTGAAAGGGAAATGATTAAGTAGCTTCTTGTAAAGAAATTCCTCTAACTAGGCACTTCTAAAAAATTTCCAATATATGTTCATTTATTCGATCAACTTTGTAGGCATAACTTCTTATAGTCATGCACTGCATGCCTAAGAGAGAGGATATAGGGTTTTTTTGACATCACATTTTCTTGCATGACTCATTATAACTGCAATGTCTTGTGTACGTGTTTAAAACAGAGGATTGGGAGTACCATCATGCCAATATTTCAGGACACAGACTGGTTGAGCAATGCAGCTGCTTCCATCAGATCTAACCAGGACGGATGAGCTTTGCCTCCTGCAGTGGTTCTCCTGGAGCTACACAGACCTCAGCCTTTCATTCCCCCAGGGAGGGAGACTCCAGCCCGAGTCTCCGGAGAGCAACGTGCACCCAGTGCTCAGTGCTGTAACTGTGTTATCCCCTGAGAACACACAGTCACTGGGGCAGTGGAGTTAGGAATGCTGCATAAACAAGCTGCTTCTTGGCCAGGGTTTGGCCACAGCTACTTATTACAGCTGAGTTCAGACCTCCCTGAAATATTTCAGATTTTGAATTTTTTCCCCTTTAATTATGAGTTTTTTTGCTGTCAAGTAATAAGAGAGGAAGGAAGAGCTGTTCTGAATTCCCAGGCAAGCCCTCTGCAGCCTGGACTCACAATTTTAGCTCTTAATCATAAAGGAGTATCTGCTGTGGTTTCATTTTAAGCCCCCTTTGTGGAGGTGCCAGCCTGAAACTGTGCGAGCCCTCCCTCTGGCAAGGAACTACTGCCTGCCCCTCGTGCAGGCTGCTCCATCAAACGGAGGTGTCACACAGGAGGTCAGGACAATCCCACTGGCACTTTCAGGATCCACATCCCCCCTCTGGCAAATTCACGGCTGCCAGCCGGGGTGCCCAAATGGGTTGCCATAGGGGCAGATGCTGCTGATCCCCATCTGGGCAGGGGAACCCCCCCGGCCGCTCCGGCTGCGGTGACAGGGACCCTGCCAAGGCGCCGCAGGATGTTGCTGCAGCACCTGTGGGTTTCCCTAATTCGCTCTTACACACGAAAACTCAAACAGGGAAATATTGAATTTGACAGGGCAAACAAATGGTGTTTTACTGGAGAGACGATACTTTAAGCATATGATGGCCATCTGCCTGTTCCTCGCGCCGTGATCGTCGGGGAGTTATAATTGGACACGCGGCTTTGACACCTACAGAGCCTCGCTGGCATCGCCACTAGGCAGCTTTAAGTGGGACACAGCACTTAGGAGCGTGAATTTTCACTTGGCTGCCAGCCCAACAGTTCCATTAAGGATCACTGAGTGATCGGGGATAGAAATGGTTAATGAAGTTTCTGCTTAGGTTAAAGCTAGACGTACAAACTGCAAACGTTTTGTGTTGAGGGTTAATGAAGATTCTTTCTGGATTAAAACAACCTGCATTATTTTGTATACAATTTAAAAAAAATATTTAGACATATTGGTCTCCACAGTTAAGGTCTGACTATTCTTAGGACCAGGGAACCAACCTTTTTGTGTCAGCAGGGGTCTTTTCACCCACTTCATTTGATCACAATCCATCTGGGAAAACACAGGCAGGAGAGTGTCCTGCTGGTACAGGCACAGCCATCATGACTGGTGTTTTAATGTGCTGTTCATTGTGCTATCCAGCCCACTGCTGCTCAAGCTACATCTCCTGTAATTTGAGTTATTTTCTTGGCAAAGAAAAAGAATGTTTTCCCTGTTTGTTTTTTTTTTCCCCCAGTTCAAAATATCAATTTTTAGCCCAAACTCGTTGCCAAATTCTGTTTTGATCCTGTGGTTTATTTCTAAACTGCAGATCAGTATGTTCGGGAATCACAATTACGTGAAGATAATACCGATAATCTTGTTCTGCGGTTTACCCGCAGAAATTCTACATGTGGTGTTTATCCCCTTGGTACATAATGCCAGTGACAGCAAACAGCCCTGGGAAAAGCTGCTGCTTTTAGAGGGAGCTTTGCAAAACACAGGTGTGAGCAGGAGCGTGTAATGGATCTGTCATGGCAGGGTGTGGGCGGACAGGGAGGAAGGACAAGGGATGCACAGGAGCTCCAATCTGTGCTGCACATTAATGGCTGTAAGAAACAGCACTCCTTAACATCCTGCTCCAGAGCCCTGGAGGGGCTGCCGGACCACCGGGGATCACACACTGCATGCAGTGGGTCCTGTCACGTCCCTCTGCTTGTGTGGAGGGTGGCTGGGAGCAGCTGGAGCCAGCAGAGGGGAGAAGAGGTGGCAGCAGCTGAGTCCCCTCTTCTTGTGCTGGCTGCACAGGGGCGAAGAAGCAACTGTGCAACATCCCAGGCTTTTCCAAGTGGGTTCCCTGCTGTGATGCCTCTGGACACAGATCTTTGCAGCCCCTTTTCACCGTTCACAAGTGAAGTTTTGAACTTGGAACGCAACTTGGAGCAAATGCTGGTAGCCTGGGGCTTTGCAGTAGATCTCGCTTTTCCGTAGGCAATTTCCCACTTCCATTCAAAAAAGTCACATAGGATGGTGGAAGGAGCTGGCTGGCTGCAAGGAGCACATCATGCTGTGGCAAGGCACTGATGTGGCTGTGGCGTGTGCAAGTTGTCCCCTGGATTCTGGATGTGCCTTCCTGGAAAGGCAAGTGACAATGTAGGTCTGACATGTAGTAGGAAACGGGCTTTTAATGTGGTGTGCCTGGCAGATCTGCATTTAGTATTGAAGTGAGCTGTTCTAACAATGCATCGTGGGGCTGTCATTTCCCATTGGGTATTACTGATATTACTGGTAATACCGATAGTCTGAAATGTGATTGCCCTGCTGACAGTCTGTAAGTCAGTGGTTCATGCCCAGGCAGAGGAGGGTCAGTACAACCTTGGTTTAAATGCTGGGTCAAAGCTATGCCAGCAGAAAGATACTCTGGCACCTCAGAGCTGCTGTCAGGGCCAAGACCTAATTCCTTTATCTATTGATACATTAATTCTTGAAAGAAAAAGAAGGCATAGTCCTGACAGGAGCAGAACTGAACTCCTCTAGTTGTCTATCTGCAGTGTTGTGAGGCAGGAGCACATCTCTGTCCCTGTCTGGTGGGTGGACATTAGATGGCCCATGATTTGTCTCCAGCAGCTAAGGGTCATGTAGGGTCAACAACACGAGTGCAGCTGCCAGGCACAGGCTGCAAAGTTTGGCTTTCTTTGGATTTTGTTTTTGTTTGGAGTTTTTTATTATTATTTTAATGTAGATTAGATGATTCAGGAACGGTTTAGATGCATTTAATTCTAAACTCTCTAGAGGACAGTCATCGAGGGCTTTCTCAGGTTTAGGATATTGACTGATCCTAAATCCCAAGCCTGCTATCGATTCCCTGCTTTGCTGTGTTTTGCTGTTCTGTCCCAGGCATGATTTAGCAAAGGAATGATCCTGTTCTGATTATGAGCAAAAATGCCAAAGCAAACAAAAGTGCAATCATAAAGGTAGATTATGGATTGGTTTTCCTTTGTTGAGGGAACAATGATTTCTGTCCATGAGTTCAAGGCACACTATTGCTTATGAACAATTTAAGAAATATTTGATACTGCAGGGGAGTTGGTAATGACTTAATCAAAGGCAAAAATACCCCTGTGCTCCAATTCAGTGTTCATATAGTTTAGTTCTTATTAACATTGATTTTCCCCGAGCCTTTATCATTTTATTTATGAAAGGCAGCATAATGAATTTTAGCAATAAATGAGAATGTTGGAACAACAAAATAGACCGTTCTTCCACTCACTAATATGATAGTGTAAAATGCCTACGGCATTTGTAGAAGGGCTCTATGTTGGCTGGCTTACATTCCGTCTACAGTCACACGGCAAACTTATTGTGCCCCCATGTCCATCCCTGTGGAGGACAAGAGAAGTCTAGATTCACTTGGTATGTGGAATAACCATGTCTACATTTGCAGACACAAACTCTTCTCCAGCCAGTCTGCCAACAGCTGTGCAGACATCCCTTCTGTGCCCCCCACTTCTCCCAACACCTAACAAAGAGATGGGGGGTTCCTGGTGTTTGCCTGACCCAGTGCTCACGGTTTGTGCAGGATCTTATGCCATCCTGACAGTTTTTATGGCAGATGAGGGACGTGCTGAGTTTCTAGTCAGATGATGTTTTTATTTAAGTCAGTTGGGAGTCTCTGACATTCTCAATTACAGCTTGTTTGCACACACTCTTTGCAATTGAAATGCAGTTTGCAACCAGTGCACCGAAGGTCTGCTCTGGGACGTGCCAAAATCTCACCACCAAAGCTATGAAAGGATGTGGCATTTGCAGTGCTAATAGAGAAGGGTCTGAAACAAAATGCCTAAACTTTCTTCAGCCCTTTTAAACGGTGACTCAGTCACCAGTCCTTCCCACAGTTCTTCGCTGATGTTTTAATTACAAACCAATACCAGCTTAGGCTCTCTAAAAATAAACTTCACATTTTCATTTAATTAGTTGGACTATCTGCCTCATTGCCATGAAAATTATATAGGAGAAAATATTTACTTCAAGGGCTTTCCTTAAGTATGGTGTGTCAGATATTCCAAACAGGCAGGCAGTAATTCTATATAAAAATATACTAACTACAAAAGGCAGTGGGAGAGTGAGTTTGAGGCAGGGAGAGCTGGGTGCCTGTGGTTATTTCCTGGGCTCTGAAACTCCTGCCTCACCAGTGACACAGCCTGTCCACAGCCCAGCCTTTGAGCACAGGATCTCCCTCCTTCTTGTCCAGACTTCCCTTGACAAAGCTCACATAAAACAAGTCAATGGCTGTGACTTGGCATTCTTGCGTTCAGCCTCCAGCCAGGGCTGGCTCCAGGGACAGTGGTCAGGCAGCAAAGTCTCCCACTCGTGTTTCGAAGCAGAACAGAGACTGCAGGCAGAGGGGTCTCTGCTGAATCTGTCTGCACAGCTCTGGGAAGGCTGAGGAGCTCCCATGCTGCCGGGACCTGGAAATGCTGAGTTGCACCAGAGCTCAGCACCTTCCTCTATGTCCAGTAATTTTTTCCCCAAATCCCTCTGCTATGGCTACAGCTTTGCCTTTCACAGGGAAGGATTAGCATTTGCAATCAGCAGCTCAGACCTGTTTCCTGGTCAGTCTCCTGTAATTTCTTTCTCTATGATGAGATTCTGGCATGTAAATAATATTGTAGGTGAATGTCTCTGACAATGCTGCACAGGGTGCTCAGCATTGCAGTGGCTTTGCCATTACTCTGTAATATTCTTCCAATGAGTAGTAGCTTCCTCAACAAAAGATTGTGCCCCTGAACTATAGGAAGAAAAATGAAAACTGGGATGGTGATGTGGGTTTTTTTGGGTATTTTTTTTTTTTTGGATTTTTTTTTTTTTTTTTTTTTTAATGCTGAAATATCTATTTTTGAAGATTTTGGAGGTTTTGAGTGTGTGTTAAGGAGCAGTGACTTGCACTTACTTTAGGGAATATTGAAAGAATATTTGTCTTTCCACTCCTTGTAAAAGTAAGCATGGAAATAACGCCAATAAACCCCAGTTCACAGGGACATTAGGTAGAGGAGAACATGTGAAGGGGGGAGCCACATGGATCAATGGATGTGTCTGAGAAGTGCTGGCTTGGTTGTCTTGGCGGGCTGAGGCTGTCCAGCAAGGTTCACGTGCAGACACACATGGTTGGTGCCTTTGGGACTCAGCAAACACCAGGGGCGATATCTGAAGGATTTGCAAGGATAGTTTTTGGCTGCATTATTTTAATGTAAATTAGGAATTGACTTCCTGTATTTATGGATGGTAGAATTTCAAGACATAAATCACGAGGGGAAAAAAGAAAAGAAGCTATATTTGATTAGCAAACAATTCACTGAATATTTTGCCCATCTGAAAGATTTTGGATTTGATGATGCTTGTGGGTCCCTTCCAGCTCTATGTTGTTGGCAAAACTAAAAAACACCTCAGGTAATTTTTATTTCAGCCTTATTATGAACTATCCCAATAACTGTGTTTGACAGTCAAAAATCAATATAGACCCATAAAAGTCAATAATGGCAAAGACTGTCTATCTCTACTTAATGCAGGTCCAGTCCAGTCGAGCTCCCTGATATCCAGCTGGTGGAGACTATTTTGGCAGGATGCTCTAACAGAGGCACCAAGCCTTGCCTGCCACCAGCCAAGAGGAGATGCTTGCCAGAGGCCAGGGATGCTGCACACACCTGGGAGCCCGGGCATTGAGGTGCCAGGTGTCCTGGGCCACCACCGTGTGAAGCCGTCCCTGCTGCTCCTTGGAAGAAGAAGCCCTGTGTGGACCAAAGCCCTGCAATTCACTTTGTGGCAATTGCTGGACCTGCAGGTAATGCTGCCCCGTGAGTGTTCAGAAATGGTGGAACTGGCTAAAACTGATGCCTTGGCTTTTTAATGTGAGCAGGAGTGGCAGCTGTTCCACTCCATCTTCTTTCTAAGCCTCTAAAAGCCATGACTTACTATAATAATTTCTTTTCTTCTGCAGAACTTTATTAGAAATAAATGTTTTCGTGTAAAAGAAAGAAAAAAAAGGAAATGTTCTTGGGGCATATCCCAGTACCAGGTTTTACTGTGCAAATTGCCAAATCATCCTGAGATTTGCATTAAAAAGCACGGAGTTAGCTATCCTAAACACATAATAATGTAACTCTGTTGCTTGTCTGTTGCTCAGTTAATCAGCAACCGTAATTAAGCCTTCAGAGTGGGGGTTTGCATGAAGATCTCCCAGAAAGGCTCTGCAGCATCCTGCTGCAGCACGGACGGGTCCTGCGCCACCTCCCCGGGCAGACCGGCTGCAAGAAGGAGGAGGGGCGGGCTCACCCCTTATTTCTGATTTCATGCGCTCGATGCCCTTGGCTCCTTCGGCTCGTTTTGAGGCGTCAGGATGCTCTTTTGTCTCGGTGCTGAGGCTGTACCTCTTTTTTCTTTCTTTCTGGTCTTTCCCCCCTATTCCCCCGTGCCCGGAGCTGCCGAAGCCCGGCGTGCAGGGGAGCATCATCCGCAACATGTGCCGAGCAAACCCGTTTCTCCTGGTCCCCACCGGCCCCGAGCTAATCATTTGCCTCCCCCTTGTTTTGCCTCGGAGCCTGCGGGCTGAGGCGGGGGAGACGCAGGGGAGCCATCCCTGCCTTTTTCAAAGCGCTCCTGCGAGTCCTGCCGTGCGAGCAGCGCGGATGTGACGGGCATGAGAATCGCCGAGCTCCGTCCGCGCTGCGCTTTGGAAATGAAGCGCTTTGATCTCCGGCGGATTTCCCTGTGCTATTTTTAGGCGCAGCGAGGATAACCGAGGGATGTCGAGTCGAACGCAGACACAAAGCCGTTTCAGCTGCAGTTTTCCTCCGGGGGCAGAAGAGAAGAGCAGAAGGAGGAAAACAAGGCAATCTCCACCAGCATTTCTCAATCTTCCGGAGCAGGCAGAGATCGGTTGCTAAGCCCCTGGGGCTGGAGGGGGATGTTCCCCAAATCCAAAATTCACTAGATGGCTGGTGATTCCCCTTGCTGCTCTTTGTGTAGCTCACCACTCTGCTAGAGCCCAAAGTCAGGACCTGCAATTAAATTAATCTCTGTAGCATCGTGGAGAGGGATTGCTAATAGCTACCCTTTGATTTAAAAATAATTGCAACACCTCTCCCTTTCCCTGCTTAAAAGACGTATGTGGGGGTCTCGGATGGCTCAGTTTTGATCATGCCAATTCCTGCTTTTCATTTCACCGTCAAAAATAATAAAAAATAAAGCAACAAACAGATAAGCAAATCAAGCCTTTCTTCCGTAGGGCAGGAGCGTGGTGTGTGCGCAGGTTGGCGCTCTGGCTGCGGAGAAGAGCAAGAGTGAAAACATGTTTACAGGGAAGAAGCCCTTCCGAAGGGTTTTTAATTGCTCTCCTCGCATCTGCCGTTGCTGGGGAAACCGCCGTGCCCTGCGCTCCGAGGGCTGATTCCCCCAGCGCCGTGCGCCAGCGCAGCCCCGCGCCCCGAGCCGCGGCAACACAGCGAACCCACACTGCGGCACTTCGGCGGGGAATACAGCCAGCTGCCTTTCCCAGCGCCTCCAGGACACGGCTGGTAACAGCTGGCTGTAAGTTGTCTCCAGAGGCTGTAGAAAAGACATGGGAGAGGTTTTTAGTTGGTGCCCCCAGGAAAGAAGGAGGCTGAGCTGCCTGGAGCGATGGGGATCCAAAGCGGCAGCTGGCAGAGCTGCAGGAGGGTGGATCCACAGGGAATCCCACAGCCACAAAGGTTGCTGAAGCTGTTGCAGGAAATCCCTGTCGATTCATCATGGCTCGGCTTCACGAACGCAGATTTGGGCAGGGCTCTCCCCACGCTTGCTGCAATCACGCTGATGGCTAAAGAGGCCGATACGAGATGGGCAAGTCCGGTAGCAAAAGGCCCAGCAGAAAGTCTCCATAGGCGGTGTTGGCGAGGCACGGCTCTCTCTGCATTGTCTTTTCTCCTCCAGACTGATCCTGCGTGTGCTCTCAAAGGAATCAGCAGCGTTATGGATGGTGTGTCTCCATGACTCCCGATGGGAGGCCAGAGTGGACCATTGATGGTAGTCAATATGGCCCAGGCTGAGGTATTGTTTCAGGGAGTCCTTGTGTCTCCTCTTCAGGGCTCCTCTCTTGTGGCAGCCAGTGTCGATTACCATTGGGCTTACTAACCTCCTACTTTTCCATAAATATTCACAGGAACACCAATAAGCCCTCTTACCCTGCTCCCACATCCTTCTGCTTGCCTCTTTTGGAGTGGAGCTCAGTTCTGAGCAGCTGTGAGCTCTGGGGCCTGTAATGGGTGTTTGTTTAGTTTTAATTGTTCTGTCCATGCTGCCTGTGGTTAGAGGATGTTTTTCCGTGGCCAAATGCAGTGATCTGACAGCACGAATCAAGACACTAATATGCTTAAGTTTATAAATCCCAAGCACAAGGTCAGCCAAATAGACTAAAAAGTCAGAAGCTTAAAAATAAGAAGAGCAGAATCTGCTTGCATTTTGTAATGCATTTAATACAATTTTATTCAGTTTTTCCTCTCTGTTTGGAGAGCCAGAATTTTAGCTGCTACTTTGGTGCTTCTGGTTTTCATGCTTTCTTTTTTTCCAGTGCCATGGTTTTGGGGAGGGGAGATCCAGGAATTATGATGAGACTGCAGGGGAGCAGTGAACCCTGCAGGACCGGCAGCAGCCAGAAATCAGGCTTAGCAGGGTGCCATTAGGCTGGTGTGTTTGGCTCCTGGTCTTGGCAAGCCTTGGGAAACTGAGCAGTGTCAGGAGATTTTCCCTGCTCAGGTTTCTGGGCAGCCGGTGATGCACAGATGTTTCTAACATCTGCACCTGAGAGCAGAGCCCTGATGTTACAGTTGCTGAGGTTTGAGACAAACACTACCAGCTGTACACTTCCAGTTCTTTAAACACAAACTTAGCACCTTATTCCCTCTTTTCCCTTCCCAACACTGGTACAACCCACTTTTTTCAGACGTTTAACCTAACAGCTGAAATCAAAAGATTCTACTTTGGAAAAAGCTCCAAACTTTCTGTGTCTTTATTACGAGAGCCCAAATATGTGCAGCCAGATGCCCCACGCACCAAGCCTGAGCAATCTTTTCAAAGCCTTTTTTGGTACCCGAAATGCCTCTCCCTCAGCATCACCAGAGCAGTATTTTCTCTCTGCAGAGTTCTCCTCACTGGCCGTGGTCGGTCCCAATGCCCCTCCACAGTGAAACGTTACCCTTTTGTTCCCTTCTCTCCTCCAAGCTCACTTTCTGCAGAAACCCCTCTGGGTTTGATATTATCACTATCGCTGCCTCACTTTGTTCTCCAGCCCAGGGAAAGCCCGTTCCTGTGAATCTGTGCTCTGCAGAGAGGAGAGGGAGAAAACAGGGCTGTGGGCTGGGCAGTTCATCTTTTGTCGACCCCAGGAGAGCGTGTGGGGTCAGACATTCTTCGTAGACAGACAAATACTCCCTTGTTCTTTTGCATACTGGGGAAAGAATATAATAAAAGAAAGTTGTAATATCAGCCCAGAGTTTGGAGCTGTGCTCAGGGAGGTCCCTCAAAGGCTCTCTGCTGGCTGTCCCAGTGCCCTGTGTACAACCGGTGCTCCTTCACAGCCACTGTAGAGCAGCTATTTGGCAGCTGTGGTGGTCGTAGAATCACCACAGAACCCTAGAATACTTTGTGTTGGAAGGAACCTTGAAGATCACCTCATTCCAACGCTCCATACCGTGAGCAGGGAAACCTTTCATTAGACCAGGTGGCTCAAAGCCCCGTCCAACCTGGCCTTGGACCTTTCAGGGTTGGAGCATCCCCAGCTTCTCTGGGCAACCTGTGCCAGGGCCTCACCACCCTCCCAGGGAAGAATTTCGTCATTGCATCTCATCCAAATCTCTCCTCTTCTGGTTTAAAACTGTTTCCCCTTATCCTATCACTGTCTGCCTGTGGTAAGAAGTGGCTCTCCCTCTTTTGTATAAGGTCCTTTTAAGCACTGGAAGGCTGCAATGGGGACCTGCAGGGATGCTGCATTTCACAGGTTTGATGAGGAAGGAGAGTCCCGCTGGGAAGGACAGAAATCCACCCACACAAGCAGAGCAAAGGATTTTACTCTGCAAGCCTATATTTTGCACCTGCAAGATTAAATTGGATTTTTGCATCTGCAACTTGAAGGTTTCTGTCCCTTTGCTGATTTTTGCCAAGTCCTGTCCAGGAAACTCTGGAGGAGCATCGGGCAGGACCATCCCTGCAGCTCCTGGCAGCCCCACCAATCCCTCACCCACCGAGTCCCATCCCTGACTCCTTCCAGTGCCCCACGTCTCAGCCCCATTTTTTAGTGTGCCTACAACAACATTCCACTGCTTGCTGTGTTTCGGAGAGCAGGTTTTTCCCTCCAGTTTCTTGGCAAGGTGCATTAGCTGTGCTGAGCCATGTGTGAGCTGCTGCTCTGGGGCCAGAGCCCCTGCTTGGGCAAGAGCCTTTTGCCATAGCTCAGCATCATCTGCAACACGCCGTGAAGAGACCGCATGCAACCAGAGACGCCAGAAGTCAGGGCAAAAGGTGGGTGTTTGCAGCTCAAATAAAGAAGCAGCATTTCAAGCCCAGTCCTAAGCCAGTGCTGAGGTTTCTCAGCAGAAGTTTGGATTTACAGGGCGGACTGTCTCCTGAATCCTAAACCCATTTCCTGGTGAATTCTGAATTCTGCAAGTAGGTCACACCTGCTGTCTCCCTTTGGGAGTGGTGGAGACTCGACAGGTCTAAATAATAACTCTTCTCTCTTCTCTCTTTGATGTTTGACATCACTAAGTTGTTCCCTGACATCCCCTTTTCATTTCTTCTCTTCAGTTCCTGCAAAACTCTGCTGCACACACAAGTTAATGAAGGATAAGACATTTCTGGGTCCCACCAACTTTTGTAGTGTGTGTCTCTCTCCCACCTCCAGTGTGATCCATTGCAATGGCCTGGCACTGGAGACAGGCTGGAAGGACCACGATGTCCTGTGAAGTCGTGGGCATCCAAAGCTTGTCTTTAAGCTGCAGTTTCAGTGCAAAAAGCCCAAACTTGACAACCCCCTGCCTACCAAGAAGCCACAGTCAATGGGGCATGGCCAGGTGTGTCTGCAGAGTGTGGAGGCCATGTCCAGCTGCTGGACACAGATGCATTGACACTTCCAGTTCCACCACAATGTAAGTACAATTTCTTGCACTTGTATTTTACCTATATGCATTCAGCTGAGTCTCTGTCACAGAGGTTTCAGCTTCCACAAGGAGCCTTTTCAAGACCTTGCCCTAATTATGGAGTATTTCCAGTGACATTTTAAATTATGGGTGAGTTTTACATAATTCTTTTGATACATGTTGTTATGACATGTAAAATTTTATCTTTGCTTGGTGCAGTGAATTATGTAAGATCTTTGTTTTGCATTTGTCAGGATAATTTGAACCATTGCACATTTAACAAATGCACTTTCAAAGGATCCAGTCCCTCATGCAACCACGATAGTACAGATAAGCTTTATAAACTTTATTAAATTTCTATTAAATTATATAAGCTAACAGACAAGTTTATATGACAGTGTTCAAACTCCAAAGTCAAGTGTTCAAGGAGCAGGAAAAGTCTTATCCTGAAATGCAGCATCTTTCCTGGGCTTCCAGGGATGGCTCATTATGTGATCAAATGCTGTTTTTTCCATGGGGGCCCTGCCTCTGTGGTGGAGCAGCCTGTCTGATGCAAATCAGTGGGCAGCAATCCAAAAATCTGTTTTCTTCCTGTCATTCTGCGTGTGGCCCCAGCCCTTGTTTACTGCATTCTGCTCAGTCTTGCTGTAAAGATGAAATACTCCTTCCACTTGTTTGGGTTTTTTTCTCCATGACATTCATTACTCCAGTCATGTTTGTTTATTCCACATGCAAAATATTAATTAATTTGTCTCTGTGAAGCCCAATAAGGCAGGGGAGAAGCATTATCACTTTATAGATAAGGAACAGAAGCACAGAAAGATTCAGTCAAGAATGTCAATTAATTTGGGATGTTCAACTTGAGATGCTCAAGAACTGATATCTCTGTGCATTTCTGATTTATTTGCTTGCTTTAGTGCTGCTGTGGTTTTGGGCACCCTCAGCTGGACTGCCTGGTCACAGAGGTGGCCCAAAGCACTTCCCGGGCTACAGGACCAGAAACAGCAGCCAGATGAAGGGAAAAGATCACAAAATTCTGGAATGGTTTGTCTTGGAAGAGGCCTTAAAAATCATCTCGTTCCACACCCCTGCCATGGGCAGGGACACCTTTTGCCAGACCAGGGTGCACACAGTCCCATCCAACCTGGCCTTGGGCATTTCCAGGGATGGAGCATCCACAACTTCTCTGGTCAGGATGGCAGGATAAATGCAACATCTTTTTGGTCAGGCACACAAGGGGAATTTTAAAGCAAGGGGCTGAAGGAAACCACTGATGTGACTTTGTGGGGACCTTCTTGGCATCTGTTTGCTCTCTGTCTGTTTAGGCACCATGTCACTGTTACTGGTCATTGCATTGATCACTAAAGGAAGGAGCCTGTGCACGTATCACAGAGTAAGAGAATCATTAAGGTTGGAAAAGACCTCCAAGATCATCAAATCCAACCGTCACCCCAGCCCCCCTGTGTTTGCCAACAAACCATGTCTTCAAGTGCCACATCCACAAGATTGTTTTTAACACCTCCAGGGATGGTGATTCCACCATTTCCTCAGACCTCCTGTTTCGATGCCTGACACCCCTTTCCATGAAGAAATTATCCCCAATATCCAATTTAAATGTCCCCTGGTGCAACTTGAGGCCATTTCCTCTTGTTCTGTCACTTGTTACGTGGGAGAAGGGACCTCCTTTCAAGTAGTTGTAGAGATATCCTGCAACCTGGTCAGAAGAGCAGAAATTCACCCCCTCCTTCTCTCACCTGGTCTGCAGCACAAACACCAGCAGTGCAAATGAGGCCTTGTGTAGGCAGGAAAGCAGAGGCAGCCACAGGAGCCCAGCTGCAGGATCCATATTGAGCTCAACAGTCTCCTTGGCTTTCTTTAGACTATCATTTGCCAGCTCCCAGCCCGTAGATGAGAGACCTGAGAATGACTGTGGAAACTTTCACCTGTCCAAATTCCAAGAATATTTATATCATTTAATCGATAAATTGCATTGATTTATTTGCACTAAGTAACTCCTTAAGATCTGGATAAGGGTGTCCATGGTGCTGTACAAACACATCATAAATAAATGTAGCTTGCAAATCAATTGCCAGATATTAATGATTAACCATCTCATAGTAAAATAATGTGATGTCTGCCCATTATGGATTTTTAAAAAAAAAAATCTGACCAAAGAGGTTTCAGAGTCATTTGTTTGAGGGATGCTGCCCTTTAAGCCAGATCTTACACTTTTTAAAAGGTCATGGGGTATAAATATCATGGCTACTTACAAAGCATGGCTCCCTGGGTCGTTTGACAGCTTCCTTCATCAGAATACATCAAGGTCCTGCTCAAGTAAGTGCTCAGCCATTGAGGCTGAAGGCCGGGTTCTTGCAGGGAATTTTACTTTCCCCTCCTCTCTGGCTGCTGGTGATGAATGTATAAAGGGCTGCAAAGGTTCCCCCAACAGCCTGGGTACATTAACACGTGCGAGGAACAGCACATTTTCCGTCATAAGTCACCAGTTGGGTCATTTTCTGACATCAGGGAACAGTATAATGTGGTATTTGACAGCACTGCATTTCATGCTAGCCATATGCAGGCAGGAGACAAATGTTTCTGATCAGAGCCAGGTGCAGTTCCAGGTATGGGGAGACCCTTTTTCAGGCCACTGAGCCAGATTAGACTGTGGCCATCAGATCCATTGCCCACCCTCAGGGCTCCTGAGCTGTGCAGAGTTGAGCTGACTTGCAGTGCCATTCATTCCCTGATGCATTACTATATAGCAAGGAGAAAATGCTTGTTCTAATTAATTATTCTAATTTATTAACCTGTACATCAGGTTTAAAAAAAAAAAAGGCCAAATTTCCTTGTCTCTTTATCTTCCTCAGCCCCTGTGGGCATGTGCAGTGCAGCGAGGCAGGGCCACATGGTCCAGATGTCTCTCTCTAATCTGCAGTTCCAGTGTTCCACATGGCGCTTCAGATTTTATTTTTAATAGGAAAAAAGAGTTTTAAAAGTAATTCATGTGCAATTGTTTTGCATGCTTAAAAGGTTTTGCCTTTGCCTTTTTACCCATGCTCTCTTCTTCACGCATTTTTAGGCATGCATCCCTTTGTTTTATAGCACAACATTCGCTTTTCAGAAGGGCAGATAATACTCGAGCTGTTTGGATTAGGATGTTTTTGTTCTAAGAAAATTAATGGGACAGGGGAATGTACGTGTTTGCTGCTAAACTCTTAGTTGATTCTACTGATAAATTCACAGTGATAGCCTGAAGTCCACTTGGACACAGATGAGTTATTTGGCAGAGCATTGTTATCCACTGCATATGCGAACTAACACAAACCATCTGATTACAAATTCAGTGTACAAATCCATAGTTTCCTTCTGGTTATAAAGAAATTACATGGTTTTAGCCACAGATTTGGACAATAAATAAAACTGGTTAAAGCCTCTGCTGCTTAGCTGCTCCTCTCTTTGTTCCAGGTCGCAGTATGCTTGGCCTTGATGAACTCACTTGCTGTGGTTGACCTTTCTGTAACTACAGTGATTTTTTTCCTCTCAGACCCATTTTGCAGGAGGGCAAGGAGGTGACTTTCCCTGCGCTCTGGGCAATCACAGCAGGGATTGGCTTCGGTGGTTCAGAACCCGATGGCTGAAAGTTTTATTGGCATTTAATGAAGACTTTTGGTTCAAAGACAAATGCCTAGATCTGTAGGCAGCCCAACTTTCAATAACTTCTTCACCACTTTTGAGTCATCATTAATGCCATCCCACTCAGTGGTTATTACTAGGCCTGCTCTCTCTTCCCAGCACTTTCTTGCTCCTATACTTTTACATTCCTTTAACCATTCTGGTAATTAACCTTTTCCCCACCTCTTGTCTCATCTCGCCTGGCAAGCTCCATCCAGTTGTATAATCTTTGGCAGCTGCTTAAACCCTTCTGCATTTCCATGGTAGTCTTCAAAGACTTGAGGTCTTTGTGCTGCTTTTTGTGAAGTTTGAGTAGCTGCCTCCTCTCCTTGTTGCTGTGGCAGAGGGACTGGAGTCTCATTTCTTCTTTTGTGCCATTGCTGAGCAATTCTTCGCTGTTGCACTTCACCCTGACTGATCAAAGCCTTTCCCACTGCAAACTTTGATCAAGAAATAAAAGTGCCGTTCCCTTCCTGCTCTCAAGATGGGTCAGCCAGTACCAAGGGGAAGGCTGGGCTTGTGGAAGTGCTTGCATGAACAAGACTAGCAGGGTTTTTGTCTCCTAAACATTTCCCAGTTTACTGCCTTGGCAAGGTGGATGGCTGTGTGCTCTACACTCACTTCACACCACGAGGTGTTCCTGGAGCTTGCTGGTGCTGACCCTGTTCTCACCAGTTCAGGCTGTTTGCTATCTATCTATCTATCTATCTATCTATCTATCTATCTATCTATCTATCTATCTATCTATCTATCTATCTATCTATCTATCTATCTATCTATCTATCTATCTATCTAATATGTATTATACCTAGTTATGTGTGTCTGTATGTGTGTATCTGTCTTTCACACATATTTGCATATGTTTGTATGTAATACATTTCAGTGTGCTTATGTGAAGATATTTTCCTCCTCAGCAGAATTTAAACCCTGAGTGGGCCCCTGTCTGTCTGATGGAAGAATTCTGCCTTTGTTTCTGCTGAAAATGACACCGGTTTAGGGCTGGCTCGGTGACCTGTCATGCAGGGATGTGCTCTGCTGTGGGTGAGCAGCTGCCAAAGCTCTGCTGGAGCCAGATGTGTAACTGGGAGGGAAGTGCATGTTGTGAGGGGCCACAGTGAGGAGGAGAAGGACCCTCAGCAAGTGACCTCCAGTGGGGAAACACTGGTGGGACTCCGGCTTTGGATGGAGCAGGGATGGCACAGACCTGCCAGGGAAGGCTGGCACAGACCTGCCAGGGAAGGCTGGCACATGCCCAGCCTCCACACTGTGCCTCTGGGACATTGATTAAGTTTGCAGAAAAGGACACAAAAGGACCAAGCATTGGTGACCAAGAGGACAAGATTTTTGATGGGTCCATAGGCTGAGCCTTAGGGATCACCCAAGCAGAAGAGGACACTGGATGGCAAGAGCAGCATCCGTGCTCCTGAGTGCTTTATGATTTCCTTTGCTCTTTGTTTAGCTCAGTCTACCCTGATTAAGTGATTATAAGACCCACTGATTGAAACTCCCTAGAAAATCTCATTATATTATCTAATGCAAAACCTTTGTGGTTAATGCAAAGTAATATTTTCACCAACTCTGTAGCAGGTGAATTCCCAAATGTTGCCACCGCTTCCAAAGGCAGTAATTGTTCTTTTAAATTAAGAAGTAAAAGAAAAAAACAAACCCTTTAAACAACAACAAAAGTTCTGCCTTTGTTTAACAAGAAAAGAAGTTTAATTTTTAAAGATTGCTCTATATTATTAACTCAATTATCAGAAGAGATGGTTGGATGAGCAGACAATTAAAACAAGGAGAAGCTCAGAAGGAATAGTTCATCAGTACTTTAGAGAGACAATGGGGGAAAGTAAAACTATTTCAAGTCCCACTTGAAGGAAATCACTTGTGAAGGAAATAGGATTAATTAAGTTTTGAACCAGTTGATTTTGTTGCCTAAAAATATTTCATAGATTAACACTGTTACATACTCACGCATGAGGTAATGTCTGAGGTCCTTCAGCAACAGAGTGAATTGCTGGTGTGGATAAAGGAACTTCAGACCAGCTCCAGGATTAGGGAGTCCATGGTGTATCTGTGGCTGAGATTAGGATCAGGCCTTGAGACATCTGCCACAGAGGGCTCTGAACTGCACTGTGTTACTTTGCTGCACTGCCGTGGGTCGGGGGTGAGCTCAGTCTTGCTGAACTCAAGGAGTGGCAGTGGTTTTGTTGCTCTGCATGCAGAACATTCCCCACTCTCTGATCCTTGGGCTTCATTCCCTCCTTCACCTCCCTTTATAGGCCTTGGCCCTTTCAGCGTAAGGAAAGTGGAACTTTTACTTCATTGCTCTAAAACATCTTTGGTGGAGCATAAGAGTGACCTAGAGGAACACGGCGTGAAGCCACTGTCACCACAGCCCTCCCTGAGCAGGAGCAATTCTCCTTCTGACACTTTATCCCTGTTCCCCCTTCCCTGGCACACGCGTGTGTGCAGCACTGGGGGTGCTCCAAGAGTCCTTTGTAGGATTTCTGAGTATGACCCTAATTCATGTAAACTTTTTTATAGCCTTTCTTTTTCTTGTTCCTTTTGAGTGGACATCTGAAAACTTCTTTATTCCCCAAATGTGTCACCCCAGGCCTGATCCTGAACTCGCAGCAGGAACAAGACAGTTTGCACTGACTTTGGCTCGGACCTCAGTAGGGCTTCCCTCAAAGTCAGGTATAGTGTTGTTTGAAAACCCTAAAGCAGCTCTGAGTTCTTGTCTCTATGAAACTTCCCTGCTGCAAAGGTTTGGGCAATGCAGACTGTGCCCCACTCCGAGGGCAGGGCCTTGTTTTTCATAACCAGGTCCAAAAACCGAGTTAAATCAATTTGCAAAGGAAGGGCGAAAGAATGATCTGCTCACCCCAGTGGCATTGGGCTTTTGTTTGTGCCTTGGATTTCTTTAAGGTGTGGGTGAAGAATCATAACAAATTACTTTTCAGAGCTTTGTAGTTTATTCACTAATGAATTAATTTTTGGCAGGTGCCAGCTGTGGTCCTCCCAGTGCTGCTGCTGCTGCTGCCACGGCCATCCAGCCACAGCAAGCAGCATTTCACTGTCAGTGCCTGAGCAGGTCCCCCCAGTTCACCCCAGGCTCTCCTGGGAGCCTGCACTGAGCTGAGATGTCTCCGTGCTGGACCAAAGACAGAGTGTAAAAGTGCTGCCACTCTGCTTGCCCCCCCAAAGAATGCCATCGACAGCTCAGATCAGCCCTGGCCAGCATCTCATCAAATCTGCCAGCTTTGTGTACTAAAAATGCCAGGATAGGGACAACTCCTCCTCCAAATACAGATGTGATCTCCTTGGTGGCGGGTGGACCTGTGACCATGTCCTCAGCAAGGGGACAAGTTCAGAAAAGGAGTGTGACAGACGACGTGTGAGAAACCCATGGGACATGAAAGAATCATCCTGCTCCTCCAGTTGTTGGATTTAAGTGAGGCATGCCAAACATATCTGGGGAAAAAATTAGTCTATGAGTGTTTGAAAGGAATTTTCCATGTGTGGTATTTAAGAATCTTAAATATCAAATCATTAATAATGATCTTTGAAGGGAACCCTATAAACTGTCTTCCAGTTCCTGATGAGATGGAATAATTTATTACATCAATTTCTCTGATTAATGTAAAACTTGTTTCAAATTTGGGTTTTCCTTTAATATTTAAACTTCCCCTTGAGAGGAGCTGCAGAAGGTGACTGAGTGCCCCCCAAAATGAAGTGGCATGTCCTCAGAGCAGGGTAAGCTCTGCTAGCAGAGCCAATCAGCAACAAAAGCCACCATATAGCAGCAAACCCAGCTTGTTTCAGGACCCAGCTCTCCAAAAGGCATGAACCAGGAAAAGGCAGAGCCCCACAGCTCTGCTCACTCATGCCAGGGAAGAGAATTTCTTAAAAATCCACCCTGCAAATGGGGAATTTTATGTTCTCAAGAACATCTCCCCCCAAAAGAGCTGAAAAAAAGGTCAAAGCTGGTGTTATTCAGGGTAAATTGCATGGCAGGCCTTTTTTTCCTAAGCAATCAAATTATTTTAAATAGGCTTTCTACTGTACTCATATGTCATTTTTGCAGAGTCGAAGACAGACAAAACCATGGTGATTTTCTTTCATGGTCTTATCTGTGTAGGAAACTAAGCTCCAACCTTTAGAGTGGCCATTCCCTGAGCTGCTAAAACGCATCACACTTTCTGTGTCCTTCATGGACCATGCCGGGGCTACAGAAAGCTGAAGGATCCATTTCTCTTGATCTTGGCTTGACCACTCAAGTTGCCCCTAAGTGGATCAGGAAGACAGAGGAAAGTACAGTGTTAGTGGAGAAGGGTCTGCATCCCAGGATATGCTTAGCGGGGTGTAGCACATCAGTGGTGGAGTGGAGAGCCCTTAAAAAGCTGCAGTGATGAAAAATCAGAGCCCAGACAAGAGGGAGTCTGTTTTAGAGAGAATTATTTATTAGAAGACAGGAGGTTGTTACGTACAGATTCTGTCCTGCAAAAGTGTCCTGGTCAAGGATATGTCAGGGAGACATTTGAACCCATTGGAGCTGGCTCTGGTCTCCATGCAGAGATACTCAAGACACAGCAGAGCTCTGCCAGACCTGGCTCTGCTGCTGGTGCTCGGCTGGGGAGGGGCCTGGGGTACCACAGCATCCCTGAGCTCATTACACCATCTTCATCCCACTGGAAAACCCACCCTGTGGGCTGGAAACCAGTGCTGGGGACACCAGACGGTGCTGCAGAAGGGGCACTGTTCTTCCCTGGGCTGACTTGGAGGTATTTTCCCCAAGCAGGGAATTGTCTTCCATCGTGCCAGCGATGAACAAGGCTGAGCAAGTGGCTACGGAGATACAACCATGCTATGAGGTAGCATGAGGTAAAAGAAAAGAACAAAGGAAAAGCAGAAGGAAGCATCTCTGTGATACAGAGAAGAGCATTTCCCACCTTCTCTCATACCAGGCCAAGCAGCAGTGCATGAGCCCCCTGAAGATGCCTCCAAGACAGCAGCTCTGACAGGTGGTTTACAAAAAAGCAGCAGTTTTGTCTCATAGTAGTTGTGCTCCTAGCAGTAATCCATGCTCCCAATTTCATGGGTGACCTGTTTGCTTTTGTGTTGGCAGGTAGCATTTGTCAGCCTCTCCCCAGGTCTCTGCACAGCCCTGGGGTGTCTCAGGGCTTTGCCAAGCGAAGCCCAGGTGCTTCAGAAAGCTGCTGTGATGTATTTGCACCTCCCGAGCCAACTCCAGGTCCCTGGTGCTGCACGGGCTGTGGGCAGCACTGCTGGAGAGGGGGGGCCAAGCACAATGGCAGGTGAAAGGCATCGGTCACCACCTTGGCAATAACAGAAGGGCCTGAGACCAAACCTTCTGCAGATGGTCAGTGGCTCACAGCCAGCTCAGGGCTTGGATTCATACCAGCCCCGGGGCTTGTCCTGATTCCAGGGGTGCATCTCGCTGCACCTGCAGCACAGCAAAGCAGGTTTACCAGTGGGTATAATATTTCTTTTGCTAGACAACCATCCATATGGACATTTTGCCAACAACTAGCAGGTTTCTTAAAGGAAAGTATTATCCAGAAGGCATCTGTGTATCTTTCTAATTTATGGGTGCTGAAAGATAAATAAATATTCTGGAGTCTGGCTCCTCAGTATGCTCTTCTGATGAAGCCACATTCTTACCTTGTCTTAACTTTTCTGGCTGGGCTAGAATATCACCTTCACTCAGGCTGTAAAGTCACATTTAACTCTGACTTTCCTTGTTAAGTCCTAGTTTTGGCTCCAGAGACTACAGGTAAAACCCTGGGTATTATCCCCCACTTTGCTCATAGAGTACATGAGCTTTTGTCTACTCTCAGGAACTCTGTCATGATTATTGCCCTTTCAGTCCTCAGTACTATTGCTGGAACAGGTTTGAAAGAAATTTAATATAATTGTCAGAAACATCTGTTTATGGCTCATCTATCACCACATCTCTCTTCTCATCTCCATCCAAGAGTGGCCTTTGTTAGCTTGCTATATTAGAAGGCTTTGGAACCAGAGATTTGGCAGTGAATGCTCACAGCTAATGCCAATGTCAGTACAAAAGATGGGTCAGACTACAGACCTCAGAAGGGATAATTTGTGGGACCAACATTTTCCTTCCACCGCAGATGACCTTCAAGGTTGGAGGTGCTCGGGATGGGGAAAACAGGAAGACTGCAGCTATTAAGCAGAGCAGCAGAGCTCCAGTTATATTTAGGATAGTAAACACTCAGCACTGAACCAGCTTTGCTACAAATGTGCCTGTTTTAAATCAGGTTTTATGTTCCTAAGGCACTCAGATTCCTTTTCTGGAACACGTACCTCACTCAATAACTTTGATTTTTGGGGATGTGAGGGTTGAGAAAAACATTTCCCAAGGGCATCCCCCACTTAGTTTAAGGGAACACGTGCTCCAGACTCACTGAGTTATCCAAACCTCTGGAGCAATCGTGACCACGTCTTCAATTTTTAAGAATTTCTGTGGCACTAGCTGTGCTTCCACTTCCTTCACCCTGTGGAAAGGGGCAAGTTGTGGCCCCCCTGGGCCCTCTGAAGGACAGCAGGTGGTATTTGGGGACAGCAACACCCTGCTCCCATATGGGAGCTCAGCAGGCCAGAGCTCTTTACCCACTATTTGCCACAAAATGATGAATCGGGGGTTTTATCTGAAACGTAATCTCCTTCCCTCCACTCTCAGCCCTAATCTTAAAACAACTTCAAGCATTGACCCAGCTGGTTAAATTGCAGCATGCTCAAGTGGGAGGAACACAGAACAGACAACAGAATATCTGATTTTACTTTCAGACTACAATTCTTGGGTGGATTTTTGCCTGCATTTCCATTATTCCATTTCAGAACCGGTTCTTCAGCCACCCATGATGAAAACTTGTCCCTGCCAGGACTTCTTGAAACACCTTGATGAGTGAAGCTCACCTGTCAGAGCTGCCTGGATGTTGCAGATGAAAAAAGTTTCCATGAACGTTTTTTGGAGAGAAAAGGCAGGAGGGAGGGATGTTTTCCCTCCAGAGCACATGCACGAAGGCAGAAGGTAGGGGAGCCTTTTTCCTCAAGCCCAGACAAAGCTGGCTGATAAAGCACCCGCAGTGATGCCCAGCAAATGCTGAGCATCACCCAGGTGCCACCAGCGCTGGACTTACCCCATCTCTTTGGGACCCCCGTGCCGAGGGCTCCGAGGGGTTTGCCCCGAGGTAGGGCAGCGTGGCTGCACTATGGAAAGCCCTAACAGGGAGGGCAGACATGGAGAAGCTGGAAAAGCTCAAAGCAGAGGAGTGTAATCCAGCGGGGCTCCAGCAGCGCACGGCAGAGGGGTCGTCCCCAAGACTTTGTGGCACTTGATTGTCACTGTGTTTTGAGTATCTCGGCTGGGCACGTAAGACCAGTTCTAACAATATCCAAAAGAAAGGACATGTACAATATCCAAAAAAAAGGACTATAATTCATATAGTGTATGGCATTACAGGGGGAATGACCCATCACACAGAAAGATTTTGAACATTAATTACAGTGTCTTTTATAACATTATAATTTAATTGCCAACCCTTTTCCCTTTAAATTAATCATGGATGTACAGCATATAATCAAACAAGCTTTTTTAAAAAGTACATCTTAATATAAATAGTTTATTCAGTGCATGGTTGTGTATACAACAAATAATAAACAACCCTTTTGTACCAGCCAGAAACCTGCCTGTACAGAACTAATTCAGTTTTGGAGCACAGAATCCAACGATGATTAATGCACAAAATCTTACACATCATGCAACTCTATGCCAATATTCCAACTTTCTCCCATGCAACAGACATGATGACCTAAATGGAAACCTAACTACATTTTTTAAACAATTGTTTCCAATAGCATGTATAAGTATATGTTGTTTAGGGGTAACCTGTCCTAACGCTTCCTCCTACACAATATTCACGTGCCCGTTACAGTGAAAGGACTTTTACAAATAAGACACTTCTTATAAAAAAATTAAGTCACCTTAATTCCACAGTTTCTGTCTTTAGAAAAGAAGCCACAACAATAGTTTAACATGACACACAAAATGGAATTAAGAGAAATCTACACTGGAGGATAATTTTATCCCTTTCCGTTAACTTCCACTTGGGATAACAAAACAACTCAATTCCTACAGACTGGGGTTAGCACAAGAACTTTACCAGAAACTACAAATCTATAAAAATTTATATTTCATTGTGTTTAAAACCACAAGAACACTGTTTGCTTGAGCCTGAGACACCAACTCTCAGTTCCAACCCTGATTTTTTAATTATTTTTTTAAAGACATAGCTTTAAAGACCCATTGGAGTTCAGAAATCAAAAAGTTGCACTATTCCAAATTAAAGGATACTTTTTTTTTTTTTTAATCAAGCCTTAGATATAAAACGGTAAGCCAAGGAAACAACAGAGTTTACATATTTGTTTTTTGTTTGCCCCTATAAAACATACAAGCATTAAAATTTCCTTTGAAGAGCAAAAGTGGTCTTTTTCTGAGTTGGAAAGCAAATTCTTATCAGCAGTGAATGCTGTGAAATGTTTTTGTTTCGGATTCCACAAAGCATAGGAGGGAGAGAGAAAGAGAGAAAGAAAAAGTGAGAGAGAGAAAGAGCTGGACATTTCTTCTCCGAGATTTATTCCGCAGTTATGTTTGCTGGCTATCCAACTGCCTTGTGATATTCTACATTATTGGGGTATATCCTTTGACAACCAGTAGATCTAATGGCTGATAAACGAGTGACCTATGCAAGTTCGGTGGCTTGTCCTGGGCAATTGAACGTTTGGATGAAAGACTGCTAGTAAGAATTCAACTGCATCCAGAGGTAAGGTTCTGTTTAGAGAGCACTTGGCTTGCCTGAACCTGGCTACGTTGACTCGTTTTGGCTCATGGATTTACCCCCATTTAGCACTCCTGAAACACTTCTGCTCTTTGTTGGGGTCCCACTTCCAGATCTGGAGAACTCTGTGAGATCATGGAGAGAAGGCTCTTTGTACATGGCCACTGCAAAGCAAAAGAGAGGCAGGACGTCAGCACATGGCACGGGCTGCTCAGTCTGTGGGAGCAAAGTGCAGCTGTGAACCATTGGGGTTTTTCATTCAGCAATATGCAATGTAAGGAGAGAAGGAAAGAACCATGGCAAGTAGAACTCTTTCACTTCAAACGCCCCCTGAGAGCCTCTGAGGTCTTCTTCAACATATTGTAGAGGAGGGAAAAACCAGAGCTCCTCCCTCCCTCTCCCAGTTAAACCACCTACTCCTGCAATTAGAAAATTCTGCAAGATAGTCCTAAGCTCGTATAAATCAACATTTCCTTATTAATAGTGAATTAGCACTGTTGGCAGCTGTGATTTAACCTATTACCTGTGTATGTAGCCTAAGCAGATGGGTGCAAAAATGGATTTTGAGTCTTCCGTTTCCTTTGTTTTCACATCCATTAGAAGTGAAGATCAACCTCGACACCAGTTGCTTAACACCTAATCCTAAATGTAGACTGCCAGACTAGACCAGTGATACACCTTTGAAATGTCCTTTTATTTCAAAAGGACACTGCCTTAAAAGGGTACCCAAGACCACAACTCAGAAGTACAAGGCTTCATTCCTCTTAGGGAAAGAGCATATGGAAACCGGTGCTTTTGGAAAAAGGAGGCACCTCCATACAAGAACTGAGATCTCCCTCTTGGCACTGACCAAAGGGGAGCCAACATTGACCACAGTTCTGATTCAGATCCCTCATTTAACTGGGATGACTGTAGGTCCTGACTTTTAATAGACAGTGGTTTATGTAGGCCACATGCATTATTACCTTTAATGTCATACGCCGATGCCACATTAATTGCAGTTTAATAAGCACCACACATCTGAGCTTTATCCCAGGCAAAATCAGACAAACAAGGATTCTGTAACATGAAGAGCAGATTGACAACCTACACAACAAATCACTAATGGCCTATAAGCAGATGTTTGGGCAATTCCAGGCTGAGCCTTCGTTACCTGTAACAGGGGCAGCGTGGACTTGGGGCACAAAGAAACTAGTAAGTGTATTTGGTTAAATTAGAGAAATGCTGAGGTAACATAGAAAAACCTAAAAAAAAGCAGCTCTGGTTAGATTAACAGTGTATTACAGAACATTCTACTCCTGTTATATAAGTAGCTGGACCCTGTAAATAAGTATGCAGAGCAATTAAACACCTCTGACACAAGACAATGTCTGTTCAGATGGATGCAGCGAACCCACGCAATTACCTTTTAATGGTTTTGGAAGAAAGTGTGCTGCAGGTTTATTTTTCTTCACGTGGTTTCCTTTCATTATTTCTCCTTCTTTGTTAAGACCCAAATACCAGCCCCGGCCAGACTGTTGCTGTCTGTAGATCATTGAAGAATATGTCACGTAGTAGTTTTCAAATACTGATTCTTTGAACTTGCATTCAGGTGTAAAATGTTCCTGTAAAGAAGTAACACATCAATACTTGCAGTGCTGAATCTCACATCAATTAATGAAAAAGCATCCGATATCCATTGCTTTCCCAAGAGTTAAAAGACATACCTCTCATCCTCTACTATCCAGCCCAAACATGGGTCCTAAAAGTATTAACAAACGAGTAACACAATTTGAAACCCATGAAATGATGCTGTGAGCAGGTCTAAGTAGAATATAATAAGATCTTTTTGAATGATGAGTATAAAGTCTAAATGAAGGTTTATTGATCGATGCAACTAATGGATATTAGGCAGACGTAGCCCTGATGTCAACCCTGTGGGACCAGCTGTGGTCCAGCCCCATGGTAAGCGAGGCCACGAAATGCCTTTGTGCATTAACTGCTGGCCTTGACTGTTCATGAGCAGAGTGCAATGAAAATTCAAAGCCAACATGCCATGAGTAAATGGTTGTCTCTTACTAACCCAACAATATTAAGTTAGCTTGTAGCAGCTGCCTTTTTGGTAGAGAGAAAGCTTTTTCTCTGCCTGGTGTATCACCCATGAAAGCCCAGCTGCAGACATTAACCTCTGCTCCAGGGCTGAGCCACAGCTGGAAGCCTGCAGGATCCAGCCTTAGTCTGCATGTCAATTTGCACTGCTGCTTTTGGGGTGATGGGACTGGGCTAACAGGGCAATAAACCGGCAGAGAGTCGTCTTCTTCCTGCCAGTGGTGTAGCTGGCTTTCCCTGGGCAGTGGTCCTCATTCAATCACTATCATTGCACTATTGCCCAGGTTAAAAAAAACAAGATGCAGACACGAAACATGGCTCTTAGAAGGATCTCAGAGCAAACCACAAGTCCTGACAGCCCCACTCAGCCTCTCGGTGCTTTACATTCTTTAACAACACAAGTTCTGAGAACATCTCACTTATGGACTCTAGATGTCCATAAATATGAAAGAGGAAGGGCTTGTCTGGTGATGTAAATGTTAACGTTGCAGTCCTGCCTGTCAGCACATCATAGAGCAGCCAGCTGTTTGCTGGTCTTCCCTTTTGAAGGCAGCCAATTTCAGAGAACTGCCCTTGTGCTACGGAGGTGTGAAAAAAGGAGGAAAATTGTCCTTGTATCATGATTGTCATTTTGATTTTAAAATATCACAGGAAATTAAATGCCTCAGGAGCTTAAGATGTTCCTATCTAGCTTCTCAAATATTCTTATGTGAGAAAAAGATGGTATTAAGGGGGAAAAAAAAAAAAAGAAACCCACCACTATGCATTTTCTGCACATCTTTTATCTTTTGCCATTTTGTCTTCATGAGAGAAAGAAAAAAAGCTCTCCTCCCTTGACTGGCATTTGCTTCAACAAAGAATGTGAAGTAAGCAATTTTCTTCCTTTTTTTTTTTTTTTTCCTTCAAGCTAATTGGCTGTTATTTAGTTAATTGACAATTGGTTTCAATTGCTGTCAAATAGGGACAGTCACTGCATTTTTGTAAGATTTCTGCATAAAAGCTTCCCCTCACTGTTCCCTGCCCAGAACCAGCCTCAGAAACAAAGACTATTGCAAGTGTATCATCCAATTAGCAGCAAAATGGAAAACTGCAGTGCTCCCACTGGAAGATTATGGTTTATGTACAGTAATTTGGAGCTGTTTTGGGTACAAAGACCTGCTTGTGCACAGCAGTGGAGGGTCAGATTGCAAACAGAACCACGACATTTACTCTGGCTCTCTTGGGAAGCAAGTTACCCTGGGTATGAGCAGCAGCCCACGGAGTCCCTCGAAACAGAGGGACAGAGACAGTGAGGAGGCAGAAAAAAAGACACTAAAAGTGCCTAAAAACCTCCTGTTTTTTCCCTTGGCCCTGGTGGAAGCGCTGTGCTGATGTGAATTTGTTGAGCCCATACAGAGCCAGACCTGTCCTCACGGTGCAGCTCTGCCAGCCATCCCCATAAACATCACAGGCAAAATCCTCACCCTGAGATTCAGCAGGAATTAGAAATGGGTGGATTCTCCTGACAAAGAGCGGGGCACAGAAATAGACTCGTCTCTTTAATGTGCTCCGTTATCATGACAAATTCCCTCCCAGTTTTTCTGGCACTAAAACAAGACCCCCCCTCTCATTTCCCCTGCCTGGCCTGGCACAGAACTGAGCCCCTTTCCCTTAACCAATATCTGCTTAACTCCTTGGCTATGGCTGCAGCTTCAGGAAGGTGCTGCACGGAGGGAAAGGCATCCTCCTTGCCAAACAAGCTGCTCCCACAGGGCTGAAGTGCTCTGCCTGCTCCTGAATACTCAGCAGCTGCTCACCTTTTGCAAGAGTTTGTTGCCACCCATCACTTATTTTAATCCGATGTGTGTCTTTCCTACTCAATACAAAAAGATCTGGGGAGAAGAACTGCAGAGGGAAGCTTTGAATAAGGAGTGGTAGCATGGGCACATTACAATTAAAATGTGCTTTTCTGGGCTTGGCAAGTCCACGTGCCAACTCAACTGGGTGCAGACAGGACTTCTGCGAGCACATCAATTCAGAATACAGTGCAGAGCAGCAAGTGCAAATTGGCCATTATGTTATCTCTGCTGCAAATTCTTTATTACTGTACTGAGGAAGAGCAAGCTAAAGGTGGGAGAGGGCTGAGTGCCCCAATTAACACTCATCTTTTCCAGTTCATGTAGTCAATCCTACAGAAAATTTGTAAATAAAGTGTTGAATTCTAAGATCAGTTTTTTCTTTTAACTCAGCTGTCCTCTTTGTCCTTCTTTGCAATGGCAATAATTCAAACGAGTTCCAGAAAGTCCCATGTTATAAATGAATTGTTACACAAAACAGATGAAAATTAAGTATTTGTGTGAAACTATTCCTATCTCAGCTTACCTCAGAAGTCAGGGGTGATGGCACCTACACAACAGTAAACTGCACTCACTCAAGCTCCCCACACATACACCGTAACACTGAATGACTGAATGAATAAAAAAAAGTTAAAGAAAGTGCTGGATTCCCTGACTCAGCCACGCTTAAGTAAGCAAGAAGATGAACTGTCAGGAGCTGCTTCTTGGTTTTGAGCTGATCAGCTGAACAACTAAAAGGTTCCTTCATGAAAAAATCTGCAGCTGCATTAAATAGGTGAAAAATAATTTAAAAAGAATAATTTGATATATGATAATATGGTAAATAGCCTTGTAGCATCCACTTAGAATGGCTGCACTTCCAGGCAGCTGACTAGATTATATCTAAAATAATCCAGCCTGCATTACAGGCATGCCACACCTGAAAGCTGAAATACCACAAAAGCAGAGCTGGAATTCTTCCTGTTCTAATTGTGCAAAAGCCATGTTTCAAGCCAAAGACCATCCAAATTATCAGCCATCACACCCTGCACACCCATCCCAAATGGCCATGATGCAAGAATTCAGNCCCCCCCCCCAAAAATGGGAAATCTGCTTTTAAGGAAGGTGTTTAGAGACTTCAAGTTTCTGTCACATCAGAGGAGCCTCTTGTTGGGATGGCTGCATGCACAGTGCACAGAAGGAGGATGAAGATGTTTGTTGTCTGCTATTTATTGCATCCTGTATTTGCATTGTGGATACCATCAGCAGGGGCCATCACCAAGTCCTTTAAGTCATTAGGCCAAGACTGAGTTTGTTTAATTTCTGTCTATTACCATTGGATGAATGTCCTGCAGCTGCCCTACAGCAACTTGATTAGAGCAATCATAAATTCTATTCAGATGGATTAAGAGCTAGAGGAATGAGTAAACAGCAAGGAAAGAAAAATTAACTTTGAAAAGTATTCAGAAAAAGTATTGGGTTCTTCGGAAACTTGGAAAATATTCTTACATATTGAGCATGTAATTATACTGCTTGTGATCAATGAGTATGTCTGCATATGGGATTTATTCTTTATTTTCTCCACTTAATGAAAATTGGATTTTTTTCCCTTCCATATCCCAATTTCTTTCAGGACTATAATGTAGCCTAGGATTCCATTCTATAATCATGAATTTTTGAAGGAGCCTCGTTAAGGCTCCAGAGTAGTGATTTTCTGCACCACTGACCCTGCCTTTTTTTATTAACAGAGATTGATTTTCTCCATCTTGGCATGTGAAGTTCCAGGGTGTATCCTCTGGATCACCACCCTGTAATGTGCAGTGATATCAACAGCACAAAATGGGAATACTTCAACTCTAACGTTATCTGAAATAACAGCTTTTAGATCACCAGGCTGAGAAGACTCTCTGAAGAAATTGCTATTTCCTGAAGCCACCAAGTGCTGTTTTTTACAGCGATGGAAACTACAATTATCTTAAAACAATTTATTTTGGATCAGATATATCACAGTTTCCAACTGGTTCCCATCCCATAATACCGTCTGGCTTTCTTAAATTTAGTTATTTTGTGGAATTCTAGTAATGTCAGAGGGAACAACTCACAAATTATGAATATGTACACATCCTGTGGGATGGTAATTAGAAGACTCTTTGCCCATGTAATTTGGACTGTATAAAAGAGTCGCCAGTCACAGCAAAGGACATGCTCTCTGTGGGCTTTAGAGGAGAGATGTTGTACCATCTCAGTGAGGAGCATCCTTTTGTCTGCGCTTCTTTTAGGGGAGTTTTCCCAAAGACATCAAGCCCAAAGCCCTCCGGAGGTGCTGTAGTGCTGAACTGACTGCTGCCAGAACAAACTACCTGCTGCAGAACAGGGATTAGTGGGAGACTGGAATTCCCCTTAAGTTCACTTCAAGGCATGTGTGTTGGCCATATGACCATGGAAGGAAGAAAAAATTAGATCAAAAATTATATAAAGAAGTTACATGAAATTCTTTCATCAGGAGAACAACTTAATGGCAGGAGCGGTGATGGAAAGTGATGCCAAACTCCTCCATAGCATGGAACTGCCTTATTGCTGGTGCAGTAGGCAGGGATTTACCAAGTGGAAGATGAACTGCCAGTGGTAATGTGTCAATTTCCTCAGGACAAAGCTTCCAGAAAGAGTGAAATGGAGCCCAAGGAAGCAGCTGGATATCCAGCACCTCCGGAGTAAGATTTCAGGCTGTCAGTAGGTATTCTAAGAATCTAGGAGAATAGATCCTGTAGTGATTCCCTTGACAACATTCCTTTGCACAGCAAATCAAATGTACAAACTCAGGGAAAAATGCACAATGAACTGAAGCAGAAAACCTACTAATTACAAATGCAGAGATTTAGAGGTGTAAGTTTGGTGCATTACTCTTTTTCTACCCTTGTCAGCGACTAAGTTGTGAAAACGTGGCCAAGCCTTTGCCCAGATTTTTAAGTGGCATTTCGGCACATCAATAACCAATTATTTAAAGGTTGGTGCATTGGCTCTCAGCGTGCTCTGCCCATGGAGTGGATGTGCTGCCTGATGACCCCAGGGAAAAGACTCCATGACCATAAACAATGCTGACATTTAATTGACAGGAACTGTGCATGATCATATTACTTATCCCCTGTCTTTTGGTGATGCTTCACTTTTAAAACTGTGTTGATTAACCAAAGCATTCCTTAATTGGGGCAAGAGAACTAAGGTATGATAGATACAGAAAGAAACACTCCTCTGATTACTGCAGAGGAAATTAATCCTGTTTGAGAATGTCTGTAATGTAGTTTAAACTTCTGCAAGATGCCACCTCTCAGATTTCAAACACAGGTCCCCTTCCTAACCTCTCCCACGAAGTTATGAGGTGCAATTTACTTGGTATGAATAAGAAAAGCAGAAGATCCCCTTTGGTCCCCAGTGCTTGTGTTCTGCACCATGTGCAGATCATCCTGAGATCACAGTGCAGGGAAACCATTACCTGAATGGTCAAGTCTCACTTGAATACTTTCTAATGCTTGTATCTACCATTTTTTTAATTTCTGCACCTTTAGGACACCAGACTTGCCAGTCCTAGTTCAAAACCAGTGACATTCAAATGAAATAAAAGGAAGAAACTAGTCTTTAAACTTTGCCTGTTTTGTGAAACTTGGGAAGATTCATTAAGTGCCCATCAGGCTGTCGGAGGGCTCTAAACCACACTAATGGAGAGGATCAGATATCTGTTACAATCCTACTGTTACCTAGATGCTGTTTTTAAAATTTTATTTGATTTTTAGTGTTGCCCACATACGGAAGTCCTGTTACTGCTTCAAAACCTGTAAAGAAAAGCCTATATGTTAATTTGTAACTAGGCCTCTATGGAGAAAGGTCTTATACTAGTCCAGGCATGGATTTGGGTCTTCAAAAAAAAATTAAAATATTAGAATAACTTTCTCAGTGTCTAACCAAAGGTTGTGTTGCTCGATAAAGCCCTGTGATTCCTGCACTGCCCTACCAGGTTTGCTCAAGGACTGGGTAACATCACTGCAGCCTCTGGCTAAGGCACTCCTCAGATGAAAAGTGGGAGTCGGAAGCATCCTGCATGTTTTCCCTGTACTTCCACACTCTGATCAAATATTCTTTTCTAGGGATGTGCCAGTGATCATTTTTGTGTGGTGAGCTTGCTGGACCTTGCATCTGACCTGCTACAGCTTCTTATGATCCTTCCACGTGACTGAGTCAAGCGCAGGAGCCAAACCTTGCTGGCCAAGCAAAGCACCAAGAGCTGCCCTCCGAGCAGAGCTGCCTCGATACGTGACCTGCCCGGTACAGAACACGGGATGCTGGAAAGGATTTGCTCCCTGAAAACAGCCTGGGAGAGATCCTGGCTGTTCACCCTGCAGGAGGAATCGAGTCACCTCTGCAGGGGCAGCGGCAGCAGGTCCCATCTGTGCAGAGCACACAGGTGGCTGCGGGTAAGGAACAGCCAGAGCCCACCCAAGCTGGCGGGTCGTTTCAGCAGCCTTGGGACTGTGCCAGCCGGTGAATCCTGCCCCCGTTCAAAGCTACAAGAGAGCTCCCTTCTCCTCTCAGTAGGCTCACGATTTTCCCCAGAGCAGCCATTCCTTTTCATAAGTTTTCTGAACTCATTATCTCTGTTCCCCGCGACAGCAGCTTCCACAGGTGAAGCTGGCACTGCAGAAAACAGATGTGAGATGTATCTGTTGTTTTTTACCATAAGCACATTTCTTGTCTTGTCTTGGTTTTTTTTTTTTAGAGTTTTCTCCTCCCAGCTTTTAATTCTGGAAAACAGCACATGAAAGTACCCAGTGTGCCTCTTCTGTGCCATTCATTACCCCACATCTCTTCATCATGTCTCTGCTTATTTATCTCTTGTCTTAACCAAGCAGGCCTAATCTTTTTGAATCTCTTCTCATATGAAAGTTTCTCAGTGCCTCTAATCATTTTCATTACCCTTCACTGAATTCTTTCATTTTTTCCTCTCTATCATTTCCAGAACTGAAACACAACATTTAAAAAGAGGCTGTACCATTGAGTTGCATAACAGAGGTGAGGTATTTTCAGTTGTCTTATGACAAAGTGAAATGATCTTTGCTGCTCAGCCTCACTATTGTGCATTTGCACAAAAGTTCTCTATCTTTTAAGTTGTCTCTGATAAATATGGTCCAATTTTATGGTATTTCTGACCCTCTGATCAGTCACTGTACCCAAGCTAAGATATTAAAGGAAGGAAGAAGGAAGCAAAAGGCAGACAGGACATCTTTCTTCCCCAGAACTGGAGCAGAGAGCCCCAAAGATGCTAAGCAACCTATTTTATAACATACCCATTATTACACAGATAACCTGCCAGACACCGCAATCAGATTTCTGGCAGTTACAATTGACATCAAATCCTGGTATTGTCAAATCTCTCTGACACAGCTGTTGAGCAGACTGTCCTCAGCTTAGGTGATTTTTTTTTTTTAAAGAACAGATCTAAGTTGAAAAACTCTTTTTAAAGTGTGGGGACCGTGTTCTACTCTTAGCTACAGACAGCTCTGCATCCCACTTGTTTTAATGGCCAAGCCCTGAACGCATTGCCACTCGCTTAACATGGGGAGTGGCGTCAGATTTTGAAGGACTAAGAGGAGCTGGAGCCTTGGGAAAACACCAGAACCGCCTTGTTTTGAGGGAACTACTTGTGGTTTGTTCCTGTGAGTTGCCAGTTGCCCTCCAGCTCTCCCTTTGGCTTTGCGTGCTACCACCTCAGTGGGACCCAGGGATGGAGACGCCGTGCAAAGCCTGGCACCTTCCACACTGCAGCAGAGCACGCTGAGAAGTCGCCCCCTCGGGCAGGTGAGTGTGGCCTGAAGGTGCATCACTTTGTCACAGCCTGGCCCTGTGAGGGGAAGGTGTCTGCGAGCTGGCAGGAGCAGCTGAGAGAGAAAACACATTGCTGCCCCAGTAGCCCTTTTACACAATTACTCTTGTGTTCGTCTGCAAGATCGCTGCCACTGGGGGAAACCCACAGTGCTGCTGCTGGGGCTGCGGAACACAGAGGGGCAGCGGGGGGTTAATTTGCTCCTGGACAGTGTGGCTGGGCCAGCATTTGTTAAAACAACACCCGGGAGCGCGGGGCAAGAAGGGCAGAGCAACCTTTCTCCTGCCACGCTGACTGCCTTGGCTGTGCCATCCCAAAAGGCTGCTCACACACGTGTGGGTTTTGATGGGCTGCAGGAGGCAGGCACAGCTGGGATGGGGCACAGCAGGAACAGTTGGGATGGGGCACAGCTGGGATGGGGCACAGCTGGGATGGGGCACAGCAGGAACAGCTGGGATGGGGCACAGCAGGAACAGTTGGGATGGGGAGCAGCAGACAGCTGGGATGGGCACAGCTGGCATGGGGCACAGCTGGGATGGGGCACAGCTGGGATGGGGCACAGCAGGAACAGTTGGGATGGGGCACAGCTGGGATGGGGCACAGCTGGGATGGGGCACAGCAGGAACAGTTGGGATGGGGCACAGCTGGGATGGGGCACAGCTGGGATGGGGCACAGCAGGAACAGTTGGGATGGGGCACAGCTGGGATGGGGCACAGCTGGGATGGGGCACAGCAGGAACAGTTGGGATGGGGCACAGCTGGGATGNACAGCAGAAACAGTTGGTGACTGCCTTGGCTGTGCCATCCCAAAAGGCTGCTCACACACGTGTGGGTTTTGATGGGCTGCAGGAGGCAGGCACAGCTGGGATGGGGCACAGCTGGAATGGGGCACAGCAGGCACAGCTGGGATGGGGCACAGCTGGGATGGGGCACAGCAGAAACAGTTGGGATGGGGCACAGCTGGAATGGGGCACAGCAGGCAGAGCTGGGATGGGGCACAGCTGGAATGGGGCACAGCAGGCAGAGCTGGGATGGGGCACAGCAGGCAGCAACAGCCCCACTGGAGCACCCCCAGCCTCAGCAGAGGATGGGGAGTGATGCTGGAGCATTGCAGCACCAAATGCCCCCCTAACACTTCTGTGGTCCAGCTTTCCCAGCACCGGGAGTTCCTTGGACAGGCTCTGTGGAAGTAGCAGGGCTAATTACAAGAGTGGGATTTACTGCTGTATACTAGATACAGGACATTAGTCCTGGGCTAAGGAGATGGAAGAGATCTCCTTCAGACTGACACCCATGAATTCAGGCAGATTTATCTTAAAGGGATGAAAACCAATAATCTAATCAGTGTTTGCAGCAAGCTCTAAATCTGTCTGTTTAATTACAAGCAGGGACATGACCCTTTTTGCAGTGGATGCTCCTAAAATTCTGTGGAAAATCAAAAAAGCACACAAAGGTTTTTCTTTTTTGGGGAAGAGCAGCTGAATGAACAACAGTAAGAACAAGTGCTACCATCCTTCCTGTGGGAATAGGTGATAGCGGAGAATGCTGTTTCTGTGGTAACCTGCAACCTGGCTGAAAGCCTGTCTGTACAACTGCTGTGAGTTCAGGTGTGTAAGTCGATGTGGAACTGATCCCCTTGTTCTTTGCTGCTCTGGTGAGGTGCCACTCTGCTTCTGACAGCACACGGGTGCAGGCAGAGCTCTTCCACCCGCAGGCTGGGCAGGTGGCTCTCCCGAGCACAGCCTCCACTCAGCTCAGACCTCCCCAAAGTACCACCAGCTGCTTTGCTGACACTGAAGAAGAAGGATAGGGTCTGGCCCACAGGAAGAGCTTAGAGGCTGCTGAACGAGCTCTTTTTCTGCGCACGAGAAATTGCCTCTGCTCACCGACTGCGAGAGGCTGCAAGTGGAAGATAAATAACAGCATGAGCTGCAGGAGAAGGAATAATGCCACACTACATCAAACAGGTCCTTGCTTCGCTGTCAGCTTAGAGTCTATTCCACACGAAAGAACAGCCCTGCCATTTGGCCTGCACATTTCATTAATGTGGATGCATATTTATGGCGCTGCGGATTAGCCGATTACTCTGGCGCTCAATACTGTCCTTTTACACTGGAGTTCTCGGCAAAGACATTCGTCCTGTTATTCCCTGTGTGCTCTCAGTGCTCTCAGACAGCCACTGCTTTCTCCCCAGACATCCCCATGCACTGCCTGCGCTGGAATCACTGCTGTAGAGGTGCCTCACCTAAACCAACACTGCCAAGCATGTTTTGGGAACACACTGTAAAGCTTTGCAAATTACTAAAGGCTATATAGTCTTTGGACTGGCATTATATACAAAAAAAAACATATTAAAACCAAACTAATAGGCCTATTAATTAGGCTTTTATTCTGCAAAGCATTACATAGCAATCTTAATTGTCAACATGGATAATATCAGTGTTGGGAACCTTAAGCAGGTCATTACACAAAACAAAACCAGTGACTGCATTTTGGTCAGCTCTTAATGTTCAGGTAGTCTGAAAAGGAGCATAGACATCTTGCTTGGCTATTTGATATTTGTCATGATTGATTCAGCTCATTTGCTTGCTACAAAGTATAAATATAAAAGACTGAGCTTAAGAATAATAATTTGAATATTACAGGTTCAAGGAACTGGTGAGCTCCATCCTCTGGATGAGCAAACCAGAACCTCTGTCTGACCAAATGGTAATAAGACCTTTTCAAATGAGCTTGATTTACTGAACTCCATTTAGTCATGGATGGATATTTTTTCAAACCTGGGCAGTTTGACTGTGCCAGGGCACTGCTGGCAACCAAGCTCTGCTTCTTGATATAGAGCAGCGATGCTCTTTGGAATTCCTCCACCCTCATAGCTCCCTAAATGATGCTATTGACCATATGCTGCTAAGAGGAGCTCAGAGGGATGTTTGTATTAGGCGGCAGGCTAATTGTGGGATTTGAGAGATTTCAGATGGCCAAAACTTTTAATAATAAGATAATAAAGGATTATGCAAGGGAGATAAGATGTAAGGGTGACCCTTTATTTGAAAGCTGATGCTGATTGGCAGAAAATATTTGTTTTAGCAGAAGTGACACTTATGCAGAGAACAGGCAAAATTTCTCTCTGTAAAAGACGTACATGCATGTCTTATAAGCAACATTTTGAGGTTCTGAAACAAATATACAGTCTAATAGAAACCCCTGGCCAAGAGACCCTTCCAAGAGACAGCCTGAGCACACAGATAAGCTTATAAAAGCTCTGTTTTCTTTCCCACACAGTGATATGGACTTTGGGAGGGTCTGTCATTTGGCTGTTTGATGACTCCCTTCTGTCTCTGGGCTGTGTAACGGATTACTCTGGAGCCAGACTTTTGGGAGACACCATGATGATGTTGTCTAAGCAGCAGAGGAGAAACAGGTCCTTGGTAAAACACTTGCAAACCTAATTTAAACTTGGAAGACACCCAAATGTCTCTAGGAGGTGCAATTTAAAACCCTAACCTAAGATAGCCTGGACTGCAATCGCAGATTTCTGGGAATACTGCAGAACAGTTGCTCCATGAGACAAGCACTGCAGTTCTCTGTATTATAACAATTCAACAGGAGAGCTGCTCTGAGTTCTCTCACAATGAAAAATCCAGCAAAACACTAAGTTCAAACATAGGTATAACCACTCCCTGACTTACACATCTGCACCAGTAAGTCCATCAGGCTTCCTGAAAATTTGAGTCAAAGAACCCTTTCTATCTCCATCTCCATCCCTCTGACAGTGTTACCTGTTGAACAGCCAGGACTTAGAAGAGTTCTAGTGAAATCTCTGTCCTTGAATCATACAAAAAGGGGAATGACGTGAGCCCTTTGATTTTAAAACCAACCCTTGTATCCCTGCTTCAAAAAGTCCTTTTAAGTGCAGTTAAAACAAAGAACTTCTGGTACAAGATTAACAGGTGCTGTACATTGTATTACAAGGAGAAATCTGAAAGGTAAGTCCAAGGCTTAGTTTGAAAACCACTGCTGCATTTTTTCTTGAGGTATCTAAAGTGCCTTGGATCAGTTCTGCTTCTAATTTCTGGTTATCTATTTCCAAGTCAGCAAATAATACCTGGCTGTAGCCAGCCAGGGAGAGAGCACAGCAAAACCATCCAGCAATTGAAAGTATAAAGGTGAGCTTGTCCATCAGAAAAGGTGATCGTCTTTCAATTTCCCCACTGGTTGAACTTCCATTTCACTGTCCAGGGGCCCTGTTGTTGGTGTAACCTAACAAGCAGCAAAAAAGGCTGAGGGAAGAAGGCACATCAGACCAAGGATTTAGGGATTTGCTGGTGAATCCTCCAACCTACCCTCTGAAATCTGAACAAAGAAAACGGCCTGGCAAGTTCAGAAATGCAGTTTTCCTGCAGGCATGGTAGCAATGCTAACAGGGGTGTTGTGGTTTATCCCCAGACAGCAACTGAGTACCACACAGCCACTTGTTCACTTCCCCACCTTCCTGGTGGGATGGGGAGGAGAATCAGGAGGAAAAATAAAACTAAAACTTGTGGCTTGAGATAAGAACAGTTTAATAACTGTTGAAAAAAAGTAAAACTAATGCCACTAAGAAAAAGGAGAGGGATGGAGAGGTTAAACCCAGAAAAATAAGTGATGCACAATGCAGTTCCTTACCATCCCCATCCTGATGCCCAGTCTGTCCCCGAACTGACCCTCTTCCAGGTAACTCCCCCCAGTTTCTATACTGAGCATGACATTCCATGGAATGGAATATGCCTTTGGCTAGTTTGAGTAAGCTATTTCCACCATAGTCCCAGCCAGAATCCGTGCACCTGCCCACTGGCAGAGCATGGGAAACTGAAAAGTCCCTGATTTGGGGTAAGCACCGCCGAGCAACAACCAAACACCAGCGTGTTATCAACACGATTCCCATACTGAATCCAAGACAGCACTGAGAAGAAAACGAACTCGGTCACACCCAGAACCAGGACAGGGGGCCAGGCATTTCCTACCAAACCCCAAACTGAGCTGCAGAGGTTGTGCCCTGTGGGGGCTGAGCCTTGTCTGTGAGCTCTGCTTGGGGACCTGGGCAAGGCTGGTCCATCCCAGTACGCCACAGCTCAGCAGAGCAGCACAGGCTGTCCCCAGGTGGCCTCAAGTTGCTGTCCCCCGTCACCACATGAGATGGGTTAAGTGAGCTTTAATACCAAGTATTGTATAGAAGAGGATTTCAGTTCTGCTCTTCTCTAAGCCAGGGAAAGTTTGCCTCAGATCAGCCTTGGCACTGGGAGTCTGACTGCTGAAATGGAAAAAAATTACCTTGGGTACATTTCAGATAGATTTTTTGCTAGAAAATATTTACAGGGATTTCTTTCCCCTTCCCTGGAATAGCCCCCAAACCTTACACTCTTATTTTGGCAAAGCTCCCACTGAAATGAATCACAAGTTTGTCCTGCAGGACTGAGCTCTAAATTATTAAAAGCAAATGATACGTAAGAATTTATGTCAATTTTCCAAACTGCTCAGCAAAGGTAGACAAAAATTCTTCTTTGAAACTAGAAGGTACGTGAGTGAACTCCCAGTCTGCTTTGAAATCTCAGCCCTAGCTTTTTAGTGAAACACAGTGCCTTTTAACCCTCTTATTTTAATCATTGTTCTGTACAATGCAGAACTCTTGCCTTGTTTCTTTGGTTCAAGTACGACCTCCACCATTGTCAGCTTGACGCTGTAAGTGACACCCTTGTATGACGAGCTGACTCCTTGAGGGGAAGCTGTACGTTCATTCCTTTTTCTCCCTCTTGCAAAATATTCCGTGGGCTGAACGGGCAAATGTACCTTCCCAGAGCAAACTGTCTGGGTTTTATTCAGATATCCCTTCTTGTTCCTACGACGCCTTCAGGGGAGTCAGGCTGAACATTCTGCTTCAGGCACTGCGTCTGCATTTGTACCACTGCCCACAGGTACAGCAGTGTCTGCAGCATAATGGGTAATTAACGCTGCCCTGGATTTGGGGGTTCCTCTGGGCCAGCCTCCAAGCCAGAGGAGTGGGGTGTGCTCTGCTAAACTGGAAGCAATGTACTGCAGACTGGGACTGTCCCAGCTCTGGGTGCCCAGGCCTGCAGTGACAGATTTCTGGGGTATGTCACTTGGAGGAAACCTTCAAGAGTGACCCACATCCCGTCCCTTGATCCCAGCCTCAGCCCTCTGCCACGTCCACAGGGAGCCCAGAGGGACCAGCTGTTTTTGGGCACAGCAACACCATTTAAAAATGATCATCTTATCAGGGATTCCTGGGCTTTCATTACAGTGGGTGTTTTTATAATTATTCCTAACTGGCTTTGCCTAGAGTTAAATGACTGTACAGACCAATTAATTTTTTTTTCTGTAGGATAAAACAGTTTGTCTCTTGGTCTCTCATCTTTTTAAGCTCTGATTGGTGAGATTCAGCATTTCATTGCAGTGTCTCCCACTACTGGATGTTTGTTATTGAAAAGCTGTGTCTGTCAGAGCTGCAAACACAGCCACACAAGCATAGATTGCAAACTGGGAAAAGATGTGGTAGAAGAAGATTAATTTCTTCCCCTAGATTTTGCAAAACCGTTACCTATTTTTGAATGACATTTCCAATTTGACACGGGGAACTGCTAAAGCATTTACATAAGAATGCAAAAACGCACACATTATCACTGCAGGAAGCACTTAAAATTTAAGATAATTATATAGTATGGAAACGATTTCAAAGGACTCAAACAAAATAACAACTAATTCTAGAGAGTCACCCTTTAAGATGATTATTACTCTGCACTACTGCTGATCTCTCACTAAAAAAAAATCCTTCTCTTTACAATTATATGCACATTATAAATTCCTACTTTGTTCTTCCACCATCAAGCTCCTACAGCTGCTGCTGACAAATTTGCATTCTCTGAGAGCTTAACTAGACAACCAAACTATTCACCCTGGGAACAGTGGTAAAACACACCCATTGCCACGGGCAGATACAATCCTCTCTTCACCCTTGCCTTGCACTGGGTCCTCCTCTCTGGGCTTCCCCAGCACTGGTTGTAACAGGGGCACAGGGAGGATTCCTCTGAGGGACTTGGTATTTCTCTGCTATGTAATGAACAGCAGAAGAAAGCATCCTATGCTGGAATCAGCAACATTGGTTACACCTAAAACTCTCCAGCCAGATGCTGTAGGGGGAAACCCTTGTTGTCTTTCATCAGCACTGCTGTGTATGCAGTGAGAGAAGCAGCCAGTAGCCAGGGATGCTGCTTCTCCTCTGTGCAAAGTAATTAATAAAAGGCAGTAAAAATGCATTCAGTCAGCTGCTTTCCAGACAAAGAATCTCATTTAAACAGAGGAAACCTGGCATGGGAAGGAAGAAGTGAAAATATTTTGCCCTACCAGCCTCTCTCCATTTTCTGCTGCCACTCCCCACTGTTGTTCTGCTTCCTCCCTCCTGCTCCACTGCTGTCATTCTCTTATCTTTTCCCCAAGTGTTCCAGGGGAAAAAAAAAAAAAGTATTCTGCCTAGCTCTATTGCTCAAGGCAAACTCATTTGGGGAAAAACTTATCTGCCAAACCCTAATATGTTTTTATTGGATATCTGCAAAGAGAGATTTACAGACGCTCATGCCAAAATCAAACACAATTTCACTTCCCCCACCCCCAGCCCTCCCCTGCCACAGCAAGGGCAAAAGTACATACTGAACTCAGAGCAAATGAAATATTCTTGTCTCAGATATTATGGAGACTTAAGAAAGTCCCATCCCAAGGCTCTGCCTGAATGGAGAAAAAAAAAAAATGTTTTCTGAGTCTAATTACTGGAAATAATTGCAGTGATAAGAGCTGAAACTTCCCTACAAACTTCAGCCTGAAAAAGAAAACTGATCGATTTAAAATCTTAAATTCTGACAAAGTACAGAGCAGATGAAAATAGTATCTGGTATGGGAAATGCAGCCAGCTTCCTAATAGGTGTTGCTACCTGGGCTACATGGCTGTCTGAAACAAACCAAAGCATCAGAGGTCTGATCAAACCAGAGATGTTTGATTGGCAATGGGGTTCCTGCAGAAATTTAATTAGGCTTGAACTAGAAAACATTTCAGACAATGCTGGCATGAATTCCCATCTATTAAATAACACTTTGCATGAGCAGAATGCCACCAGCTTCTGCAGAACACCCTACAGATGTGTGTGAAGTGTTACTGGGTAACTGAGCAGGCCAGCGTAGGGCACTGGCATTCATTCCAGTTTTTAAATCATCCAGGACACGGCATTTCTTTCTTATGGTCAGTTTGTCTACCCTGACACTGCACTCCAGAGACTCTGCTAGCACAAAATGTTCTACTGAAGCCTCTCAGTCGTCAAACACAGACAGGAGTCGATGAAGTCCTGCTTCCCCAAACACCAGCTGGTCCCCAAGGCAGAAATCCCCCAGGTAGACATCACCTTCCTCCAGGCTGTCCCCGCTGCTTCAGTCTGTGTGTTTGTTCCAAGAGGGCTGAGACCTCTCTGACACTTCTCCTTCTGTGTACCCGGTTCTTCTGCCCCACTTTTTGGGACACCGAAGGCACCAGAAGGAGCAGCCAGAATTGCTCCCCTGCCAGCCTCTACCCTGGGTGGTCACCACGGGGAGCAGCCGTGAAGGCTGGTACCGAGGTGGCCTCTGCTCTTGGCGTGCATCATCCCATGAAGGAGCACTACTGCATTTCCCAATTTGCCCAGAGGAGCACAGACAGGAGTTGTCAGCCTACAATAGCACTTCCAAAAACAAGCTTGCCAAACTCACTCTGAAATGAATGATGAAAGTCTGGCTTAAACCAAGCAGCTGCCTCCCCAGCACCCAGATTGCAAGGACCTGTCTAGACTGAGAGGGAATTACAGGGAAAACAAGATGCTCTGTCTTTACAGCAGAGACCATCTTTCACGTATTGTTGTCAATGAAACCTTATTGTTATTGAAGAAGACAAAAGACCTGTGCCAAATGATGGTCTAGATGTCATCTTCTCCTACGGACAAAACCTCATCTGACCTTTCAAATCAGCCAGCAACACTTGGGGTCAGGACACTGCAATTGCCAAATTCCAGCTTAACACTTGCCAGCATGGCCTGGGACAAGTCTCTTTGTGACAGCCTCATTTCTCAGGGACATCCTTTGGGGAGCTGAACAAATGAGCAAAGCACTATACGGAATTTCCTATTTTGTAAGACAGCAGTGATTACAACTGTTAGAAGTAATGAATGTTTGCACTCCATTGTGGAAACGAGGACTACTAAATAATATCTGAGTGTAATCACATTTACATAGTTGAAGTGTGCATAGAAAAAAAAAAATAATCTAAGAGATTCACCTTTCCTGCTCCCAGCAAGTGCAGTTAGTGTGATATCAGCCAAGAATGCAAAGGGCTGAATTACTTCTGCAGACAGAAAAAAATTACTTATGTATTTTTAAAGATTCACATGAATTATATAAAAAAGCTTAAAACTTAATAATCAAAAGATGTATAGAGTAGCTCATCATCAGGGTTTTAATATGATACCACTAAAATATATATATGGTTCAGTGATTAACTAATAACCCACTTTTACATCACAGGCACACAGAGATGCGAAGCATGACAGGTCTAAACACCCACTTTCCATTCTCACTGCTGGGGGGAAAAAAACCCAAAAACATCTAAACTGAGTTATTTTCCTTTCATAAGTCTTAATCTGTTAGTGGGCTATTTTCTACTATAGCACATAAATAAAATAACCTTCCATTGTCAGAGATCTTTACAGTAATGTTGTTCATTTACTCTCTTAGTTTTTGGGGTGTGTTGGGCACATCCCAGACATGCAAGAAGGACCTACTTGTCCTAAAAAACTCTGGATAAAAGAATGAAGGTGATAAAGATGAGAAATATTCATCAGAGGCAGGAGGAAAGAAGGGGGTCTCAGAGAATGTAATGTTCAAAATTTAAAAAAAAATAAAATTGTTAGAGCTGACGTGCATTTTAGATTCAGTTGCAACTTCAGCACTCAGAGTAAACTCGTGGAAGTGCTGAGGTGCTTTAGGAATGTGTTTTCCCTGCTTATCGAGACACTTGGCTCCCTGTGCTCGCTCCTTGGTTTCAGAAACAGGACTTGTCTGCCAGCAGCCCCTCCCAGCGCTTGGATGATATTCCCACCTGAGCTATTTCACCAAGAAGGAAATCAAAACCCAATTCTTACATGTTTTGCCCAAGGCTAATGAGGAATTTACTGCCCAGCACAGATTAAAACCCCAGGACAGTTCTTGCATGGCTACTGTTTTTAGTGCAGACTTTTCCTGTCTCCGCTGACTCCACTGAGCTCTCCTGCACATTGAGGGCAAGGTAAGTTTGGAGTCTCTTGGTTTATTGATTTTTAAACACATAAAATGTCCTGGAATAGCCCCAGTATTTGTAGTCTCCCTACCATCTCCTGCTGTTTTTTTCTTTTTCTGTACATTTTTTTCACACTCAGAAGATGCAGCAGGACTAGCGAAACTCTGGTCTTAGGTTCCCACAAGGAGTATGGTCCAATCTCTCTTTTATGAGGTTAAAAGACTCACAACTAGCTGCTACTGAGGGTCTAAGCATCCTGCCTGCAGAAAAGCAATGTTCTGCCCAGCAGAGAGGAGACTGCGCCTGTTCACAGTCACGTTCCCTTTACCTCTGTGTCAGACTCCAGCTGAAGTATCTGTATTGTCCTCTGACTTCTTAGAGAAGATACACACCAAGGAGTGCAGGGCCATGGAGGAGCTCTGGAAGTGTTCAAGGCCTGGCTGGATGGGCCTTGGAACAACCTGGTCTAGTGGGAGGTGTCCCTGCCCAGGCAGGGCGATTGGAACTGCATGAGCTTTAAGGTCCCTTCCAACCCAGGCCATTGTGTCATTCATTCTATGATGACTCTGTGACATCTTCAGGCTGACCCTTCTGCGACTTTATTACTGTTCTCTGGAGTGAGAGTTTCCTACGACAACACTTTGGTTGCCTCTGCCTGCAGTGTCTGACTTAAAGACCAAGCGGGCAGTGAAACTTCTCAGGTATTTGTACCTGATAAAGCTTGTTTCACCTGGAGGTGGTCTGCACAAACAGTGCACAGTTGGCACTAGCACTTGCCTGGCAGCAGAAGAAAACTGGGTTACAGCAGCAGCAAGGTGCTACCATAACGTTAAAAATTAATTAGGCACTGTGCACTAGAAAGCCTCTCCATCCCTTGACAAAATGAGTCCATGGTGTGTTGGAAAGGAAATCAGTGGGAGGATCTGTTGGTGATCACCAGATACCAGTAAAACATGGTTAATGTGCATCAACAGTTGCCCATTACACCAGTTACAAGTAAGCTACAAGTAAGTCAAGTACTTTATTTGTGTAATTACAAGGAGCCAGTCCCTGGGGGTCATACAAATAATTCAGTATACTTGCTAAAAATGAGCTTTCTGAGAACATTTACACTAGTATAGTCTGATGGGATGCAGAGTTCTGGAAAATAAATGCCAAAGGGGATGAGAAAACAGCTAAAGCTAATTTATTTTTTAAATCAAATGAATATTAGCATTTCCCCCCTGTATTTGCTCAGCTTTAATGAATAGCTTCTTTGCTTCTTCATTGCTATTTCTTCCATCTTGGGTGATACATCCCCATTTGAGGAACTCTATCTAAGGCTCAGCACAACTCCTAAGGAGTGAAATGCAGTTATAATAAAGCCCTTAAAATACAGCTACACTGCACTGCACGTGGGAGGCACCTTTGTCCATTACTTGAATGGACAACCTTTTCAGGCAGCTTCTGAAAAATAACCCTTGTTATTAAATTAATCACCTTCTCTCAAATGGCAGAGTGACAAGAGAGAAAATTTACCTGGGTAATAACTCAGCAATAAAGGTATATACAGAGGAGGAGGAAATTAGGTTGTTGCAGACACGGCAATAACATCGTGAAGCAAAATCCAATATTGGAAGAGATAAAAGTTTTCCATCCCAATATTCTTCCGTGACAGCTATGAAAGAGTATGCATAAGAACAAGGGGAAAAGATGAAAGATGGCAGTAAAAAATGCCTTTGAAAAGTGAGCTAACGGGTAATTAATGCCTCAAAAGAAAGAAGATCAGAACACTTGCACGGATACAGATCTCAGTAACATGTGCTTTGGGTCCTGCCCGTTCAGTTCTGCCAAACCCTCTGCAAAGGTGAGTCAGGGGATGCCAGACAAGGCTCTGCCTCTTCCCGTGGCAGGAGCCTCCCCACGTCCACCCACCCAGGAGAAGAACAGGTAAATGGGGGCAAGCAGAGCATTAAGGTGGCAAGGGCGGTGAGGAGGCAAGGCAGAAACAAAATATGTAGCAGTGACATGTTTTTTAACAGCAATGACAGATTTTAATAAGCAAGCTTTTCTTCAGTTTTGATTTGAGGTGTATATAATTAGGTAATGTGGGTGTTGAGTGATAAAACCCACAAGAAACACACAAATTAGAAGCACTGATTTTTTGAAACCATGGCCTGCTTCATGCTAAATGGCATGACCTATTTTTATTGTATTATTAAATTTGGAAAACAAAAGGAAACCCTTTCTTTTTCATCTCTTCTTCGGTGTGGGAAAATGGGGACAAATGACACTACTCTTTAAGGTGTCTTCTTTCAAAACTCAAGAACTTCTATTTGTGGTTTGGTTTTTTTTTACTGTTAACTGGCTTCTTTCTAGGAGACAGGAGATCTACCTTGTCTTTTCCAAATTTTCCAGTGATCCCTTCCACAAACTTTGCTACCAACTCAGTTAGATATTACCCTGTTCCGGATTTGAACAAGAACAGGGAAAGCTAGAAATATTCTATGACTGCTCACCAAATGCAGGAATTTACAATTAATTTCAAGAATGTCCTTTTGAAGGGAATACGACTGATGAGAAAATAAGGACTTTTTGATCTTCTCTGAATTTTCAGGCATTTGGACACATGGCAAGAGCTTTTCATGGGCTATAAAAGTGAAGTATCCAGGACAACTTCCTATGAAGCCTGCAAAGGTTCATATTCCTTACTGCCACCACTAATGGGCTGAACATGGAATCACGGAATGACAGAATGACAGAATCAATCAGGTTGGAAGAGACCTCTGAGATCGAGTCCAATCTATGACCAAACACCACCATGTCAACCAGACCCTGGCACTGAGTGCCACATCCAGCCTTTCCTTAAGCACCTCCAGGGATGGGGACTCCACCACCTGCCTAGGCAGCCTGTTCCAATGTCTAATCACCCAATCTGTGAAGAAACTCCTCCTGAAGTCCAACCTAAATGTACCCTGGTGCAGCTTGTGACTATGTCCCCTTGTGCTATCACTGGGTGCCCGGGAGCAGAGCCTGACCCCCACCCTGCTCCTCCCTCCTGTCAGGGGGTTGTAGAGGGCCATGAGGTCCCCCCTGAGCCTCCTCCTCCTCTCCAGGTTAAACACCCCCAGCTCCCTCAGCTGCTCCTCATAGGACCTGTGCTCCAGACCCTTCTGGACCTGCTCCAGCACCTCAATGTTCTTCCTAAACTGAGGGGCCCAAAACTGTCCTAGCACTTGAGTCAATAGAGCAACGGCACAAAATACATATTTATACCTATCCCAGGAATTTAATCAATTCCTTTTAAAATAAACTAGATTATCTTAATTAAATTTACAACGTGAAATACTTCGGTGTGCAGGACAATGCCTTGTTCCAGTATCTTCACAATCTTTCATATAGGCCTCCACTGGCCACCAACTCGTGAATTACCTTTTTTAGAGCAAGTTATCATCTCTCAATCATATGAATGTTATGTAATGACACATCTTTATCTATAGTGTTCGCTATGAGTAAAAGCACAGTGTTATTATTTCCAAAGAAATCCAGTCCATCTACAGAGGAAGACCAAAGATAGTTGTTATTGAAAATGCTATCAAATACAGATCTTGGGAAACATAATTTGTCCAAACCTCTTGTCCTACACCCCACATAAAAGCAATGACCAAGCTTTTCCAAGTTCTGCTCTATCCAATGTGTCACACTTTCCCAGCACGTGGCCTTCTGCCTGCCGTGCCATTCCCAGCTGGGACAGGGCAGAGCCTGAGCTGCCACGAGACCTGCAAAACCCTCCACAGGCTCCTCTGAAGCCAAAGGGCTCCTCAAACACTCATTTATTTTTGCAACATCTCTATCAAATGATAAGGTATTGTTACAGCAAATATAAACAAATCTAGTGCCATGGGAAACTCCAGGACTACAAAATCTGTTCTTATTCCAAATGAACATGAAAAACATCAAAATCTTGGATCTTTTCACAGAACCAAATATCAGAAATTATCTCTTGATATTCTTAAAATGCTGCATTTAGGCTATTATACAATATTGAAGACAGCAATCGTAATTTTGAAAATTTTTTTTAGCCATAATACAAATTTTAGAAATAAAAATTTCTGGCTTTTCTTCTGGCTCCAGCCATCTTTCTATCTCCCAGCTTTCTCTCCCAAACCCTGTTTTCCTTAAGTCTTTATTTATCCTTATGAATGAACAGCCCTGTTTTATAGATGTTTTTATACAGCACCTCATCCAGAGGATCCTTGATCCTGCTTCCCCAAGGATCTTCTTAAAGCTGTCATCCCTTCAAATTCATAATAGCAGTGATGAATAAGAATAAGAATATAAAACCAGCAGCAAAAAGAGCTTAGTGGGAATGCTATACTTTTAAATGAAAGCTGATTACTCTCAGCTGTTCCTTGGCTAACAGCGAGCTGTAACAATTCCTGATTCCATCTGCTCTATTGCTTGGCCTGTTGTAGAGAGAAAAAAAATCACTTTTATTTTTACGACTGGAAAGGTAAAGTATCAGCATCTTTAGTGACCCCAAAGCTACAAGGAACTCAGGAACAAGCATCTTTGCCAATAATCTGCACAACATTTCCCTTTTTATTTCCCTGCCTTTTGACTAAAGATGCAGTTGCACCTGTGGAGAACCTGAAGAATCCCCATGTCCCTCTGCCTGACTCATTGTCAAAGCCAGTACTGGCAGGACTGATTCAGTGGCCCCCCTCAACCTAAACAACCTGGCACCTTTCTGTCACTGAGCTCCCAGTGCTGCGTCCCGCCTGTGCCACCCACCTCCGTATCCCCTGCGCTGGTGTGGGATGAACCCCAGCTCTGCTCCCAGCCTTGCCAGCCCAGGAGGAGCTCCAGGTGGGAATGGGGAGCTGACTGCCAAAGGAGGAGGGCTCCTTTCACCAAAGAAGGGACTCTGCTCCATTGCAATGAGGACAGAACTAGCTAACCAAGTATTTCAAGGACTGTGCAGAGAAAATGTTATTGCAGGAGAGAAGAACTGTTTTGGGGGTAAAAGACCCTCTAAACCCGGTGTGGGAACGCTGCTGTGTGCAGGCACTGGGCTCAAACCACTGCCATATTCAGGCAGGCTTAGTGACCTTCACAGTTATGCCTGTAAGGTGCCCCACGCTGGCGGGAGGAGGCTGCAAGCAAAAGCCAGGAGCAGTAGGAAATGGACTGCTAAGTGTCTCATTAAGTTCCATTAAAGGGTCTAACCACTATCCTTGGATTGACTGTCAGATGGAAAACATCTGTTTTATTTAATGATTTCTACTGACGCTATTCAGATCCCAGCGAGTTTGAAATGTTGCCCCTTATGCACTTAGAGCACATTTCCCAATTAAGAGCAGAGTGGTTCTTTTTATAGTAAAGTGGGAGTTTTGCAGTAACTACTGTAACTCAATTGTAAGGAAAATCTCCAGGGCTTGAGCAACTTTTTCATAGCGAAAATTCATCTCGGTAAGAAAAAGCAAAATCTTAAGGCATACAGCAGTTTCCCAGGTGAGCTCTGTCCTGGGTATGTCCTCTCTCCCTCCCACCCACAGCACCTCACCTGAAGGTTGCCAGATGTGTCCAGAGGCTCCGTGTGCAGAAATGGAGCCACTTCCCATTATCACCAGGGAAAACAGGGGCAAATTCTCAGAATTACTTATGAAGAGACTGACCTGGAAGAGTGAGGGTATTGTCTGATAGGCAGCAGACTGTTTCCCACAGGAAAGCACTTTCAGGGAGGTCGTAACGTAGCCCTTATCACTTCTTGATGTAAAAAGAAAATGCTTTTACCAGCTAATGGCTCAGAAAAGTACCTGACTGGTTACAGTAACCACAACAACATATTCAAAGGCAGCGAGACAGAAAATGAAATGCCCGATAAGCATATGTTGTTTTTAATAAAGAATGATTTAGTGCTAAGTGGACCGCACTGTTTCCAAGGTTGCTGGGCAAAAGCAGAACATGGGGGGACCCAGCATCTTCAGGATGCCTCGCTGTGCCCCATCCATCATCAATGGCAGCACCTCCTCAGCCTGTGCATCCTACTCCATGCTGCACAACAGGGCTGATGCTTCCCTTTCTCTGTCTTCCCTACATAAACCATTCAGCTCTCCCAGGCCCAGCACAAGGCCATACCAAATTCAGTGCTTAATGTACTCCCTGGGTACTTAGGACTAAGATCATTTGGTCAGAACTGAGATTTGGAAAGGCAATTTTGTTCTGGCCTCACATTAGCTGATCATTTATTACACTGTAAGATCAGCTGCATGTTATCAATATTCACAGGTCTGAGAGCCCCAAGAGCAGACGTACCACAGACTGACAGTAATTTATTGCGTAGAACAGCTGAGATGAGATTGGAGGAGAAGCGTTACCATCCAGGTGGCTTTCTGAGTACAAGCACAATGAATCAGCCATCAGCAATTTAACATCCTTCCTGTGGAATTGTGAAAAAGGAAGGGAAGTTGGCCCTCACTCCACCTGCTGCTCCTCCTGCTCCTTGGGAGCCAGAGAGCAACATGTCCATGACACAGGCTTCAAAATATCTTTGCCTTCCATAAGGGTCATCCTAAAATCACCTTGTTTACAAGCTGCAGCTGAATCAAACAAAATTCCTTTTCTTTCTACAGCAAAACCTTGGCAGATCCTGCTCTTGGCATCCTTGCTGTGTCACCACATCTAAGCACAGAGAGATGAGCTCAGTGGTCAGCCCTGGTCACCCCCAGGTTGTCTGGGCATAAGACCTTACTCCAGCTGCATTTCATTCTTTCACCATGAAGAGATGGGTAAGGTTACTCTTAGGTGCAAACCACAGGCAGGAAGCAATGTCTAGAGTAAAAAGCAGTTCTCCTATCAAGCTTGAGACCTCAGATAGACCTGAGTCAACAGTGCAGGAACCACCAAGCCATGAGGATGCTGCTTGTTTTGGTTCAAGCAACAATTACCTCCTTAGTCTTCCCTGCAATGGATATGCAGTTTGTTCCTTTCTGGGAACTGTATAAGAAACACAAAGATCAGGCAAAGGTTTGAAAGGGAATGTGAATCCAGGTCCAGTGTGATGGTTCCTACAGAGCAAATGGGCTGAATGAGCAGTAACAAACAAGAATGAGATGGAATTTACAGAGAAAAAATATGTTGTTTAAACAAGCAAATCATTATTACCAAATTGCCACCTTCTTTAATGAGAGCTGAGCTGGTTTAACCTCCACCAGTGCCAATATGCCAATCCTAAAGACACTGCTAATGTAATAAGAAGGGATACAGGACCGTAATGAAGGCTGAGTTTCTCTGGGCACTCCTATCCAGCTGAGAAATGCTAATGCAATGTTTTTACTTAACCCCAGCACTTGGACCCCAATTCTGAGAAGGCACAAAAGCAACTGCTGCTTTCGCAAAATCAAGTTTCTGATAAGATGTTGCAGGTTCCACACCATTTCCTGAAAGGGAGATAAGGAGTGCTTGGACAGTTCACATCGTGTGCAATGGTGACTTGGAAAATTCAGCTCTGGGTATGAAAACCACAGTTTCAGGTAAACTCATTAGTTGACATGGAAAAGTAATTCTAGTACAGATATGAAAAGTATTTTAAAGTCTCATAAAAAACAATCAGAACAAAAAGCACTTACAACTTTGTATTGAATCTCGCTACATCTTTGTCATCCTTGCTTTTAGGGCTAGACTTGCACAGCTCAATAGGTCAGACCAAAGGTCAGACAGGAGCACTTTGGGCTTTGAAAGTACCATTACTTTCCCAAGCTGCTGGATCATCATTTGTGTGGTCGCGCCAAGGACGGGAGGGATGTCACCCACGCTGGCAGCAGCACAGACCTGCAGAGGGGGTGGCTGTGCTGGCACCAGTGAGGCAGCACAAGTGGTGGCTGGAACACGCCATGGACAACCTGTGTGTTTGACAGCTCCCCTTAGAAGCCCTGGGGCTCACCCACTTTTGTCTCCTCACATCGCCCCTTCCCCTTGGCGAGACCAGAAGGTCTGGGTGTACAGAGCTCTGGAAATCAGGCTGTAGACACACCGTGCCTGCCTTTGCTGCAAGATTTAGCCAAGGTGAAGCTGATCTTGGGCGGTCTGGGCCATCGTGAGCTGACAGCAGTATCACTGCACTTGGCTCTGTGATTGCTCCTTCTTGCTCCTTCCCAGCAGATAAAAAATAATAGTAATTTTCCTGAAGGTCTAAAAACTTTTTTACCACAAACTACAAATGTTGAGAAAAAATCAGCAAGGATGTCCAAATCCTTGCTTATCATGGACTATCCTTTTGTAAAAGTGTTATAAATGCATCCTTACCATCAAGTGTAACTTGGTTCAAGGGGAAGGTTTGATGACATACCTAATTTAGGTTGGAGGAAACGACCTCTTTGCTAGCCCTCTCCTCTCATATTTCACACCACTTAGACAATCTCAAATATTTTTCACTCATGCTGATGCTTTTTTCCTTGGTATCAAAAAATTTTGGGAAAATTTTAACATGTAACTCCAAATTATCTTCAAGTTGAGGAATGTTCTGAAAGGTGTCCATTTCCCCACAAAAACACCTCCAAAATATCTGCTATTACTTCCACAGCTGCAGTGAAGTTAGAAACTTTAGGGAACATCTTTGTTAAGCATGGCAGGGGGAAAAAAAAAGTCAAGCAGGGTGAACTCTGGTGAAAATCATCTGTCATCAGTGTGTTCAGTGTCTGCTGCTGGGATCTGAGCAGAGCCTGGCGTTTCGCAACTCCTCTATTCCCAGCGTGGCCAGCCACCCCGCTAGCAGTTTTCTAGCATAAAGGGGATATTAAAGAGTAATTCATGCCTTTTGGAGATGCCAAGGCCTGTGTTCGTGGGGGTCTTGGTGGTGAGGGCTGTCCTCATCTCGCTGGAAGGGCCGTGCACGCCGAGGGCGTGAGAGACGCCTGCGGACAAGACGGAGCGGCCGCCTCTCACTGCTCACCATGAGCCCGTCCCAGTGCTCTTGTCTCACCTCCAGGCCCTCGCTCAGGAACACGAGCGCTGCCTCACAAGGGGCTGATTAAACGAGTTTGCAAATAAATAAGTAACGAGTGTCCGTGTTGCGGGGCGTTGGTTTGACTTGGAGGCAGCACTGTGGTGAGTGAAGCCCTCCCTGCCCCGGGCACCTGCACTGATGCTGCCCCAGGCACCTGCACTGATGCTGCCTCTGGCACCTGCACTGATGCTGCCTCTGGCACCTGCACTGGTGCTGCCCCTGGCACCTGCACTGATGCTGCCCCTGGCACCTGCACTGGTGCTGCCTCTGGCACCTGCACTGATGCTCCCTCTGGCACCTGCACTGATGCTGCCTCTGGTACCTGCACTGATGCTGCCCCTGGTACCTGCACTGATGCCCCCTCTGGCACCTGCACTGGTGCTGCCCCTGGCACCTGCAGTGATGCTGCCCCCTCTGGCACCTGCACTGATGCTGCCTCTGGTACCTGCACATGCAGCAGCAGCAGCAGCAGCAGCTTGGCAAGGCTTTAAGAGTAACAAAACCCCGCTGGCTGTTCAGACTCTCTCCCTTTGGCTCTCCCGTGGAGCTGCGAAGAGTTTTGCAAATGTCTCTTTTCAGCAATTCTGCCACTAAATTCAAATCTTAGTGGCGCTGAGTTGGAAAGGAGAACTCTCTCGCTCAAAATGAATGACTCATTTTCAGGTAAACGAATGTGTTTGTTACCGAGAAGTCAGAGTAAGGATTTGCAAGTTTGGGTTTTTTTTGGTGCAAGAAAACTGTGCAATGGTCTTGCTGCCACAGACTGGCATAAGAAATGGTTTAGAATTTTCTGTGCAAAACTGTGTTGCAGACCAGAAGGAAAACCATACCTACATGCACAGGGGAATAATATACATCTTTTGGAAAAGATCTGTTTCCTCTGAGGGAAATTATTGAATGTTTTAAACCCCAAAAGAAAGAAGACAGAAAATGTGGCCCAACTGAATCCTCATTCCCAATGTCTGCATTCACCTGGCTCATCCATGCACAACTCCACGTGTCAAAGGGTTCAACCACCAGCACAGATACTTTCCCCACCACTAATTAATTCTCTCCCAACACTCCTCTTTCCCTGAGTTATTTTCTACATGAAAAAAAATTCAAATTAATACTTTGCCCAGCTATACTTAGCCAAGAATAATCCAATCTCAGATGTGATGGATGGCTGTCTGATCTGTAATATACTAGCTATATTTTATATTATTCTGCTTTCTTTCCATATTTCTGCTGCTTTATTAATTCCTTCTCTCCCTCTGACTTTCCCCTTTGGTAATTCTCTGCTTAGTTTCTAGCCTTATTTTTATCAGTGGATTTTTCCAATCCTTTTCTTGGCCCCCTGAAGAAAACAACAAACCTAACAGTGTCCAAACCCCAGTCCTACTTTCAGACATTGAAAGCTCACACGCCTTTACTACCAAGAGGACACTTTTTGCCAATTTTCCTATATTTTTAACAAGCTGGCTTCCAAATAAAACCGATGGTGTTTAAATGATACAGCTTCTTTTTGGCAGAGAGAGATGATCGCATTCCTAAGCAGCTCATCCAAAGGCTTTGCAATGGCAATTCAAGCACATCCTTTTACCTGGGAGAAATGGACTATAATTTCCCAGGGGCAAACACACTCTGATGATTTAAATAGAGCTCATGTAACCGTGTGCTCTGCTGCGAATGGCTAAGGATCACTAGGGCTTACACCACATGGGCTTCCTAGCCAGGGCAATTTTAAATTAACCAAACTTTATAGATTTGAGTTGAATATGTATGCCTGCCACCCCCACTTCAAATTGAAAATTGCTTTTTTAATAATAAATGCTTATTTCAAGAACAGTGTTTGGGTTAAGAAAAGCCCTTCAAAGCTGAGGTGTCCTCTGAAGCAAGTGAGAGAAGAAACAGGCTTTAAAACCACTCCTTTTGTTGCAAAATGTGAAATGTGTTTTGTTATTTTTATAGTCACACACTTGCCATTGGCTACAGCAGACTTTGAACCAGGCTTTTAAGGATTCTGGGAACAGGAAGGAGGGGGCGATGGGATGTAAATCTGTCCTCTCTATTGGCAAAAAGAGATGGAATAACTTCTGAGGGAAAAAAGGAGAAATGTAATAAATAGAATATTGAGAAAAGTGGATGCTAAAAGGGGGGAAGTGACAGGAAGAAAGGAAAAGAGAAGTCAGTTGTAGAAAAAACTAACAAACTGTTTTTAAAGTAGATGCAATAAGTGAAGAGGGAGCTACTGAAATTAGGGAAAATCAAATACAGTCTCTGGTACCTCCCTGGAAGAGGAAACAGCCTTTTTTTGGGAGGCCATAACTCACCCTTTGCTCCCACTTGCAAGGTGAGGACAATGCCAGGGAAGAGGTTTGGGTATAACCAACAGCCACACCAGTTTTCTGCCCCACTCCTGAGGCTGCGGGGTGGTGCAGGGCACAGCATATCCAAAGGTCCACCTCACACCCGTGGAAACTGGTAGGCAAAAGCCAGGAGGAGCCCCAGTGATCTGAACCCTGCCTGCAGTCCCCCCAAAGCCAGCCCAGTGCCCCATCCTGCGGGCAGGAGCAGAGCCCAGCTCACCTTTAGTGTCACCGGTACAAGACTTTACCTTCTCTCCCCAGTATTAACAAGCCCTTAGACAACTTCACACACTTAGTCTCTCCTTTAGACTGGCTTTAGGCTTCCTCCCAAGTTAATGAGAAACAATTTCTGAGCTGCTCATCCAGAAAAGGGCCCTTCTTCAAAGCACTTTCCAGGTGCCATGTGCACACTGTAGCAGATCCAGGTTCCCTCTTTAGATCTCACTTGTCTGCATCAGAGGACTGTTCTTGGGAGCTGTTTCAAAGGCTGAAGTGTCAGCATCAGAAAGAAAAGAGGTGTGTGGGTGTGAAGTTACTAAATGCAAAACTGTCACTCTCCTTTCGCTTACAACCCGGAATATGCATGCATGCAAAAATGTAGGTCTTATATTAAAAGTTTTACTCCTGGAGCAGAAAATACCAAGGAAAAAGAGACTAGCAGATAAGATGAGGCTGTGCAGGTCAGGATTGTTTCTCGATTAATCTTTGCTTTTTCATCAGTAAGGATTTCTGTTAATAAATCCTGCCCTACCTTGAATGTGATTGTCTTTTATCAGCTCAGGGAAGGGCATTGTCAGCAGACAGACACATTTGGGTTGCTGACCAGTCAATGACAGTAACAAACAACAGATGGATTTTTTTAGTCTTTTACCCAAATAAAATCTGTGTAGAGAATTACTGTTGCCCATCTCATAGAAGAGCACTGGCTTAAAAAGCACCTCAGGGTAAGGGAGGGGATTCTGAGGTGTCTGGGTGTTCCCAGCCTGGGCTCTGCTTGAGATCTGGCAGCTCTCTGGGGTGGGACAGGGTACCCAAATAATTGTCCAGTGACAAGCAGGAGGGCTGTGTTTACTGATATACTGAACTCATGCCCATAGTGGGAGTCTTGTGCTACAGGAACGAGAACACACAAAGGGGTCTGGGCACTCAGTGCCTGCACCAGCTTTACATAATGCAAAAGTTTTGGGAAAATGCATTGCTGCAAATACATTCCTTACCTAGTCTGCACTAGCCAAGAAGGATGAAAACTTACCCCATCTGATGGTAAACCTGAATTCTGTCCCTTGGTCACTCTCAGCCTGTTTTCCAGAATGAACTCTGCAGTCTGCCACGTCACCTGGACAGGGGACACCTGCTCACCACCTCAGCAAGACACTTCGTAATGCCAGGACAGCTCAGATGTCAGACATCACCACCATGGGGTTGCCATGATGCTTGGTGATAGCTGAGGATCACTGAGCTGCTGAAACACTCCTGTGCTTGGATCTAAATGGAAAACAGTGGTGGGCAGAAGTAAAGCACGAAGGGCTGAAGGTGGAATATGTCTTTAACAGACACCCCCAACACTTGAAAGAAACCTATTACTCTGATAGCAAGTTTTACTTAAAAAAACCTCCAGACACTGCTAAGTGACTAAACTTGCAGGCATTTCCCAAGCGAGGCAGATGATGAGCTTACCAGCAAGGATGCTGGAGGGTACAGATGGAGATACCAAACCTCATCTGGAGGATTTTGAGAGCAGACACGTACCCCCCGACTCCCAAAGCCAGTGCTAAACAAATAGTGTTTGTGCACCTTGATGAATTACATCAGTGCACCTGGGTTAGCAAAGAAACACTTACTACAACCAGCAGAGTAATGGTATCATCCAAATTCCTGAAAGATAAAATATACCTGGGGTAAATGGTTCCATTTTTCTATTCTGCAACATACTGCACTATGAAATGGTTTCTCAGATGAGATTTTGCAGTATAATGCAATAGGTTACCTGTGGGGGATGAAAATTAATGAGAATGTCTTCTTCCTTTTGCAAAGAGCTACAGTACTTTGACTGATCTGCTGGGTTTAAAGGAAAAGCTAAGCATTTATAATACACACACAACTACATGCTTTCCCAGTTTCGAATCCTGGAAGCAGAAATGCTGCAGGTTGATGCTGTTCTATTGGCTCCCTGCTTGTAGGAGCAGGACCACACCTGGGAAGATAAAGCATACAAAATGACTTGGAAATGCTTTTATGATTAAAATTCTTTCCTGTCTTACACTTTATGACTGGAATTTTGTCTTTGTAGTAATGGTGCATATTGCTAACAGGTTCCTACAGTTTTTGATTGCAGACATTGCCCTAACCCTGATTTTATGCCACCTTTGCCCATTATAAGCACCAATACAGATAAGTGGAGCTCTGACATGGCACACAGCCAAAGGAGTGAACAACTTCCAAATAAATCAGCTCCCTGGATGCAGATTGCTTATTAAACACTGTTGTACAGTAGGTAACATAGCCAAGGACACCAGCTTACAGAACTCCTGGCCTCTGGAAAAACTCAATATTTCAACAAGACTTCTCTGACTCTGACCCTTTTTCCCAGGAGAAACTGCAACACTGTGGCCGCACTACAGACACTCTTGGTTGTATCCTCAGCGACATCCAACACACTGGAGACAACCAACAACCCTAAAAACTACAGGGCTGGGCCTTAGAAACTGGCACTTTGGTGAGCAGTCACTTGCAGGGACCCTCGTTGTCCAGGGGTGGGTTAAGCAGTGGATTCTCTCGTGTCTAGTAAAGCCTAAGCGTTGGTGGTTCCCAACCTGAGGGCAGCCCAGTGGCTGCCACTGGGTTTGATAAGAGTTGAGTTCCTCTGCAATGTTTCTTTCCTTACGGCCACAAACAGATCAGCCCTCTCTTCCTTACCCAGCTGCTTTATTTTCATGGAAACTTCAGGAATGTACTATCTCTGAAAACTGCACTCACTCTGCTGTATTTTGTCAGGGCTAGTTAATGTTGTGTTAATGTTATCAGGAGCAGAGGCACATATATCATCAGGTGCCCAAGTCAACATGCAAACACGGTGTATACACTTCAGGAAATAAGGTGGCATTGTTCTGATGTGCTCCTCTTAGATAAATCTGGTAAAGAAAAGAATTAAAATAAAACTCTCCTAAACGCCTCATTTGCTTTTCAATGGTTTGATGTTATGTTGAAGGAGCTATATTCACTTCCACTGAAAAAGAAATAGGAAATAAAGAAAATAAAAGATGAAATGAGGATGTGAAAGGTTTTTTTAACTGGCTGCTATCTGTACTTTTCTTGTACTTTGAACTATCTACACATTTGTATGTCAAAGTGTTTGCTAAATGGGATACTCTGGAGCCCACTAGGGACAAAAGGATCATAATACCATCCAGGAAAAGGTCACCTTGAAGAGTGGGAGGATTTTTGAGTGGTTGCTTCCCTAGCCCATGTGACATGCTCCTGGAGAATCATAGAAAGAAAAGGAGATGAAGGGGTGGTGGACAGGAGCTGGTGGAGAAGGGCATGCCTCACCTCCTGCCTAAAGCTTATGAACACAGCTCTGCAAGTGAAAAGATCAGTGTGAAAACCTGACCTGGCTGGAGTCAGCAATGGCTGTGACACTGACAGGCCACAGAGTAGCCAAGCACAGCATTTCATCCTCCGTGTACTGTGGTCTCAGGAATTCATGTTCAGCAATTTAAAAAGCAGAGGACATGAAAGTATTACTACTGCTCTTATCCTTTCCCCAGGATGCAACCAAACCAAACAGGAAGAGTTCAGCTATTTTTAACCAGATTCTCTCCCTGTCCTACAAGACCCGTGTGGACTTAAGTGCATGAGAACAGAGTTGGCCCACGGACATTTGGGGCCTGCGTTGGCTCAGCACAGAGAAGATTGCTTAGCTGCAGCATTTAGCTCCTAATTTAATCTCAGATCTTTCCCCACCTCCTTTCTCAATAATGCCTGAGCTGTTGAGATGTCAGATTTCGCTGCAAGCCAATTTCAGAGCAGTTTGTATATTATGCATGATATAAACCCATAAACAGCTATTCCATCAGTTTGGAGAAGAGGCTGAAAATATGGATTTTTGTTTCGTTGAAGCCTTCGTGAGAAAAGGTCAGGCCACCAGGGCTCAGGGTCAATCTTTCAGCATTACCAGTGGTCATACATTTTGGTATATCCCCCCCTCTCCCTCCTCTGCAGCAACACCTCTCTAGGAACAGGCAGGAATCAGAGCATCCTGGCTCACACCCATCCCATGTAGTGGCAGCATCCTCAGCACCAGCCAGTGCAGCATCCAGCGCACTGTACCACTCCAGCCTGGGAGGAGGCTCTGTGAGAGGGGCCAAACACTTCCCAGGGCACAGCTCACTCATGCTTGAAGGTTGAAATGGGCCCTCTCAAGCTGTATCTCCCCTCGGTACAGTGCTCTTTGTATTGTGCTTGGTGTAATATACAGCGTCACACAGTACCAGGTACTGATAAACACTTGCTAAGTGACAGAGTGACATCAACAGTGATAAATGCTGATGTGACTTGCTCGGAGAAAAAGCAAAGTGTGCAAAATAAATGCGTGGAGAGGTGGGTACCAGGACTGTTTGAAATGTGCCTCTCCACAGGATGGTCCCAGTTCAGTATTTGCACATCCCAGTTCAACCCTTCCTGCACCAGCAGCATTCTCTGAGGCTGTGAGCAAGGACACGGCTCTAATCAGGAAGCCTTCCCGGAGCTGCTGGAATTAGAACAGGGCTACAGTCACTGCTGTGTGTCTGAGCAATGCTAGTCCAACTGCAACCCCATATCATTTACTACTTGCTCATAAAATCAAACCATTGGTGGGACTTGGCAGGCAAGGTTACAGCCTTGGAATGAGGTTGACGGATTCTGGATGTGGGTGTGAATGATCCCTGTGAACGTAAATCACAAAAAAGTGGGTTTACTAAGCAGAAATACAATTCTTTACTCTCAATATCCCAATTTAGAAATACAGCCTGACCACAAGCCCAGCTCTGATAAGGGGATCTCCCGAACAGCCGTGGCAGCTTCTCTTGTGTGATGGACTGGAAGTTTTCAAGGAGGTTCAGGTATTATCTGGGGACTGCTGGCCTGTTTGCACATACCTTTTCAAGCAGAACACTCCATTTCTAACCAGCCATGGCAAAGCATTACTCACAGCCAGTCTCTCAGAGGTGATTCAGTCACCCTTAGGGGCACAACAGCCTCCTTCCAAATCTCACTCCCCAGTGGGAGCAACCAACTAATATCTCCACACCACTAGAAACTGTTGAGGGAGGGTTGAATGAGCAAGAACAGATAAATCATGAATTGAAATTTAATTCATGCTACGAAGCTAAAACTCGGAGCTACCCTTGTGGTGATTTCTATTTGAAAAAGGAAAAGAAAAAAAAACCGAGTAAACCATCTTAAATACAGATTGAGCCCGAGCCAAAAGGTTTACATCTAGAGAGACTGGGACTAGGAAAAAAGGCCTGAGTTCTGGCATGTATCTATTACTGTTGTTTTTTTGTTGGAAGCTTCCTCGATCCCTGCTCCAAAGCTCAGATGAAGTTTTATTCCAGGTTCCAGGATATAACTACACAGAGCTCCACAACTCTGCTTAGCAAAGGTTTGGAAGTTGTTCCTCTCTATTTATTTTCTCTATACGGTTCTTTATCCATATCTTCTGTATAACATATATGTTCTTCATCTTTATATTAAGAAACTAAATGATTGCAGCATCAGGTTGGTACTGAGGTAAAAATATTATTTCAGAAGACTTTTGCCAAGGAAATAGAATTTTATCAGGCTTTCAAGATCTTTAAGATCAGAGAGAAATTAAATTTTCTGTAGCCTCATGCACCCACTTTTCAGGAAGATAGAAGGAAAATACATTTATCTATTTTTTAATTAATCAATACTAACTCACAAAACACTAGATAAGAGTCATTTGGGCTATTTACATATCCCCTGTATTTATTGTTGTCCTATAGAAATGGAAACATTAACCTCCAGCTTGAAGTGCTTTGTTTTTGGTTTAAGAACTCCATGACCTGTAAAACTACACAAGGCTCTCTACCAGACGAGATTTAAAGATGCCAAAACACCAGTCAAAGGAACAAACTCTTGTTTTCATAGTGTGTGTGACCTTGCTGCAGCTGACACAGTGATGAGGGTATGTGGAAGACACAACCTGAGCACGTGCAAGGCACAGGGAGCTTTCAATTCTAGGTTACTCAACATTTGCTTTGAGTAAGAGTAGAGCTGTTCGGGTTTGACCTCACTGTAGCAAACAGTCTCCAGAGGCATCAGCATAATGATAACTTAATTTTACCAACATTGCCTGACTCAGTAAAAAAGTACAGGTTGAATAATTGCTATATCAAAAAGTAAAGGCCATAACTATCACAATTACCCACATTAACTCCAACTGTTTCATAAGAGAAGCAACTGCTGTTTAGAAGACTGTCAGAGCCAGAGGGAAGCACAACAGCTCGACAGCAGAAAGCCTGGTATTAGAAGAGAGGGGAAAAAAAAAAAATCACTTGTCTTCTTTTACTGTCAGTCTTGTGATAATGAAATGAAGGGCTGCAAGTGAAGGGGGTTTGCTGATGGGTAGAAAATGCAGCTTCATTGGATGATTCACAGCCGAGCCAGAGTGACTGTACCCATCTTCTCCCCTAACAGCACAAAAAGAGGCTGATTTCCTTAGTACAGGTATTCCCAGGGCACCTGCAGATCAAGACTGTCTCTTTCTCAGCTGAAAATTCAGGACTCTTCAGGGATTCACCATGGGGAAATCACTGTATGGGCTCTAAACACAGCCTTGCCTGAGCTCTGTAACAGAGACGGGGCATAAACACGAGCATTAATTGCCATCAGATCAGTGCTGCTCAGGAACATAAATCACCAGTGCAATGGCTATTGGCTGATGAGCAGGGAATACCCTCTCCCTGCCACTGCTGCTGGACATAATTTTATGAAGAAAACTATTATTTATTGTTTAGTTGTAAGAGCTGCAAGTTATTTATAATAAATGCTTGCCATTCTGGTACTGTTACTACAAGCATAAATAAAGGAAATATAAACTGTTAGTCCATCACTTAGAGAATACAGGTGTTTTCTGGCATTTCACTGATTAGAAATGCAAATTTGGAAAACAATTAACGAATGTGGTAGAAATCAACAATTTGCATAAAGCCCTTTCAAGTCTTTCCTACCACAGCTATAATAATTTCCCCAGGAAAAAGCCTGGGGAAGCCTGTGCTGAGCTCCACTGCCCGTGGTGCAATCTCCCAGTCTCCCTGTCTAGAACACACATTTAAGTCCTTGTTTCACGCAGAGGCAGCGAAAGCATAAATTAAAGTCAAGATTTTCAAAAATAGGTGAGCGATGCTGGCTCAGTGTCACGGTGCCCGACGGTGGTAACACAAACAGCCCTCCCTGCTCACCCATGACACCAGGAGTGCTGTGCCCTCCGCGGAAAGGCATCAGGAGAAGGCAGCCTGTGCTGGCTGCTGGACCTTCTCAGAGCATTCCTGGGGCCGTGATAGCACTGCAGAAAGCGCCTGCTGCCACTGCTGCCCCGCACCTGAGAACCAGAGATTTTCCCAGGGGGCTGCCAAAAAAACTTCAAGTCCTAAAAGCAAATGTCCAAAAGTATAAGGCATTTGAAGAGAGGGATTGTTTGAGAACAAAGCACCGCCTGGTTCTGCACTTGCTGGGCTATTTCGTAGGAAAGCATTAGTCCAGCTACTGCATGGCTCAACATGAAGCCCTGGGCATTCAGTTCCAGAGAAAGCTCCAAGCCAAGGGCTCAAATCTTGCCCATGACACCAAACAAACCCTCTGGGCATCCAGGACTGAGGTCTGCTGCTCTCCCCATTCCTGATGGCCATACCAGGCCTTGGGACCTGTCTCCAGGCAAGGGGGGACTTTTTTCATGCATTGTTTCGTAGACCTCACAAATGCTCTGTTTTTTAATGGCACAAAAATTTCATATTGCAAATCAATGACTGCCTTGTCCAGATCTTAAAAATTTTACTCGTATAAATTAATTCTTCCTCTGTCAGGCAGTCAGTGAAACTGCTAGCTTGAGTAAGGATGACTTACATGACAAAGGGTTTGCAATATCAAGCCCATTAAGCTCTTAGTTCATCAAGTGAAGGGAACAGATCTGAACTTCAAACTATGTCTATTTCACTTATTAGAATTTCTTAGTTTTTTTGTTCTGTTTCAGATCATTCAGTTATTTACTCTGAGCTTATTGTACCTTCTGTCAGTGTCAATGTGGCTCAGCTGGCAGCAGACGCTCTGCCAGATCCGAGCACACTGGTGTGAAATAACGAGAACTGAATGAGAATTGATGTGAACTTTTGCCTGAAACCCAAACTGAAACCTTCATATTTATGAAACTCTGCTTCTAATTTTTGCACCAGCTCCACAAGATATTCTTGCTTTAAAAATACTTCCAGTTTAGTCTGGAAGGTCTTCCAGTTTAGTTGGAGGATACGAGTACTGGCAGGGTGAGGAACAGCCCACTCTTTGCTGTTTGCAAAACCCATTTTGTTAAAACATTGGGTTCTAGAGCTGTCATTCGAGGAAACATTCTCACAAGTCCTTTGAGGTTTGCCCATTCCCAGGCAGCTCAAAGGCAAGGTCCCACCAACAATCAGGTTCACTACTCTCTCATAAGGATTTTTGAACATCCGAAATGCTCTGGGGATGAGGATGGAGGGTCTAAATTGATCTCTCATTTATGTGCATTCAAAGTAATCAGAGTAAGGAAAGGGGAAGACTGCTTTATAAGGCAGACAGCCTCTTGTGCTGTGCTTCTGAAACGAGCTCTCTGATTTTTTGATACCTCCTGAGGCTTTAAATAAACAGAACTGTACTCCACCAATTATCATGCCTGTTTTGCTTGGCTCCCCAGTGGATTTCATTTTAGAAGAACTGTACTGCTCAATATTCTGAGCTGTTTGGGTAAAATTACAAAAATGAAAAACAATGTGATGGCACCTGTAGTACCCACAGAATGTAAAATATGAAAGGCTTTATCAGTTCAATTATTGAAACCATCCAATTCGTTGGTAAAAGCTATTATATTGGCATTATACCCAGACTCCCTAATTTATTCTAAATTTTGGATTCCTTTGTTAATCCTAGATTGCCTAATGAAAGCAGTTCAGTATGGAAATGCAACTTTCCTGATACGATTTTTATTCAACAGATTTTTTTCTTTTCCAAGCCTTTTTTTATATTTTTCATCCAGAAATTCAGCAGCAGTTCAGCAGGTTTAACTCCGATCTTATCTATGGAAAAGTTAGGTTCTGAAACCAAGGCTTCAAGGGCATAATCTAAATCTGACAACTTTTCCATTTCCTTTGTCCCTGCGTAGCTTCTGTACAACACACAAAGTTCATCCTGCTTTCAGGACTCCCACAGGTGTCTCTGGTTTCAGCACTGAGGAGTCACGCCAAGACCATGTGGCTGAAGTAACTGAGTTTCCTCTGGAAACCCCTTCCAGTTGTGCTGCAGTTCCCCACAGCAATCATAAAACTCAGAATCTTGGCCATAATGACTCCTTTTTCTTCCCCACTGACTCCCCAACATTTCTTCTCTGTAGGCTTCTCAAAAGAAGCCTTTTGACTGACAAGGTGAATTTTTACAGTCAAGTTGGAATCTCTGTTTTTGCACCTCATCCCTTGCAATAAAATTTCTGCAAGGAAAAGGTGCTTTTAGTAGGTTTGCAAGGATGTAAAAGGTCCAGGAAGCAGTAAACGTTTCTCTTGAGGCTGCCAAGTAGGAACAGAACTGAGTTCAGTTCCTCTTAGCACCGCTGTAACTGCAGGGCTACACAAAGATAAAAATATACAAAGGCGTGTTTAATAAATTCACACCGAATGCCCCCACGCAGCAGATCTGCTGACGATGCCAGTCTGGATTGATGGATAGCCATTTTGGGGAACTGAGCTGCCCTTTACCTTTAGCACAAGAATTGCCTCCCTTTGTTTATGCCAGCACTGCTGCCACAGCTGAAGCTCTGAGTCCTGCCCTGCAGTGCCAGGCACACACAGGACCGAGCCCTGGAGCACACACACCTCCATCTCCTCACTCAGCTTTTCCTGCAGCCCAGTCTCACCTCTGCCCCATACTCTCACCACAACCTGGGAATCCTTAATCATGGTTAACTAATACTTTTGGCTATTTCTCATCAGAACTGCAACAGCCCCCTGAAAATTAGCCCATAAGCAAAACTACAACAGGATGCAGCAACAGGACTGACCAGTCAGGGCACATCTTTCTCATCTTGTTGGCTCACTGCAGTTGCCTATGGGAGAGTATGAGAAAAAGGGAATTTTATCTTCATATCCACACTTTCTTAGCCTCTGGTGAGTGATGACTTCAGGGTACTTCTAAGAAAAATATAATGTTATTGTATTTTGCAGCGTTTTTCTTTCAGGAATTTACCTAGATGACGTTTGAACCCACCCAGCTGAGGGGATCCCGGGGATCCCATGGCAGTGAGTTGCCCAGCTGAACCATGGGCTGCGTGGAAAACACTTCCTGCAGATTCAATAAACCTGATGAGTCCTTCCATTTCAGTGTCATCCTGGGTTAGTTTCGAGTTTGTTTTCCAGTGCCAACCCACTCCTGTTGCTTTGGGGAGCCCTTGGAGACTGTCTTTGATTGCTCCAGCATCCTTGTTCAGATGTTCATCTTCAGATGGGTGCCTGCAGCCGGCAGCGAGCGCCGTCGGGGTGAGCCATCTTGTCGGCAGGTTACAGAGTGAGTGTAACGAGGCAGAAGCTCTGCTGAGTCACTGTGACAGGAGCTGCTCATTAGCTCAACCTGCAGCACGAGAGGGAGGGGAAACCCTTCTGGGCTTCCCAGGGGAGGCAGGCAGCTTTCTGGAAGGAAAGGCAAGCTCAGGAAAGAAGCTGAGGTTTCTTAATGGTATTTTAATTAAGCCGCATTCTAAAGAAACAGGGTCAGTTTGGAAAGTGATCTTGCTTCTGATCTTAAAGATAATTCACACGTATTAGGAAAAATAACTCAAAAATCCACATAGATACTAATATCCCTATTTTCCTAGCAAACAGAGCCCTGCTCTACAAGAAGCAGGCACATGTGCTAGTGGTGGCACGGGCCTTTACTCCCCCCAGGCACTTACACTGCTCACAAGGTGTATCATCGATATCAAATTTCGGAGAGAAAAGTGGAACACTTCTCCTTGGCTCTGCTGAATCATAGCAACGTAATCTGTCGTTTGGTGATCCGAGCACACAAACCCAATGGAACGTGCCAAGAACCTGGCAGTGCTCTCATTCTCACACTTTGCAACGCACGCCGTCTGCTCTAGCCCTTATCTGCTTACCACTCTTGCCTGCCAAGCATGTTTTGCAACGTGACAGTGAAGAGTTGTGAGTATCCTGAAAGTCCTGGAACTCAGTATTCCTTGTTTGCTGGCATGGGGCCAAAACACAATGCTGGAAGAGATTAGTGTGATCCAAGGCACCAAACTATCAGACTTGAGCTCAGCTCCAGATTCTACCAAGGCTTTTTGTTTTAGCATCATGGCAGTTTTATGTCACTGTGACCCCAATCAGCAACGAACAGAAAAGCTGCATTGCCATTTCAGCCACATTTCTGAGCTCACAGCCCCAAACTTCTGCTCTGAGCAACACCTGAAGCCTGAGCTTATAAAGACATTTCACCCAAGGATTTTAGCATTGATTAGTAAACAACTAACAAAGAGAGTGGTTGCACTTTTAGTCATTTATCTACTTTGCATGTATATTATTTATCTCACAGGACATTTAAACTCTTCTGGCGAAAACAACAGTTTCACAGCTGATTTTTAACAGCATCTCTGCTAGGAAAGCATTGAACGGGTGTCTAACTGCAGGTCTGTAAGGATCTGTGCAGTGCACAGCCCCAAAGCATCACAGTCTCATGCCTGGGCTCCTCTTATGGACCCTCACCTAAGGAGGGGCTAAGGATACTCAGCTCCCACCACCTGCAGTGAGGGATGGATGCACAGCAGCATCTCTGTGGATTTCAAATGCCTGGGGAATGACTTGTAGAGAAAAGCAGCATAATAACTTCAAGACTTCCAGCATGATGAATCTCCTAATAATTCTCCCACGGGAGGATTGTGCACCCTCCACACTTCTCTGCTGGAGACAGCAGACAACCTGTCTCCAGAAATGTGGAATCACACTGATCCCAGCACAGACGAGCACCTGAAAAAACCACCATCCATCTCTCCACCCCGCCACTCAGCAATAGCACATGTCATTTAGACCAGCCCGGATTTCATTAACAGAGACCTGCTGCAGGAAATCACTCTGCTCCCCGGGGACCCGACTCCCAGGAGTGTGCCACATCACAGAGCAGAGCCAGACAGGCACAGAGAGCTTAGCCACAGCCTGCTGGTCCCTTCAGCAAGTGGGAGACAAATCTGTGAGCAGCAGGCTCTGCAATCATAGTCCAGCTCACAACTAACCTCAAAAACTGATGTCCGGACTCCCTGGTACGAGGCTGAGCCCATGAGCACAGCCTGAGCCAGGGAGTGCCCATCCAGGCAGCAGTTCCAGGTGCCTGTGATGCTGCACAGAGACCCACCAAGCTTCCCCTGTGCCAGGCACCAGCCAGCATCCCCCTCTTTGCTGCAACACTGCTCTAAGACTGAACCAAAGTACGCTGTTTGCATCCACTGAGCTTAGCTGCTGGCATCACTTAGAGCAGTGTCCATGGCTGAAGGTGTCCGAAAACATTTATCACTTCAGGCTGCTCCTACAGTGCCTGGGAATCTCCTCAGTGCGTGCTCCTGTCCCAGTGCTGATCCCAGACCTTGGCTGTGGGGCAGCGGGAGCAGCCAGGGCTGTCAGCACACATCAGGTCACAGGAGGGTCTGAGCAGTCCTCCACACTGTGAGGAGGTCGCACGTTTATCCAGCACAGAACAAGTTGTTGTGATGAAAAGAAAAACGTGCTGCAGCTGTACTTAAGCCTCTGTCATTGAAGAGAATGAACTGTATTAGGGTGTAGTCTGCATTTGAGCATTCATGGTGAAAAATGATTTATACTGACATGCAAATTTAACTAGATGAAGCTTTTGATTATTTCCCCTCTCTCTTGGTTTGTGCTATTTCTCTGAGGTGGAAAAATGCTCTTTGCCAGTAATTCATTATAAATGCCCCAGCCATTCCCATTAACTACAGCAGGTCTCCACTGCACTGCTCAGTATTAAAATATGCACCAACTTCTCTTCTTTCCAACTCACCAAAACCAATTTTGGAATCACTATGAGAGTTTAATCACATTTCAGTTCTCTTGGCTATAATCAACGTGCATGCTTCACACAATATATACTTTCTGTGCAGGTACCAAACTTATATATGACAATTTATTTTACATTCAGAGGACAATGTTGGCTGAATGCTCTCTTAGGGTAAATTATATGTAAAAATGTACACAGGGTATTATACCAACATGCTCCTCAAACTTATGCTAACTGCACTGAGTGACATCAGACAAGAAATGGCAAAATTAAGCCATATAAAGCAGGGCTATTAACTCAAAAATATTGGGCATCCTAGAATAGTTAACAAAGCCAGCATAAACAACACTTCCTAATAGTTATTCTACAAAAGGCTGAATGCCCTGAATTACCAATAAATGAGTTAAAAGGCTGTGGGATGGATGGACAGACTGGACCCTATCACACATGGCCAGGACAAAGGACCACTCTTAGCTAAGGGCTCTCTCCAGCCTGGGGGAAGCTGTAAGCTTACTTGCCTATGACACTATTAAATTAAATGCTTTGGTAAAACACAGGAACCCAGAACAAGACAAGATGGGAAACAAACCCTTCTAACGAGCAGAGTTTCATAACTCCCGAGACTGGCCAGAAGCACGCAATGGGCAGCACGTATTTTACTGCTTCTGACAATGTATCCAGGCTAAACAAGCACACAATTACCTGGGCTGAAATGTTCTGTAGGAGAAAGATGCATTTTCCTGACAATCATTAAATGATTTTTAAAATTTGAACACGTTGGTTCATGAAAAATACACAGCTTGATGTTCACAGGCTGTTTTTCAAACTTGCTGTATTTTGGGTTATGTTTCAGCCTGTGCAGAATCCAAGCAGTACAGCCAATTCCCTTCACCTACACACACCTTCCCCTTAAGGAACATCACTCAGCTGCTGCTCTGTATCACTGTGAGCCTCCTCTGTCACATCACCATCACTCTAATGAGAAAGCAATAGCTGTAGGACTACATGTCTGACAAACAGTTCTTAAAAATACTTTTCACTCTTTTTTTTCAAGACAATGAAAGAACATGAGGAATTCATTGAGCATGAAACCTGAAAGCTGAAGTGCAGCGTGTATGGTGGTCATCTGAAAGACGTGGTCATTCATAGAAAGAAAAATAAGATAAAATACAAGCCACCCTAACATACAAAAGGGCATGATTCATGATGTGGTTATATAAGACAGCAGTGCCATAACACTGTTTAAGTCATCTTGCAGCAGCATGACACTGGTGTAAGGAGGGATGAATCAAATCCTGTGTTTTCATCTTAAAGGGATGCTCAAGCACCAAGAGCTGCAGCTTCAAACAGCTCCCAACAAGGTCCCTTCAAACAAAGTTGTGAGGGTGGGTTCAGCTCGGGAGGTGCAGTCATGAAACTCCCATTGACTTTGGTGAAAACTGATTACAGAAAAAACCCACTTCAAATGTGATGTTCTTCTGCAGTGTGGAGATGCACGTTCCAGCCAGTGTGGACAGGATCCACACACTGCTTGGAGCGGGGCGAGAAGCAGAGCACGGCAGGCTGCCAGGAACACCAGAGCTGCTTCCCTTCTCTACAGCCCAGCATTTCCAACGTGCTTCTACAACAAATGTAGACGTATTTAACATAATATCTTTCTTTTGCTTAGCTGACTTGTTGCCTTGTCCCCAAGGAGCTTTTATCGTTACATTAAAAATCTTATTTTTGCTCTAACAGACAGATGCCATAAACTATCCATAAACTCTGGCAACCAAATACAAGATATCTGTTCTCTGCAGATTTGTTATATATTACTGATCCCTCCATGAAACAAATTCACCTCCTTCTTGACTACAGTCACGGGATCAGAAGCAAACCACACCACAGGCTACCTCTGAGGTTGGATACCTGCATCCCCCTCTGCATGGACACAAGTGCTGGAGTGGCAATAGAACCCAAAGCAAGTGATCATGACACAGGCCATGATATTCTCTGTCCCTGTTACATTGCATCATCGATGATAATTTCAGTTCTCTCTGGAAACAGTGCAACTATTGTTATAGCTATTTACAATTTAAGTATACTTCTATTTCCCCTTGTTCTCTTGTTTCAGGAATTTGACAGTGTTTTGTGGGGCTTTTGCACTTGATCAATCCCATGTTGCCATCTGTCCGCTCCTGACAAATCCCATTCAGGAACACATCCCTCTATGGGCTTGGAAACCCTCAGGATGTGTAGATGGCTGTCACTTACTTGAGCTGATGTGTTCCCCAGATTCCCTGGTGGCATTCCTTGAACAGGTGAGTGTTCAGCTGCTATAAATCAGCTGAGCTCTCTTGGGACTCATTTACATCAACCAAGAATACAGCCCAAAATATAGAGCTCGTTTCCCATGCATCAAACTGTCAGACTGTATCCCTTGCTGAAAGGACCATTATCAGCAAAAGAAGCACCAGAAACACTTGAAAAATAGTGCTGGAACTGGATTCTGGCACCCTTTTGGCACAGCAGGTGAAGCAGGAGAAGATGGTCCTCATCAGCCCTTGTCCACACCCAGGGCTCATTGATAGAGACATGAGATGGTTTTGCCCACCAGATTTTCTTGCAATTATTGTAAAGGACTAGACAATGAAACCAGAAAGCACCAGGGGATAACCACAAAATTATTGAGAACTTGGGAGGCAATTTTCTTCAGAAAAGTAGATTGAAATTAAATGGACACCTGTCTTTGTGAACAGTATTTAAAATATGAATTTGGGAAAAAACAAGACAAGAAAAGTCTGTTTTATGCCTTGCCAAGCCCATCAAGTTCAAGTAGATTACAAGAATAAATGTAAGAAAATACAGTTGCCTAATGAAAACACAAAAATGACCACTGTTACTAAGGGGAAAATAGAGGGATGTCACCAGTTAATTTTGCAATGGCATAAACTATGACATTCACAGACACCAAAGGTTTCAAGGAAGACACTACTCATGACAACCTAACCACATGAAGAACTAAGAAGAAAATTATAACCAAAGTGAATCTCTGAGCTCTGACTAAGATGCTTAGATGCCCATCCAGCTAAAAGTTGCACTTAATCCAAATCAGAATTTTATTCTGTCCCCTCTTCTCACACCAAGAGATACTAGAAGTGCCACTTCATTCTCTCAGTGGCCCCTTGGACTTCAGGGTTATGTTTCACAATGAGAAGTTACTGCTGGGTTGTAGGTTAACAGTGGCAGAATCCGCCCCATCCCATTGTCTTCATCTTTGCAAAACCAGGTCTGATTTCCCCAGAAGGTGTGCAATGAAAGAACCGACTCAAACGGGCTCAACCCAAGCGCCTTCACTGCGCACGGCGATGGAATTTTGCTTTATGTGCCCAACCCCTCTATCCCACCTTAAGATACGACTGGAGGAGATGTCCCCAAAGGTGGGACTGAGCCCACAGGAGCCGTCATGGCACAACTGGGGGCTCTCTGGGCAAGTGAGCGAGCGGCCAGAAAGGACCACGACTGTGGACATCAATGTGAGCCAAAACACGGCGCAGCCAAAGGTGTGTTTGCAGTGCAAATGTGAATGGCACTGAGCGGTCGCAGGACTGCGACTACACGGGATTAGGGGGCTTTGCACGCTCTGGCTGTGTGGCTACAGCCCTGCAAACAGATCTGTGGATTAACCACACTAAGCAAACAGCCAGAGCAAAAAGGAAAGCAGAGTTCGATGCCGTTCACTGAAATGTTACTTTGTCCTGCAGCAACACCAGTTCTAATTTGCTTTGGCTCTGGTAGATACAAGAGGAAAAATATGCAAAGCTGCCCCTTGTCCCAGCTGTCAGGATTGCAAAATAAATTAGAGATTTGAATAAGTTTACTTAATTGTTATCAGTATTAAGGGAATTATTCATAGAAGAGAATAATTTGCAGAAGATAATAAATAACATTTTTTTTCTATTTTCCTCCTTGGGAAAAAAAAATCTATTAAGACTTTGTAATTAAAACTCCTGAATATAGTTCAACTAAATGTTTTTAATTGAAAAATGGTCTACTTTTTAAAATCAGTTTTTTCTTCTTTTTTCAAAAAAACACTCTTTGGTCACATGAGAAATGTCAGTGAAAATTATTAACTGCCATTCTTCATCAAAACACCTAATAAAACAGTTCTTTACTCACTCAGCAACTTAAAGCCATAGAATTTCTATTTGCAAATCCTGGAAAAACAAAAAAAAACCCCAAACCACCTTCTGTAATCTATTTTAATAACCCTAACACAGATTATACAGGAAGATATAAAATGCGTTCAGGTATGCACATGATACACAAATTGTCCCTTCTCCTCTGTACCCTGCACTGTTTAGCCCAATCAGTCGACAGTGACCAAGAGAGAGGATCCTTTTTGTTTGGGGGTTTGGTTGTGGGTTTTTCATACATTTCACACTTCACGATAATTAGTTTGCACCAAAGGCACCACAGATTGATTTCTTACCTCCATATGTACTCCTCAGGGATATAGAATAATAAGTTAGAACAAGACTATCACCACTACACTGAATTTGCTGTCAAATCTCATGTCTATAGATTATAATCAGACTCCTTGGAATAGCAAATTATTAATTTACTAAATTCTTGACACAATTTCACCAAGAACAGAATTAAAACTGTTTACTTACTGATGTATATAGGTATCCTTCACTGTTCATTGCCAGATATAATTTTGTTTGAACCCCCTGAATCGCCACCACTCGTAAACCCACAGGTATGAGGTTAAACAAAGCTAGGAGAGAAAGGAGATGGAGAGCAGAATTAATCCTTCAGAGTATGCAGATTAGATAGAAAATTAAACCACAACTACCAGTACCAAATTAAAAAATTCAGTTCATGCATATATGAATTTCTGTGGGCGCTACAGAGCAATACTGCTACTGTCTTGTGCTTTTACAGCAATTTCCACCAATAAATTATCTGGGGGTATCAACATATGTCCCTCATCCTGAAGGTGGTGAATTGAAGGTACTGACATCTAAAAGGACTTACCTGCCTCATGAGCAGAATCCAGGGTCTGCTGAGTAGAATTGAACATACTTAATTTGGGGGTTTTTTTTTGATGGCAAGTGCAAAAATAGAACAAAAAGAAATCCAGAAGCAAACAAACAAAAAGTTTTTTCAATAACACCAATCTTTTTTTTTTTTTTTTAAATATTCAGATCAAATTCAGCAAACATTTTGACCAAAAGGCAGGAAGAAGATGAAATTCAGAGAAGTTGAACACCATCATTAACATCTCAAAATGCTTTGACTCAAAATGCAGTGGGGTTTTATTTTTCCTCTTTTCTTTTTTTTTTTTTTTTTAAGAGGAGAATGGTTTTGACAAAACAGAGTTAAATAACTTCAAAATTAAATGAAATGACAGCATATTCTTTAGATCAAGCCCTGGATCTGTGCTTTCAAAACTGAGCTGCTTCCAGTGTTCTGCTTGTGTTTATGCTTATATACATGGTAATAGTGGCAGTATTTATAAGCAGAGAAATGGTTTTTCAAAAAAATGAAGATTCCAGTTTGTAAAGTGGCAAATTATGAAAAGAAAAGAAAAGAAAAGAAAAGAAAAGAAAAGAAAAGAAAAGAAAAGAAAAGAAAAGAAAAGAAAAGAAAAGAAAAGAAAAGAAAAGAAAAGAAAAGAAAAGAAAAGAAAAGAAAAGAAAAGAAAAGAAAAGAAAAGAAAAGAAAAAGAAAAGAAAAGAAGGCAAAGCTCTGCCATAGCTTGGACTCATGGATATGTTAAAATTGAACACAAGCTATAACGAGTTGAATACAGTACTCCATATTCAACACATACGTTTAAAAATAAAGAGGAGTTAAGAAAATTATCATAACCCAAAGCATCTCCTTCCAGTCTGTAGTATAAATCCAGAGGTAGGATAAAGTAATGCCAAACTGCCTCTCATTTCCAAGGATTTATTACTTGGCTGGAAAACTCTGGTCTGCATCAGGCTGAAGTTTGATATTTATAGTCAATGTCTGAAGCCAATTTAAAACCTAATTGTGAATTTAAAATATTTTTATTCTTTTCAAAAGCATAAGCTAAGAATTATTACCCTCTATAAATTCCTTTTTCAGCCTGAAAACCCCCAAATGACCATATTAGTTTATCAAAAAATAGTAATTTACAGCTTGGCAGCATTTAATACAGATCTTAAATTCTGGGTGTGGGGTTGCCGAGTGTCCTGAGGGTGGGGCACCTTTGAGCACTGCATTTCCCACAATGGTCAAATATAGCAGAAGAGGTGGAAATATCCAGAATTAACAAATAAATGTAGGAGTTCATAAAATCCATGTTTTTCTTTCCCTCTCATATCCACGAGTGCACATGCAGACAGACACACACACATACAGACCCTCCTCACATTCTTCTCAAGTACAAAATCAACAGAAATCACTTTCTCTTCACTAAAACAAAAGCCTCTAATTCTGTGCAGTGCTTGGCAAAAGAATCTTAGATTCGTAGTAAGAGAAATGGATTTCTCATTCATTCTATCAAATGCCCGAGTTTACTTGGGGGAGAAAATATTCCCTTACTGACTCATTAAATATTCCCTTGGCGAGCCCTCTTTTGCAGTTCAGCCCCAAAAAGCAGCATCTGATCTCCGTGTAGGCTGGAGAGCACCATTTAAAGCTCAGTATCCAGGCAGAACCCGCAGGTCTCTTTTCAGAGATGGTTTCCTAATGGCACATGGAGGAGCAGGGCAGGTGGTTGGTGTGTTCAGCACAATGGTCTGGGTTTGGGCTCCCCCACTGCCAAGAGCGCCTTGAACGTGCGAGCGACCCGGCGAGGACAGGGCATGGCCGGGGACAGCTGAGAGGACAAAGCCACCGCCAGCTGCAGAGAGAGCCTTCAGCGAGGGGTTCCTGCCTGGCCTTTGCTGGGTCCAGCGAGCAGATACGAGTCTGAGCCAGTGGTGGCAGGGAAGGGCTGGGGCACCCTCGGCGATGGGCGCTCACTCGGCCGCTTCCCTTGGCAGCAGAGCGTGTTTGCCGGCCAGAAAGGCACCTGCTCTCGCTGGAGGCAACAGGAGGGCTCGCCACGCACCGAAGCTGCTTCCAGCTTCAGTGGGATGAAGAGCTGCTGTGGCACAGGCTGTTGGCATCTGGGCGAGGGCTGCGAGGGGGTAATGCTGACTCTGCTGGGGCACAGAGGGACCCGCTGCTGGAGGGGTGAGCCCTCGCTCTGCCCTGTGCCAGCACAGCCAGACATCCCGCCCCGGCTGCTGCCTCCACGGAGGAGGCACATTCGCACTGCCCCAAAAAAGGGACTGTCCCCTTCAGCAGCAGCTGATATTCCCACTGTCCCTGCACAGCAGCAAGTCCAAGTGCAGCTTCTGGACCAGTGGCTGGCCTGTCCGTGTCAGCGAATGCTGATGGGGCCACAGCAGAGCCACACAGCCCCATCCCTCCAAGTCCCCAGTGCCACAGACAACGGGATGGAGATGCTGTCACATCCTCATGTGGGCAGATACGACAGAAAGGGTGGCAAAAGAGCCACGGGAAAATAAATTACTTGCTCCTGTAATCAGCTGGTGTCAGCATAAAATAATGCAAAGCTATTTGCATCCTAGTCTTTCCTATTACATTTGTGCTGTTTAAAATAAGGATATAATATCCATACTAATGAAAAACTTGGTGATGCCTAAGGGAGAGATGATCTTTGCCATGGCCCTTGTGCAATACAAGCTAACAGAGAAATAAAGCTGCAAAATAAGAGGCAGCATGCCACAGCTGAATTTATGAACATAAACATTACTGTGATGCCTGGGCCAGTCTTGGCTTGGCCACCTGGACCTTCGTATGCTTCCTGTGGGATATTGTTTCCTATATTTCCTTATTTTATCAGTCTTGAAATCTTTTTGTCTTGTTAAAATTGGGGAATAAATTCTGCCTTTATTTAAACCCTTGCCTTGCCTTTTTCAACATATTTAATAAGGAAAAGTCCACTTCTCAACCAGAAGAACCCTTCCACCCAGCACTTCCTCAAACCACATGGACTCTTGGCTAAAACTGAGGCCTGGTGAGTGCTACTGCTCCTTAAATCCACCTTCTGCCTAAGGTTTTGCTCAAAAATCTCATGCAAACTTGTTTTTGTCAACCCTCCATGCAGCAGTGGGTCTGCAGAGCTTGAAATACTTGTTCCCAAGGCAGGAGCCAAAGGGGAGTTTCAGGCAAACCTTCCCCCCGGTTTTAGGTAACAAATGATGGAGAAGGTGGGTCCTGGCCCCAGCCTGCTCTGGGCAGCACAAAACACAGCAAGCTCTGCCCACCCCTGCCTTACCCAGGGATCAATAATTGCTTTCGGAGGGGGTTGCACGTCCTGTGGCTTCCCTGCAGTGCACGAACATGGACTGAATGAGAGAGGTCTCTGCAGACAACTGGACAAAAAGATTTTAAAGGGCCTGATGCGCTAAATATTCACGTCAGAAAGACTTTGGGGGAAGCCCCTTATGTGTTCTCTGAGCCACATCATAAATCAGTCTGTCTTGCTAGTTACATCAAAATGTTGCAATTAAAATAAATTCAGGATTGCAGGACACCAAAGGGTCATACGCTTACCTTACATAAAAGAGGAATATGCTGTATTTTTTAATGATAAAACCCTCCTCTGTTCTGAACAGTTAAGATACCTCAGCCCTGATCTGCAGTCAGTTCTGGGATACTTCCATTATATTTAAGTATTCGGCGTTTTGAGAGGCTGGTATCCAAAAACAAGGAGTTTTTATGATTTTCTTAGTAATCTATTGTTATGGTTAATTTAAAGACACAGTGAAAACAAAGCTATCTTAGAAAAAAAACAAATTTCTGTTTCCATAAATTTTATCTTGTTTCAAATCTCAGAATCCCCATTAGAGGGGTTCCAAGCCAAGTAGTTAGACAAAACAACCAAAAAAGAATTTCAAGGTACAGTATTTTCTGTTGCATCTAGTGCTCCCTCTGCCATATTCGTGTGTCCTGTAAACTGAAATGATGTTTTTCTTTTGAAATGATGGCTCTTAAACCAGTGCTTTTTATTAATTAACAATGAATAACTGTTGATTTTTAGTTTGTCATCTAAGTGGCCTGAAATACATTCTTAAAACTCCTTGAACTCTTCACAAAAATGTAGTTTAAGCTAAACACTATAACTATGTGAAACCTTTAAATATTTTATTTACGTACATGAACTCTATTCTCTAGTCATCTTGTCCTGTTTTCTATTAATTGTCATAGTTCTGAAAAAACCCCCGACAGCCAACAACAAAACTGCCCAAAGCTTCTTCACAGAAAAGCTGAGGGAAATCTGGCGGAAAGTTGATGGTACAATTAAGTTTAAAAGGGGGAAAAAATAATAATAATAAGGAAATGTGAACTTTAAAATTATGATGAACTCTCATTGTGTGAAATAGCATGGCTCTGTTTGAATGAGCCCCTGTTTGAGAGTGGAGATAGCGTTATTCTATTTCAGGCACTTTGAGTAGGCGAGCAAATTTTCCCTGTAGGAAAAAAAAAAAAATCTAATAAAATCCAAAGGACAGCCATGAAGTTCTCTAGATTACCATGGAGATAACATTTGCTTTGTTTGTCACATGTGTCATCATTACCTCCTGTAGTTCATTATTTCTATAAGTGATTTTTATCTGTATTTCTCTCAGACCCTGCAAGTTTGAAGGACCTCTGTGCTGCCAGCACAGCGTTAGCGCCGCTTCCACTCACTCAGCCATCCCAGGACAACAACTCTGAACAGACCTGTATGGGAAGAACGAGACACCACAGCTCACAAACACACCATTTATTCCCGTGTCACTTACTATAACTACTGTCTTCCTCTTTTGTTCCATCAATTGTTCCATCTGCTTGCAACTGCAAGTGGTATCCTTGCCTGCTGTATAGCTTTGTTACTATACCTTTAAGCTGAGGCTCTGTAAAAAAACAATAGTGAGATTAATGTGGGAAATCCTGATGTGCTGTTCCAAGCGAACAGGATGGTAAAAACAAATCTTCAGGTTTCTTCTCAAGGCTGGGATAAGAAAAAAGACCCAAAATAAAAGCAGAGCAACTGGCTTTGTAACACTTTTCATTCAGGCTGAGCTCAAATTCACGTCTGTGAAATCAATTGACAAAATTATTAAATGCCACTTTCCTCTGCAATGTATATAGCACAGTAAAATCTATTTCCAGTGAATACAGATTCCAACAGTGTCCTGCTTGGCCTCAGGAGCTCAGCCCTATCTCATTTAAGATTAGAAATGAGGTGGCAGAGAATGTATTATGTCTTTTAAAAAAGGTGTGAATTCTTAGACAGAGAGGAAAAAGAAGACTATTACAACAGCACTAATAAGAGCCATAGTGAGAGCTGAGAGCCTAAATATATAGCAGCAAACGTTTAGCACAGGAACTGCTGCAGCTCTAATAAACAAACCCCATCCCTCGCTGCTTCAAAGAGTATAGAGCATCCAAAGTGATAAACTACTCAATGAACATATGGAAAATGGAGGGGGAAACCCTGAAATCCAGCAATGTGTGGAACTGCAAAATAAATATTACCATAAGGGCTGAGGTAATTACCTCATCAGTTAGGAGAAGAAAGATCAAAACAACGCAGAGTTTGGAGAGATTTCTTTTTTTTATAACCATCCTCAGATTCACAGTCAGAGAGTGAGATATCTCAGAGGGTTTCGTATCATTCTAGACCAAAAAAGTATACAGCAGCAGGGTATACAGTATGCTGTCAAGTGTGTCATTTAAGATATCTAGGTAATGCATCAGGAGTAATTGCAAAGAAGGTCTACGTCCACTGAATCCCAATGACATCTGCATTGTAGTCATTTCACACAATTATGTTTGTCAGGAGCTGATGCATCCCTGTAGCTCACTCCACAACATCTTACTTTATTCAGAGATAAACACATTGGTAAGATATGGTGTGTCATTTCCAACAGTCAGTGCCTGGATAAGACTCCTTATGTTCGCAATCAAAGACATTAGGGAGCTCTGATACTGTACTTCATTTTAGTGGGGGCTGAAGGGAAAAGCTTACACCGGTTTGTGTAAGTGTATTAGATCTTATTAGCAACCTTTAATAAGAGTACTGATGGATGCACAACTCTTATCTACCAACTTTTCTGAAAAAAAGAATTATTCCAACCCTCACTTTGGCTTTTTAGCCATATTCCATCCCAAAGCTGTTTGCAAACTGTAAGCAAGGCAGCTCTTGCGTGGCTGCTGAGCAAGGTGGACAGGTGGAGCAGGTAACAGCATCAATGCTCCAGCACAGCACAGCAAAGCAACAGCAACATTACCAGAGGGTTTTGCTCCTCCCACATACAAAACAACCCACTCAGACCAGGGACTGTGTCTTTGTGCCTGATCTTTTGCGCCTGTGACACAGAGAACATCCTGTCCGCAGGGCAGCTGCAGGTATGAGATTCCTAGAAAGGAACAGGGCGCTGAAGCAAAACTCTGGAAGGTGCCAGCAGAAGCAAAAGGCCTCGTCTGCAGTCAGGAGATAAAGCATGGCACGGGCGTTCTGAAAAGCAGGACAACAAACCAGATCTCTAGACCACTAAGTTATTTAACATACAACTGAAGGAGATGCATGTGTGGGAACTCTGAAGGAGATGCATGTGTGGGAACTTCCCCGCTGGCATCTCCTCCACAAAAAAATCACATGTGTTTGCATACATGTATGTGTAACAGAGAGACAGGCCACTGAATTACCAGTACATGGGCGCACACAGGTGTGCAAGTGAGACAGACAGCAAAAGGAGTGTTACCCAATGAACCAGATGAACACGACTGGGGAAGGGACTGGCATGGGGTACCATCAGACAAACACAAGGCAGAAATGGCAATACCTGCACTTCAATTTAACCAGGTCTGAGAACCTACTCCCCTTTCCCTTGATACACATCCCAGTTTCCATTACATTAAACAAACCAACCCCCCAAAGAGATAACCCTTGCCAACCTGGTCGCCTTCTTCGCCTTTTCTTGGAGCCAAAGAGTTTGACCCTGGAAAACACATTCAACTTGTTCTTGTCGCAGCTTCCCTTGCTCTTGCTGGGGCTGTTGACACACTTACAGGCATTGGACTTCTCCCGCTCCCTGGCTTGTCTCTTCTGGCGGATCAGGGAGCTGGCGATGGCTGCTGCCATGGCCGCCACCGCCCCGGCACCACCGGCGGGTCAGGCACACGGGGTTTGCTGGCCGGCCACGAGAGCCACAGCCAGCATACTGCTCGGCCCGTCCCCAAGGCTGGGGACGCTGCCGGGCACCTTGGCCAACGCCACCCACCGCCAGTCGGTTTGGGAGCCCAGGAGGCACCGGCGGGATGTTCACACCAGAGCCCCAGGTCGGGACGCAACAGTTTAGCTCAAGCGTTTTTGTCCGCTGAGATCTTCCCCTTTTTGACTTGCTGATGCTTTTTTATTCCTCCCAACTTCTAGCAAGGGAAAGTTTGCAGGCAGAGGTGAGCGTTTCTACGGAGATCGCGCAGATCACTTGTAAGACATCCCTCTGAGCTTCTCCAGACGCACTATTTGCATGCAGACATGGCACATCCACTTGGTGCAAGATCATTGCATCTCTCCTAGCCCAAATTTCTCCAGTTAACTTTTCTCCCCACCCATCCCCTCCCCATTCAAATCCCAGCAAACACCTGTTAGACTCCAGCAGGGGCTGTCCAGTTGCGGGGGTTTTCTGGATCCTTTTTCCTCTTCTCCCTTAAGGAGAGATGCGAAGGTAGCGGCGGTGGAGAGCGCTGGGATGAGGTGCGGGCGCCCGGCCCCTCGGCTGCCGGCTGCTCAGCGCCTCGGGCAGCCTCGTCCCCTCCGCTCCTCGCAGGCGCCGCCGCCAGCGCAGATTCCCTTCCAGGGGCACGTTCGGCTTTTGCACGGCAACACTTCCCAGCCGTGGGTGAAGAGCCAGCGCTGCCCTGACGCCTGGGCAGCCCAGCGCCGGGACTGCAGCAGCGGCAGCAGCAGCAGCAGCAGCAGCAGCGGAGGATCCCTCCGGCAGCGATGCAGGCACCGCGCACACCCCACGAGCCGTGCGCTGGGTACAGAAATGAGGCGACGCAGCAAGCCCCTTATCACCACCCTCCCCTCCTCCTCCTCATCCTCCTCCTCCTCTCCCTTCTGCTCCTCCTTTCGCAGGCGAGGCGGCGAGCGGCCGCTCTGCCCGCCGGCGCTGCGGAGGGGCCGGGCAGGAGGGGCTCGGGCCGGGCAGCGGAGGGGCCCCCGAGCGGACCCCCGGGCGTTGGGCACCCGCTTCGGACCGAGCCGCCTCCCGGCAGGGCGCAGACACCCAAACAGACGTGACTGCGATGGGCAAATAGCAGGCTCCGGGGCTTCGGCGGAGGAGGGAGGGCACCTGGCTGGCAGCAGGACGGAGTTCGAGGGACCGGCCCGGAGGGGCTTCAGTCACATCTCTGCCCTGTCTTTGCCTCATCTTTCCAGGATGGCCCCTCTGATGTATTGGGGGCTTTTTGCATCTCTTGCCCTTCCTTTCCCTCACCTGCTCGCAGCTTCAGACTAGAAAATCAGCACCCTCCTATTTCCTTGCCATTGCCACGTTCTCCTTTGTCCCCCACGGTGCCTCTGTGTCCCCCCAGGCCAGGCTCTCATGCCAGCTGGCTTTATTTGCCCGTGGGTAAGTGGGCGCCAGCTGTGGTGGTAGCAGGGCAGGGAAAAGCTGCAGTGCCAAGATGCTGGGCCCGAGCCTGGCACTGTGCTGTGGTCAGTGTCCTGCCCAGTGCACACTGAACCCCACACACAGCCATGGCCCAGGACATGGGAATCAAGAGCTCCTGGAGGTGCCTTTGCAATGCAGCCCTTGCTTTTCAGCATGCTTTCAACAGCTGGAATCTGAATAAAAGCCAATTCAGGCTGGAAACAAATCAGAAATCTGCAGCCCTGAAGGCAAACAACTATTGAGAGGATTTATCCTGAGGCTGAGGGTGTTCGAAGCCACTTGCAGGCGCTCAGGCAGGAGGTGATGTCCCTGCGGGCTGGCTCCTTGCAGGAGCTGAGCTCAGTGGGGACTGCAATGGCAACAGGCTTTGATCATCCAGGCCTGGAGCAGCACCCTGTGTGCCCTGAGCCAGCCCTCCTGGGGCTACCAACACAGCAGATGGGTTGGTGTGACAGCACCAGGTTCCCCATGTGCTTTCAGACTCAGCCAGTCTTCTCAGGGGACTTGCATCTTGTTCCTCTCCCACATGTGCCCTTGGCAAAGCCAGGCCCTCTCCTCCCTCTCTGGGGCCTCACACTGTGATCCCAGGCAAGGGCAGCAGAGACCATCCTGCCCAACATCTTCACGTCAGAGAGCTCAGTTCAAAAGAAGTTTGCTGTACCTCTGCAAACATGACACACCTTCCCTCCACCAGCAAAAGCTTGCAATAGGTCCAGATCTGTTTTCTCCAGCTGGGAATTCCTGCCCCAATAAAGCGTGTTGTGCGGCCAGGCCCTAGTAACAGAAATGCCCATACTGTACAAGTTTTCAGAGGTGTGTGCCAGTGTGTGCCATCACAGCCTGAGACCTCGACAGCTGACGCAATGGACTGAATTTGGCAGCCCCACATACCCACCCACAATACCTCTCTGCTGCAGGAAGCATGTGTGTGTGTACATGGACACCTATACATTTATGTGTATATATACACACACACACACACACACACACACACACACACACACACACACACGCACCTTTGTTTATGAGGCAGTTCATGGCATGCAAATATACATATTAAATAAATACTCCTAATTTCTTCCTCGAGTTTAACAGTAGGATAAAAATAGCTGTAATTCACAAGTTCCACCACTACCCTCATCTGCCAGTCCACATATGACATGTGAAATCCAATCCAGGAGACAGCCAGTTGGATATTATTAGCAATAACTCATCCTACTCAATTCACTGGCAACGTACTATGAATTTTGCCATTTTCCCACTTCCAATACAGTCATGAGTGAGACTTGTTTTTCTTGAGACTCACCAATTACTTCATAAATATTCCCAGTTTGGAAAGCAGCGTTTGATCTTCAGATCAAAGTGAAGCTGCCTCATTGTGATCTGTCCTACAGGTCACAAGAAATTTTATTTTCACAATGATTAACCAGAACTCAGAATTAAGCTAACCTTGAAAATCCCAGGGAAAAGCAGTATATAAAAGCAGCATTTAGGATATCTTTCTGCCAGCATTCCAGCCTGTATGCTTAAAATCCATAATGAAAATTCATTTGCACAAATGTTCCTTGACAGATAACTAAAGAGCGGAATAAAAATAGCATATATGCATAATCAGATTTAAGTTTCAAAAAACAGTCCTCCAGTTTTTTTGCATGATCAACCTCTCCAGCTATCGGTACTCCTACAAACATGTCTTCATTTACTATAAATGGTACATGAAAATGAAGATCTTGTTGGGAAAACGTACAGGACAAGTCTTTGGACTACATCAGTGTTCCAGAAAAAAAAAATCTAAAGGAATAGCTCTATTTCCTTTGAAAAGCAAGAGCTGTTCATTCCCTACTTTGCTAAAAAGGTAAAATAAATTCAAATAACATTCCAAGTGACTTTTTTAACATACTAGACAAGATACTTCTTAAGCATGCATTCCCTTCCTTTATTTATGATTATTATAATGGGGCACATTTAAAGCTAAAGACTAAATTACCAGTCCCATTCCAATCAAAATTAAACACCTCTAAAGAAATCAGCATGGGGTAGACTTGCACAGTTACTGTCCAAGACAACATCATGATACTCCCGGAACTGGGATCTGACCCAGAAGCAATTCCACTCTTTTGAAGTAGACAGAGATCTCACCCACTTTTGATTTATAATTTCTCCTCCCAATCATCTGTTGAGCTTTTGCTGATGATTATTTCCATGACTGTGGTTATTAAACATACTTGACCCTTTAGAAGTTGCCCAGATTGGGCAAAAGTAAAGCCTGCAATTTGGTACCTAAACCAGGACTGGCTTTTTGATGAACACAGGACATGGTTTTCAACCAACACAAAATGTGTTGCCCTTGCTTCCTGACTCCTGCATGGAAAGGCATCAAACCCCTACCACTGGACCCAACTGCAGGCAGTGGTGGCTCTCTCAACAAGTTAAAGTGTGAAAGTTGTAGGTTTTGCTGCATCCTCCTCGAACCATTTGTGCTGTGGCAGCAGACCACTGCTGTTTGCCATGAGTTTGAATCTAACCTGAGAGCAAAATATTTACATCAGGACCTTATCTATGCAGGGAGATGCTGAGCAAAACAAATCCTGGAGAAGGGAATGGGTGGAGGAGATACAGAACTTGCCATCTGCCTGTTCAAGTGCACTGGTGATGGGCATGGGCCCAACATGTGACTCCCTGAGGGACCCAAGCTCCTCTGTGTCCTGGTGGAAGCATTAATGATTCTCACAACATGTTGCCATTAGGTAGGAACTTAATTCCAGCACCTTGGGTCAAAATATCCCATCCTCAGACTAAACAGCATGTTCAGTTATTTCCTCTTCCCCTATAAACCAGTAGCAGAAGATTCATAGTAGGTTCTAATTAAACAGATAGTTTCTGGGCAAAATAAATGCTGCATGAAAATGAAGGTCAGAACTAGAAAATTACAAGCCAGCTCCAAGCCTCACTCAGTCCGGCATAAACTCCAAACCACTCCTCTACAGTTACAAGCTGGAAGCTGCTTTGGTGTTATGAAATAAATTCAGCCTGGCATGGGGTGTCAGGAGTCCCTCCAGAGGCTCTTTTGTTCTTGCTGGAGTAGCACACTGCTGCTGCTGCTACAGAACAAGCAGGAAAAAAACCAACAACACAAAGCTTGAGGACTCAAGCCTAGGGACTATTTCCACTGCCCACACTCTCCAAAAGTAGAGAATTATTTTCTGAAAGGCACCACCAGAATCTCTTCTCCCTCTTTTCAGGAGGAGATAAACAAGACTTCCTCCAGTCAGAGATGACACAGCAGCGCTGAGGCCCCCAGTGATTTTTTTGCTCTTCTAAGTAAACAAAATTACTATTCACCAGGAAGCAGAGCTGTTCCGACCCAAGTCCCGCATCACTTAACTCCTCCGTGAAACATCCCATGGAAATGACTCAGCCTTTCCCCTGCAGGCAGCGCCAGGCTGGACACACGCGCTGCGGAACGGCGAGTGCCTGGGCGCTCCCTGCCCGGGGGATGAGCACGGGCTGCCGGCCACCTCACTGCCCGCCAGAGACCAGCTCTGCCCTGAATAGGAGTCAAAAAAGAGTCAGCAAGAGGTTTATTTCTGAGTGCAAGGTGGCAAAAGGTATGAGAGGAAGAGCTCCAAGCAGCTCCAGACCAAAGCTCAGATTTGAGGATATTTTAGTAACAGACCAACTGGCCTACCCTAAAATTCATCATCATCATGGCTAGGCTTCGCGAACGCAGATTTGGGCAGGGCTCTCCCCACGCTTGCTGCAATCGCGCTGATGGCTAAAGAGGCCGATGCGAGATAGGCAAGGCCGGTTGCAAAAGGCACAGCAGAAAGTCTCCATAGGTGGTGTTGGCGAGGCACGGCTCTTTCTGCGTTGTCTTTTCTCCTCCAGACTGATTCTGCGTGCATTCTCAAAGGAATCAGCAGCGTTATGGATGGTGTGTTTCCACGCCTCCCAATTGGAGGGCAAAATGGACCATTGATGGTAGTCAATATGGCCAAGGCTGAGGTACTGTTTTAGAGAGTAACAGACCAACTGGCCTACCCTAAAATTAATCTTAATAGTAAAGAATGCCTACAACGACCAGCTGCAAGGAGAAGTATTTTTATGCTGAGAGTGTATGGGCACTTGCAAATAGCGATATGGATGCTCCTCTGTGTGTCTGTGCCATGGTTCTTTGCAGTAGTGCACTGTGCAGCCCTGCTAAGAAATAGGAAAAAAAATCAAACTAATTCCCTGAGACACCAGTGTAGACATGTCACTTGGACCCACTGTGTCCGAAAGATCAATTCCTCTTCAAGCAGTTAGGCAGCTGGTTTATTTTTGTCTTCTCAGGGGACAGAATCATGAATCCCAACAGCAGAAGAGACACCAGTACAACTGATGAACAGGACTGGATGTGCCAAAAGTGGCCTCCATCCAGCAAAGCAGAGGAACACATCCCTGACTTCAATATGAGTCATCTCGCTAGGACTACTAAGATATTTAAAAAATAATTATGCAGCTGGTGCATTACAAAAGGTTCTAACATTCTAATCCCATTCTCTTATTGTATCTACACAAGTTTGTTAGGACAAGATTCTCTGACTCTGACAAGAATTTGGGTCTCTTCTTCATGACTTACATGACTTGCTCATGACTTACATGACTCAGGATGGCCATGACACCTCACATCAAGAACACCAGTTTCCTCTCAGATTCTCAGAGAAAATACTAATGAGAAAAAACCCAGTTCTGGCTCTTCCTGGCTGTGAATTCCAATTCCTTTGCAGCACTGTCTCAATCAAAACTGAGTTTGATCTGACCTGGTAGTGCAGCCACTTTTGGAAAAGGAGGGCATTGTTTGAAGGTAGAAAAATGGAAATATTTTTGCCTAGGTTAATCCATATTCAGTCATCCCAAAATGTCAACCACAAAAGATCATCTATCCGGTGCATAAAAGATCAGTGCCAATCAGCTGGGAAAGGTCACAGAACAAACAGAAGAGATCAGCTCCCACAGCTCTGTGGGCTCCCAAATTGGGAACATATTATTCTGGTGTCTTGAGGGGCCCAACCTGAGCCAGGAACTAGCAGCAGTGACCAACCACCTTCTCTGCCCACCACAAAGCCTTAGCAAACAATACTCCCACATCAGTATGCACAGAAGTATCTCTTCATTCACCTCTCAGCATGATGACTCTTGGAAACATCAATGTAAATGACAGCTTATCATCCCTGAAATATTTACATCTCAGCATGGGACACACGAGAAGTGTGGGCTATATGCCACTGTCAAACTTAACATAAGGCCACTTTACACATGACAAAACACCGCAAATAGCCTTTCACAGAGCCGAGGCAAGTTGCCTGGAAATTGCCGCGTTACTCAAATAAGACCTTTCCCCACCTTTTTATAGATCTATTCGGTCAACCTTTGTCAACAGCTTGACAAAAACAGACTCGCTGGGTCTCCAATGAGTTGGAGCCTCTGAGAGTTCTCCCCCTCCCACCTGTACCCAAGCATTTCAACCAGCTTCTCGCAGTCATGGTCCCTGCTTTGCTCAAAAGTGAGCTTCTGTCCCACTGCTTGACTTGACACAACTACAGGGCCGAATCCACTGTGATTGACTGTGTGACGGATGCCAAGCTTGCCCCTTCCTGTTGCTGTGTTAACAATGTGAGACTCATCTGCGCTCTAATAATGAAACCAAATTACCTGGGCTGGGATCAGAAGAGCCTGGCAATGGTTTTCTGCTGCTTTTACTGGACTGCCAAGACAATGACACCATGTTCACACAGACAAATGAGAATGTGAGCAGAGCTGCTCAGAAATAAAAGACACTTTGAGGAAAAAGGGCCATGTTCTGGATGGAAGCATGGCTCTCCAGAAACTGGAGTGAGACCCTGAACTTGGTCAATGGTGCTACTGCAAATGTGGAAGTGGAGCCTTGCTCACTCACTGTCATGGAACTGGAACCAGTTTATCTGAACAAAATGCTGCCCTCAGTTTCTGGAACCAGAAAGGAGGTATATCCTTAAGGATTAGGAAAAGGGCCATGAAGCCTCAACTTCTAGTCTGTCTCAGTTCACCAAGTAATTAACATGGTAGGAATAGTGATGTGACAAGACCTAAGATCAGTGATGCAAACATTAATTTTAATTAAGCTCACCTGATCAAATATCTGGACTGTACAAGAAGGAGCAGAGAAAAGCACCTCCAGGTGACAATTCATTCCCCTACAAAAACCCCACCATTATCTTCACAGCTACATGTAGGAAAATGCCACCACTGCTTTACTGCTCCGTCCTTGCAGGGTGATTCAGACTGTAATATACATTATCAATCTCCATGATACATAATATTTACCACCATCAAAACTAAATAATCACTTAATGAATGTTCACATAGCTCAGTGGCTTGCTTCTGGCAGTGCTCAGTAATACATGTGAACATAAAACCAGCCCAAGTGGTTGCACAGTCACACTCCACACACACAAGAATAAGAGCAAGAGAGAGTAAAGGTGACATCTAGAAATCACAAAAGGATTTTGAGATGAAAAATACAATGTATCATAAACAAACGGAAGGGAATTCATTTCCATAGATTAGATGCGCTGTTTTTGCAAGCAACACCACAAAAATATTGACTAGCAAACAGAAATGAAAACCACTAGCCAGCATTTGCTGTGTTTGATTTAAATAGGTTTGGAGACTAGAAAAAAATGTGTATGCAAATTCCACACAAGCAAATTAAAAGAAATTCAGAAAAGTCAATTCAGAGAAGGAAGCTAATAGCAGAACATCTGCTGCTGCTCCCAATATTCACATTAGATGGCTGGGTACATTTCTGGGAACTCAGACCTCAACAGAATGCACAGAAAAGTTCTGTTGCTATGCAGAGAAACATTTGCTTAGAAATCAGAGAAACAGATATGAAGCTGCCCGAGTTCAGCACTGTTATTTCTCGCTTAAGTCCAGACGAACTATAATAGGGACACATTTGCTCATACAGAGACTCCACAACTGTCCAACTTGTTGCTGCATTTCGTCCTAAAACCACCACCATAAAATGAGTAGATTAAGCTGCACAAGTAGCTAAAAAGATAATACCATGATTTTAATTAAATTACCAGTCTGTATGTATGGCCTTTGCAACTCCTTGGTCATACAGCTAAATCAAGCTCAGCTAAATTCACAGGAGACAGACACCCTACTGAGCAGATGAAGATATATCATCAGAATTTCTGTCCTCTCCCTTCAACCCTCATCACCCTGTTTAACATTCTACTTTTCCACCTCTCCCTTCCAGGATCTTCTTTTCTTATTTCCTTAAAAATTACAACATGCTTCTAATGAGCAGTAGCCACAAAACCCATCAGTATCCTGATGTTCTTATCCTTCAGCTGAGGTCAACTTTATCTTGTTTACAAACAAATAAACTTAGTTTAGCTTTATCTACAACACAACATTCCCAGGCTTGGGAAAGAAAGAACAAGGAGCAGAATTAGATTCTAAGGCACAGAAATAAGCCTGATGGGTTGTAAGAAGTTATCTGGGCTTGTTATCATTTGAGCCATTCTACTGATTCCATGTAACCATTATGAAGAAAGACCTCTGTGCACTTTCTGCACCCTGTGAGGGTCAGTTATGAGAGATTAAAGAGTCTAACAGTGAAAGGGCACCTGTGACGTGGCCAGATGGAATCAATGAAATTCCACAGTGCCCTGCGAGGCCTGCAGGGATGCCCAGGCACTTCCCCTCATATGACTGGAGCAATATATGGGTTCTAGAAGTTTCTGGTATCTGTATTTCCTCTGGACTGTAACCGGACATCTCAGATCTCTGCAAATATGGTTTCTACATTAATACAGACATTTTTTTCTGCCTTTCTTCTACCTGCCTTGCGAATATGAGCAAACCCAAAAATATTTCAACAGTGCTGAGATGGACAAAACCCAGAGAATCAGAGTAGAACTGTTAATCCTGGAAGAAACTTTCACCTCCCTCAGTACTTTCTTTTTTCCCCCAGCTCTGTAGTATATGAAACATCCTACTCAGTGACTATATTTTTAAACCGTTACTGCCATAAATTTCAGCCTACTTAAACTGTTCTGGTGTATAAGCTTTTCAGGAAGCTTTCAGCAAAATATAGAGTTTCCTGTGCAGGAAGCATGCAGTAAAACATGAATTTGTAAACAGTTGCAAACCAAACAAATTGGGATAGCTTTCCAGTACTGAAGCTACTGGAAACGAATAAAATTACTAAAACCAGAAACAAGAGGGACACCTACAGTCAGTCTGTGTAACAGCCCCAGCGAGGTGGTCCGCTTTCCTTTGCAGTTTTGCGTCGGTCAGCGGTGATAGTTAATTACAACAAACGTCGGCAGTGCCTCTGGCTGTAATTAACAACAAGCCTGAGAGGGCAGGGTTGAGGCGACCGAGAAGAGCCGCTGGGGTCTCGCACTGGGGGCGTTTGTGCTCGGCCGGCACTTGGCGCTGTCCCCGCCGCCCGTGAGCGGCCGCGGGGCTCGGCCCGGGGGGCTCTGGGGCTCGCAGGGGGCTCACGTTGGAAGGGCCCGCAGTGGCTCATCTGTCCCACCCTCCCTGCTCGGGCACGGTGGCCCCTAAAGCCCGCGGGCCGGCAGCGCGGGGCTCGGCACGGCCGGCGGAGAACCCGCCGCTCTCCGCGGTGCTGAACCGGCGCCCCGGCGTCCCGACCCGCTCCATCCCCCGCACACCTCAACGAGGCCCCGGCCCTTTCCACCGAGGCCACAACCAAACGCCAAAGCTCACAATCGATCGGATGTTGCGGCTACACAACGTACACCCCAAAATCTAACCTACAGCAAGATCTTCCTGACCGTTTCAGTCTCGTCTTTGTCGCCATCGCTAGAGAACTTCAGAGCTTTTGCAGAAGAGAAAGGCAAATTTGGATTATACACGATGTCATATTTCGTAAATGCCAAAAACATTGCAGCCTGCTTAGTTCGCATTGTACAGGTCGTTATAGATAGATTTACTATATTAATTTAAAAAAGAAACATGGATGCCGCGTGCAATGTCATAGAAGTTGATTATTAATGTTGTTCTTTCTAATACAGAATAATATATGGCCCAGCCAGTTACTATTGAGCTCTCACAGTTACTATCCAATGCCCTGCACACCCTGCCTGTCAGGTTATTGTTTGATATTGGGGTATTTCCAAGAGTTCCTGGATTTGCTTTTCTATCTGTAGGGCGTTGGTTCTTACAGTAATCTGATCATTTCACGTACCAAATGCAGAGAACACACTTTTTCATTATTAAAGAAAACTAAATGACACCATCATAAACCTTTAGCTAAAATATTTGTAAAAGAAAAGAGAAATTAAGATGGTTTTGTATTAAAGACATTTTCAAGTTATTAACACCATAAGGAGATTGTCTTCAGTTAGGGTTAGGCGCAGTACTGTGATGAAAGGCAATTAGGAAAGAACTGGAATCACTGGGTGTTTTCACTAAAGCAAGGTTTACACCTGACAAAAAGCTTGGGTACAAAATTAACTAAATACACGGCACAGACCCTTAAAAGGTCATAAAATCAACCTGTTTGACATTTGAAATACATATTCAATCAGGACAAATTTGCCAGTTCAGCAGCATATTCAGTATATTTACAGTCCAAATCAGTAAGAATTAACAGCAACACCCGCCTTATTCTTCTTAAATAGCATTTTTTTTTAGAGTTAACAAAGCAAATTCATGAAATTAAAGAACAAACACACTCTCAATATTAAGAAATATTAAGGTCTAATTTCTTTTTTTAGTTTGTAACTTTATCTGTAGAGGCTTAGTTGCCATGAAATACCTTCTCATTTTTTCATATAAAAAATATTGCTTAAATACTTCTTACCTGAATATGACTTTCTTATCCCCAAAGCCATGCTGCTTTACAAGCTGCTCCTACCCAGGCAATTGCAGTCTACATTTGGAGCAGACACACAGGGAGCAGATCAGAGAAAGTTTAAGGCATATTTAAAGTATTCTCTAAGGTACTGGCCAGAAACATCAAGCCCATACTCGCGGTATAGAGAGATCATTAATGGGCATTAGTGACAGACCATTATGACTTTCAGAGATCATTAAAGATTCATAATGTAGCCGCGTTCTTCTGGCAACATCTAACCATTTCTTGGACATAAATGTACATTTCTCCTACACGATTTACTTAAACTTATTATTTTTGAGTGTCGGATTTTATTTTCTGCCTCCTAGAATTACAAAGAATGGCTGTAACAGGATCCTGTAATGCATTACGCCAGCCATAGGAGCCTGGTGCTTGGTTGATTTGATGCCCTTTATTGTAAAGCATTTTGCGACAGGAACAGCTCAACAACATTCATGAGGTAGAATACGGACCATACTTTCTTTCTACTTTAAATAAACTGCATTATTGATGTATTGCAAATGTATTACAAATGTTACAAGTATAAAAAACACTTAGAAGAATTAAATCTGCTGGCAATTCTGAAATAATTACATTTTGAAATTATTGAGCCTTACCTCTGCCTTTCAGAAAAGTTCATAATTTGGTATTTGGATATACTGAAAAATATTGCAGATATTCCAGCTGGGGTCAACCAAACCAGCTACTCCTAATGCAATTTTGACAAGCAAAGAAAACAATGAGGTTTGGTTTTAAAGATGTACAGTACTGAAAACACTATGGTCCAAAATATGACCACAGTTATGCTTCAATTATGTTAATCAAGGGCTGGATTTGAATTTTCTCTCCCTGAACTTGACCAAGACCTTGTTTTAATCTTTCCTCAGCACAACAAGTTAAGCCCGTGCTCACATATTATGTAAGTAATGAGATTTAGGCAATTTAGAAGCAGAAACAGATTTCAAAGTCAAATACTGTCTCTAAGTGTGATTTGTCATTGTGGAATTGTATCATTATAAGTAGTAGAGAAGAGCTATTTAAAAAAGCTCTGACTCTTCACCAGGAGTCCCCACTCCCTCCAAAGCATGTTTACAAGCCACGTGTACATGAACTTGGTTTATTTTGTGGTGCAATTTGCTCACCCGCAACGAGCAAATACCAGTTTGCCTACTGGGAGGAAAATCACCAAACTCCAGCTCAGGAGTGGTAACTTCTTAATTCCTCTAATGCGATCACTTCCAAGTACATGGAATTTGCAAAGGATCAGATCCTTAAAGTCATAGACAGGCAAATATCTTCCAGGTGCTGAGCTTTAGCAATTAAAATGAGATCTGGCAACTGAAGTCTCCAAAGCATTTTAATGTCTTAGATTTATATTGTGCTGAATCTAGACCTGAAAGGTGAAGCTCACCAATTTACTACTACTAAACAATATTCCAAAAGTAATATTTCACTGTTTACTAGCACACATTACCGCTTATGTACTTGCAGTTCACAACAACACCATAGAGAAATATATCATGCTGTGAATTGCAAAATCTTAGAATAGTCACTGTTTATTATGTCACGATTGCTTATACTTGAGCTATGAATATTGGTGATATCCAAATACAATGTACAATTAAAAACAACCTCAATTAGTGTTGCCAGAAGTGAATGGTAGCACACCAGGAAAACTGCAATGGGGTAAAAAATGAAGTTCATTCTGAGAACTGTCCACTTGGAAATGGCACCATTTTCACCAAGTCAAAAAGCCACGTGGAAGAACTCATGCAAGTCCATTTCTAATTGCCTGCTGAGTTCTATTGATTTCAGACAACCAACCTTGAGATGGTATGTTTTATGTCACCCATGTCAATTATTGGCAGTCAAAAGCCACAAGTGGCTTTGCTTACTGCCTTGCAATTATAAACAAGGTTAATCTGCTTGTAAATTAGTCCTTTTCTCACAAGCAACAGTGGATTCCCAATGTCTACATCAATTTGTAACAGTAACTCCTAAAAGTTAACATGGATCTTATTACAGTGTCATTATTCTGCGCTCTTCAGCTGCCTCAAGAATGGCTTAAGCATTTCAGGATTGTTCTTAAGGTTTTATTACAAAATTGGAGTTGCATATTGAAAACATGACCTGGTTCAGCTAATCTTTATCACCATCTGGTTATTCACTGCACATTAACTTGTTCTGTTGCTTTTGTTAATAAATGGAAAGTACAGCTCATGTCTAATCTCCACCTTCCTTTGATCCCTTTTTGCCTCTTTTGTGCCCTCAACACATGACTGGAACCACCTGGTATAAAGGATCACAGCTCCTTGGAGATCCCTGCATTCGGACCAGCTATGGCTGCTCGAGTATCCATTACCTCTGTAGGATGGCAGTTTAAAAAAACAACTTTACAGTGTAGCAAAAGGACTACAAGTAAAGTTTGCAATAAACCAGCCATTTTTTATTCTTTGCCTTATGTATCAATAAAAATCAAGCTGCTGTTTTTGCTATTGGAGGACTCACTGGAGAACTGGAGATTGATGCGTTATAAAACCTGCAGATGACCGGTGTGTTGTGCTGGTTTGGGCTGGGGTAGAACAGGGATGTTTGTCATTATGACTGAGCAGAGGTTACACAGAGTCAAGGCCTTCTCTGCTCCTCACCCCACCCCACCAGTGGGTGCACAAGGAATGGGGAGGGGACACAGCCAGGACAGCTGACCCAAACTGACCCAGTGGATATTCCAGACCACATGGCATTGTGCTCAACATATAGAGCTGAGGGGAGAGGAAGGAAGGGGTGGACATTTGAAGTGATGGCATTTGTCTTCCCAATTAACCACTATGTGTGATGGGGTCCCAGGAAAAACCAGCACACGAGTGAACAACTAAGAGAAAGGGGAAACAATGGTTTGGAAAGGGCATTTACATATCTAACAATCTGAAGGGAAAAACTCCATTTAGCCCTCAAAAGAGAGCCTCTTTAAGGCACGGTTTGATAAGTTTACCCATGGTATTACGTGCCACACTTATTGGCTTTACGAGTGACCAGAACAGACCATTTGGCAGGTTCCAGTAGGATTTTTGGCCCCCTGTTACCTTGCTGACTGGTTTGGGAACAGTGCAGCAAGGACAGTATGAAGAACTCTTCTCCCAGAAAACACAGCCACACCACCAGCACGGCACTCTACGTTCTGTGCACGTTCTCCACAACGGATGAACTTTCTCTCTTTGGCATCAAAGCAACGATGCAGGCCCGCAGAAGTGCTCAAGCACTGCCAAAGAAGCTGGCATAGGCATTCCTATTTCACGGAATCCTACTTGGCAGTTTTCAACTGACCTCGTTCAGAAAAGGAACAACAATCAGGCTTGACCTTATTCCCTGAAATCCAGCAACAAAATCCCCACCTAGCTTGGCTGGCAGGAAGAGGCTGATCACTCAGGCTCCGCTTCTGTTGCTGCTGTTATGACCAAAGAATCTCAAATGCAGAATATGGCTGAGCAAGCACAGCACTGCTGCCTCAGCAGTTCTGCAGCAACATCATGCAACATTGAACAGCAGCTACTGCAGAAACCTGCCAGGGAAATACAGATGATGTCTATAAGAAGACTCCTGGCTCCTTGTAGTAGGGCACAATAAGGAGAAGAAAGTGCTCTGAACTGCTGCCCAGCCAGACACAGCACCCATTTGGAGTTCTAGAGGCTGCTGCTCTGCACAGACTATTGTCATATTAGTGATCATTATATTTTCATTGAGTCACTCAGCTGCATAAATTTTACCTCAAAAGAAAAGAAGCAACTCAATCTAAATTTATAATTTTATATGTGTTTTGGATTAGTAAAAACATCATATATTTATGCAGGAATTTCCCCTCCAGCTCTTTATGACCTGATTGGACTGCCCTGTCATGCAATTCAAACTAAGGAAGAAACTCGTTAAACAGTGAAACTATCTAATGTTTTGATTCAGGGAATGTTTCACTTTCTGCTTTCCTAAGGGGAGCTGCCAGAAGTCAGCACAGCAATTTCGTTCCTTGGCTTCATCTGCCACCTGGTGGTACAACCTCAGGGAGCAGAACGCAGCACTTTTATGGACGGACACAGCAAATTCCAAAATGTCCCTGGAGTTAAGTGCAGAGTGTAACGCTGCAAGAAGCAATGAGCAGCACTCTAGTTGCAAACATACGTGCAGTTCATGTCTACACACAATGCATAATGTTTTGAAGTGTCCCGAAACTAAACAAAAGTTTTAACAGAAACGGTAAGCTTTAAATTCAGGTTTTGAAGCTTATGAAACTAAACAGCTGCAAACTTCCAAGTGTCAGAAATTGTCCAAAAAATTTACAACATTTTGCACAAGTTCCTGTGCCCAAGAGAGGTTCAAATTCAAAACCAGGACTCACAGTCAGACAAAAAATTGAAAACCGAACAGTGTGAGAGATGCTTTGATACTTGTGTGCAAACAGCTGAAAATATTATGCCCTAAAAATAATGCAGGTAAGACAGAATCAGAACAATCTTAAACTTCTGAAACTATTCTACTCTTTGGAATGTGATGCTTATTTTACATTCTATTCAGCAAAGTTGCAAAACAAAGTATGCTAGAAGTAACTTCTGTATTCTCATTCTGAAGTCAGCAGTCCTTGTTTGTGCTGTCCCACAGGACAGGATGACACTGAACCTGCCCTGGTAGGGCGACCTCCTATCTGTGTGGAGTCACTTCACAGCTACGAATGGGAAAGTTAATATTTACCAGCAGGAATTGGCTCCCTGGTGAAAACCTAAAGGGTGAGTCTACTTGCCCCAGTGTCTGTGCAGGGATATTGAGGCTACCTTGGGTCTAGAGGCATTCCTGTTACCAGCAGAGAGAATGCTCTGACAAGCAATCCCAAGGGACCTGAGTGAGCACTGAAACACCCAAGGACAGGCACCTTGAATCACTTCCACCTCTGATGTATGGGGGAAATGAGGCAGACCTACATTAGGCTACTGGCCAGTGCTGCCTTGCTGCTGTGCCACAGCCACGCACCTGGGAGGCAGCGGAGGACCAAAACTTGCAGAGGCTTTTGACGGGATGGTTGTGTAGCAGGTCAGAGGAAAGCTCCTGCTCCTTGCTTGGCTCTTGCCATTCCCCCAAGGAAAACACCGGCATAATGCAGGCAGTGCTGATGAACACAGCAAACACTGAAAAAAAAGGCCTACAAGTATTCTGATAGTCACCCGTGGGACTGTGGGATTACATCCTGCTGATACTGGGAAAGTAAATTTCAAGGACACTGGCAAACTTCTAACTCAAACACAGGTTTTATTTACTTGCCAAAGATGGAAAAGGAAATACAGGAAATATCTAACCCAAGTTCCCATGACAGCATAATCCTACCCATATCTGCTACTCCAGGTTCTGGAGATCAATTCTTAAAGCTCAAAGGACTGTTTTCCATTACCAACCAAAACTAAGACCGACCCTTCACTAGTGTGCCTGTTGATGGAACAGAGCTGGATGTTGCCCCTATGCTTGTCATGGGATTTGCAAAAACACTTAAGAGAATTGGGACCATAAAACCCATTACTTTTCCCTGACACACATTTATTGAGCTCCCTGAAGTGCTTTTGAAAACCCTCACTGAAAATCACATTGAGACAAGAGCACAACATTGAAACACCGGGCAGACAGCAGGGATGGGGGATCAGCAGAGGCTGCACCTCCATCCCCCTGAGATGAGGCTCCAGCAGTCCAGACGAACGGAGTCTGGAGCTGACCACCTCCCTACCTGAGCAAATCCAAAAGGTCCTCTTCCAGGTCAGCCTCAAGCATGGAGTACCAAAGCCTTGTGCTGGCCAAGTGGCAGGCAGCCCAACCACGGGGGCTGCAGCGTTCAGGAGCAAGCAGATGGTTTGGAAATGACAGTGTCTGCTGCCAAGTCCGACCTGTCCTGACTCCGCTGGTTTTGCATTACCCATGCCATTTGCAAACACTCTGTGCAAACACAGCTCACAAGGAAAGCTCTTCTCCCAGCAGCCTGCAAGCATTTACAGCCAAAATCAATACACACATCAGTGCTCCTAAAAGTAATTTCATTTATGATAATTAAATAAATTAGCTCTAATAAAATAATGATTTCTCTGTTTACCAGGGGAAAGTAATGGGTTGAAAGTAATTTAATTTGACACAACTTTGGGGTTGGGGCTAGTCCATCAGATTTTATCCTTAATTTCTCCTGGTATTTTATAACACTAGGAATTATAATTATTTTATTTTATTGTGATAACACATGAAAATTAACTACTGAAAACACTGACCTAAGCCTTTGGCAGAAAAGGATGAGCAGACATCCCTGAATGTGAGTCAGATGAAGAAGTGTCCTGCACTGTTATGCTACTCACAAGGACCTGAGCACACAGGAAAAAGTTCATTACTAAAAGATGCTCAATGTGTTTGCCAGAACCAGAAGGATAATCCTTTAGCGGACAAAAAACTTCCAACCACTTATTTTACAGACATCACTTTGGCCTACTTTCCTCATTAGAGGAAAAAACCCCATGATTCGAGCACTCAAAAAAAAATAAATAATCTCAATCAAGCATTTGCCACTAGAGGATGCTATTCCATAAATTTTTTTTCCAGCAACACAGCTGTACCAGGAAAACTTCAATGGAGAGTTTCTGCAAAATTACTACTACTGCTTTCCAGATAGTCCTACTGTGAATTCCTGTGAAATCAGAAAATTTATCAATAATTGTATTTGTACTTACTCTTGAGACAAAGGAAAAATAAATCCACTAAACCCACAGAGTTCATAATCTGGATAATTTATGCCCACTTTAATGTGATGGTGCTTTAGCAGCTCTACAGACAGCAAAAGGGAGGATGTTGGTGAACAAGTCAGGGGCTTTCAGGAGTCTGCTGATCTGTAAATATAATAACCCTTTGCAGAGAAACCAGCTGGATGAATTATCAACGAGACCCTATCATCAGTTTTCTTCACTATCTCCTACATTTTTTTTTAAGTCTTTTGAGCACCTGAACTTCATCCTCAGACCACTGGACTTCAAGGGAATGAATCCTAAATTTCATGACCTGAAGAACTGTGTGGTCTTGCCTTTCGTTCCAGATCTGAATGGAACCAAATTTTAAAACATCCCAATTTTCTATGAAAGAGATTTTCCCTTTCCAGTTTGCTCTAGGTATAAACAGAGATTAAGGGAAATGGGCCATGTAATGCTATTGGACAAATATTGAGCTCATAAAACATCTCTGGCTGATGGTCCCAGAAATAGATGCCCTTTGTCCATCCACAGAACAAGCAGATCCCAGAGGTGACCAGTACAGCTATGGGAGAAAGGTTTGTCCAACAATCCCCTTTTTTGGTGTATCTGTCGGAGGCTGCTGTACCCTGAGGTGCAACCTTTAGAGACTCCTTCTTGCCTGCTCTTTAAGTTGAGCAACAGAGGCTTGGAATTTGGTTTTTTTAGGCCACAATGCCCTATATTCAGACAAAGCTCATGACCAGAGAGGTATTTGAGACAGGGTGACAACTGAACGTTTCATTCATGGTTCCAGAACCCACCTTGAGCTCTGCTACGTCCCGTGGAAAGCCGTGGGTGCAGGTTCCAAGGCAGCAGCACTCCTTCAGACACCACAGCAAAAAGTGACTTGTATTCTCTGCCACAAGCCAGCCTAGGAAGTGCCTCATACCCTGGGATGAATACTTGAGAGATTAGAACTAACATTCCCTGGAGTTTAAATGTGGGCACCACAACCCACGTCCTTCATCTGGGACTTCATCTGTCACTGAAAACGCTCCCTCCCACTGCAGCACTCCAGAGCCCCAGCGCTCCAGGGGGAAGCAACCAGGTCCATCCTCAGGTACAAAGCCTGGAAGCTCAGCAGAATCTTCTGTGCTTCCTCTGGCTTCTCACTCATAAACTCTGACTCTAACTCTGCATCATTAAACATTCCCACTTCCATTTCGTATTTAAATAAGCAGCCGTAAAAAAAAAAAAAATTAATTTAATTACAATTTTTCAATTAAGGAACTGTAGCTAAATTGGGAGATTATAGTGGTGAGAGCTCTAACTCCACATCTCAGCATTAGAGGGAGTCCTACTCCCATTTAATTCTCTTTGCAAAGCCAAGGGGGATAGTCGAAAGCCCGACCTTAGCGATATCATCTCAGGATTCAGTCAACAGCACCAGAAAAAGGTAGAAATAAAAACCCCAAGAATATATTTCACGCTCTGCAGTGGACCCACAGCACACAGCAGCATAAATATCTGCTCTCTCTCCTCATGCCAAGCATTAGCATTCCTGCTCTAAGCAACCCCGCTAACCCCGCTCGGAGCTGCAGCAATTGAAAGAAGATTCACACAGACACTCAGGTTCAGTGACCTTGGAGATCCAAAAGGATTTATCAGCCTTTAAAGTAGTTTGCTTTTATACTGATGGGCTTAGAGAAATCCCCCACCCACCTCTTGTTCTTGGCTGTTATGGTAATGACTGATGCACACAGACACCCATGGATAAATGGGCAGGTAACTCCAATGGCATCATGTTCTTCAGTACTACAGTAACAGGGGCAAGGAAGCAGACAGGAGACAATCCAGTCACATGTGATCTGTGCACTGTGGCTTGAGTCACGTCACCTTGTTCAATATAGACATTGGTGCACCTGAACAGCTGCTGAAGGTGTGAGCAGATTCAGCCAGGGGGTGCCTTTGGTCAGCAGCCCATACCTTTATTAGGCTTGCTACTTTGTTGTCAGCTTCAACACCTTCATAGAAAAGGATTTACCCCTTTGCCAGTTACTAGAGGAAAGTTGTTAATTCAGGAGGCATTTTGAAGTTTTCTCTGTACCTAAAAGCAAGCAGTGGATGGGGTAAATGCTCACTGACTATTGATGGCAGATAAGTACTATCAGATAAACCCATTGGACTTCTGAACTAGTTCCCCTGCAGTTATTTATGCTGTCTTTTAAGTCAATCACCTTTCTTGGAATAAAAGGTCCACCCTCTCCAGAGGGTGCCTAACAGGGTAGGGTATTCATGTATTTTGGAGCCAGACTCTGTTTTTCAATTTGCCCACAGTGATAAATCCCTCCTTGTACCTTCCAATTTGACATGGCTGGGACAAAACTCTTCTGGTGTGGCCATCAGGGTTTAATTTTGGGAGAACACTCAGAGCAATGCAGTTGATTTGCCCCTTCACACAACTCTAGACCCAGCCCAGGAGGAAATCACCTCCTCTGAAGTTCATGCTCATGACCCTTCAAGGGACCCTGACTAGTGCCACCATGGGTACCAAACAGCTTTCTGTTGAATAAAATATGAAACTTCTCCTCCAGTGACTAGTATTCCATGGAAGATCTAAGGGATACATCTAATTTCAAATAATTCTTTCTGCTTTGAGCACTGGATGACTCTGAAGTGGGTGGAAAGTGACCCTCCATTGCCAAGTAGCTTGGCCCAGTGTCTGATAGGAAATGGAGAAGGAGAGCCCATATTCAGCCTTCATTCAGCACTCAGCCTGTCATGTTCCACACAGAAATGTCATATGGAATTCAGCAGGGACTTTGCTGCCTTCCAAGCTCTGGGAGCTTATGCTGTTAATTCAAATTTTAACTGCCCTATATAGAGGGCAGGGGATGGTGCAGTCTTGCCCTTCTGTGCCTGTTCCCTCGATGATGAATGACACACCGCTCACACTGATGGGGGTATGCACTTTCTGCTATATTTAGGCTCTTGCAAACTCAAAGATGGGATAAACAACACTACCCGCGCTGGATAAAATAAGGTAACACTGAAGAGAGCAGGTCATATGAGGGAATTGTGTGGGCTCATAATTTTCTTAATTTAAAATACACAAAAGCATATTCTGTGCTTCAGTACATCTGTCACTCACAAAGGAGATGACTTGAACATACGACTGGTATACAGTAAAACTCCTGTTTTGTAAATCCTGCTGAAGGATGCAGTGGGGAATTTGATTCCCTACTTAAAGTGTGGCTAAATGCCATGGGAGATGGGCTGTTTCACCCCACTGTAAGGAAAGAAACCAGGCATTGAAGGTACTGGGTCTAGTTCTCTTTTATCCAGGAATATCTCTATATATTTGACTAAATACACTGTGCTGACAAGTCTTCCCAACTCTTTTCAACTTTAAGTGAAAGAGCTGATGAAAGCCAAGGTGAAAGGCAGATTACTATTTAGCTCTTGATATGTCAAGCTTAACAGTCTTCTAATAAATGAATGTCGAGAAAATACTCATTATTAACTTTTTAAGCAGCGGGTTGTGCCTACAAGAAAGCCAGTAACTTCCATTTAACTCAGCCGAGGAAGAAATACTCTGGAATAGAGGAGGAGGAGCTGGTTCACCCTGGAGAGCCTGGGGTGGCCAGACAAGGCTGTGTGAGCTGCACAGAGCCCAGTGCCACACACTGCAGGGACAGGGGCACCCCCAGCCCTCTGCACCCCACTGTAGGATCTCTACACCAGGGCAGCTGCAAGAAGACAAAATAACCATTTTCCTACCTCTGATGTTGCTACGATGGTATTTTAACAACCAGGCTGCAGTTATTCAATGTAATTTGGGAGACGGGATTCAAACAACGCTCTTTTTTCATGCTCCACTCTGTGTTTTGCTCCAGTCAATCTATGAAGCATCCAGTGTTTGTTTTTATCTCTGGCTGCAATTAAACCTCCAGGAACCACGTGAATAAACGTAACCTTCCCACAGGGATTATTACTCTGCAAGCCACGCATTAACTACCAGACAAAACACCTAAATGACACCAGCATCAATTTTTCTCAAAGCAAGAGTAAGATGAACGTCCCACAGTAATAATGTTAATCACACTGGGTGGATAAAATGAGAAGAAAAACACCCAGAGAATTCAGTGAGGGATGTTAAGATCTGTAATGCTTAAATAACCAAATGCAATTAAAAGACTTACTCTTTAGTCATTAGCACTTTTGCAGCTCCACTGTAAGACATAAACACTGGAGCCAGTGCACAGTGACGAGGGAACTGATTTCTGCTTTGCTCTACAGCTGATAAGTCTTTATCTGTGGAATGTTTGACATTTAATGAGTTTTCAAAATAAGCTTGGCAAAACTGAACAATCAGATGACTGCAACAATTAGCAGCTATTTCCTAAAGCAATCATTTATCCCGTCAGATCTTATATGATTTTCAGACATGACCAAGAGAATTTTAATGCCAAAAGACATTAAGGATTTTCACATGAGGCAAGAACATACCTGAATATCCAGCATGTGTTTGACTGAATGTCACTGGGCATGCCTAGGCTGGGTTCAGCACGGATGCCTTTCCTTGGGGAGTTGTGAGCAGTGGCTCATTGGATCAGGGTTGCCTCAGAGCAGATCTGCTTAGTCTCAACGAAATCAGAGCCATAAAACCTAAGCAAAGAAACATCTTAGAAGACTGACCCACTGTGAGTCTGTGGTGAGCTCATCTGAACTTTGTCAAAGCCAGGAAAACTCCGAAATGCCCAACTGCTTTATGGGCTGGAGTCACCTCCAACACATTTCATAGATCTGTCCGTGACGACTCATCTTGAACTGCCCACTAAACAAACCTGTAACTGCAGCCCTTCTTCTTCATCATTTCATATCTACCATTAGCAAAAGAAGTGTGTCACTTTGGCTGGGTCTCAAAGGAACCTCCTCCACAGATAAAATTCTCTTAACCTCTTGGTCTGCATATCAGAAGTTTTACTGGTGTCCTGTCAATTGTGGTTATTAGTTAGGGCCAATTAATCATTGGTTACTTGGATAAGCATGCCCTGCTTACCAGGAGTTTTGAAACTGCTACAGAAAGCCACAAAACTATTCCCCAAGCAAAGGGCACGTGTGAAAATTGAGTATTCCCTTATTACTAAAATAAGACTGGCTGTCATTTGCCAGAGCCAATGCATTGGGAAATTTCTATTTCCCACTCACCAGCACAATGCAGGGCAACCTTTTACCTGTCAAGGCCTTACAGAAATCTTCCTACTTTACTTCCTTAAATAAGGTCTTGTTACTACAATGCAAGATGCAGTTCACCTGCCTAAATTGGTTGTTGACATATGCATGCATTCTTCAATTACCAGAATGCTTTCATTATTTTTACAGCTAACTTTGAAATTGGTGCTAATCAAAATCAATTCTAGCACACAGCTCACACAGTTACTTCTCAGGAAAATATCCTGACTTCATTACCATTTTCATCCAAAACCCAAACAAAGTCACTATAGTTTTTTGGGTATTAGGCTGGCTGCCATGTGTCAATGTACCTACAATTCATTTACTAGATCAAATTGCTGAATGCTAAACAAGCAGGACTTCTCAAGTTGTCCTGGTCTGTATGTTCACAATCTAAAAACAAAATGAAAAAAACAAACCAACAAAAAAGCAGAACAAACAAATATAAAAGATCAACATCTTATTTAGGTTTCTAGACACAGTAGTTAAATTAACCTGGTTGCAGAGTAACTATAAAAATTAGTCTCTTATCTTTATAAAGTCAAGTTAAAAACCTCACAGATGCAAAATATGGAGCAGAAACCTGTTGTTAGACCTACAAAATTATCTACAAGTGCTCTCAGCAAGATGAGATTACAAATCAATGATAGCTATACTGAGAGCGACATTATGTCTGACCCTGACTGGCTGACCCTGACTGAATATAAAAATTGTGAAGAATGTGAAATACCTTCTTTTTTCCTCCCTTCTGTTTCCTCACAATGCCATGCACAACTCACCTCAGACAGAATTCTGTGCCTTATTTCTGTCATTGTCAACAAGAGCTACGTGGCAGTGAAATTAAAGCTGTTACAAAAGCTGCTGATACGTATGTGCAGGCTGTAAACAACTGGCCCCTTTCAGAAGTAAGGAAGGACCAGAGTTTTTATTAAGCAGGAAAAATCAATAAAACATGAGAAGAGACGCTGAGAAAACTTATGTTCCAGCAACTGCAGCAACATCTTTTTAATCAGTGGGGAAAATGCAAAGAATATACAAAGCAATGGACAACACAGCTGCAATTACCACTTCATATGAGACCATGCTTCATTTGCATTGTGACATCCAATCAGTCAGAATTAAATTTTGTGTGCTCCCCTATGTCCCCAGATCTCTCCTTCAGCTAATCTGTCACATCCTTTACAGAAGTGTTACAAATAAGATTTATCAGGATGACAAATAGAGCTTTCATTCCGACTGTGCGTCGCGCTCGCCGTGCTCCGGGTACAAGCAGCAGCTCAGCTGCTAAGCAACAAAAAGGAGAGAAAGAAAAAGCCCCCACTTTGTCTCCCATCAGAAATGCCCATCCTTTGGCATACCAAGTGGGAACAAGCAATGTGAGAAAGCGAGTCAGTCGCACCACAGATGGAATAATTTTCCTGCAGAGTCTCAGGGATGGGAGAAAAAGTTGTGTGTATTTGCCATCTCTCTGATTAACAACAGCCTCTGATTTGATGGGTCCTACAGCAAGTTCCTGTTTTCAAAAACATGCTCTGTTCTCTTCTGGTTTTTTGTTTGTTTGTTTGGGGGGTTTTTGTTTGTTTTTTCCTTTTTTTTCCCCTGAAGCTGACTCATAAAATAGCTGCTGCCTGGGGCAACACAAGCGCTGCTGTGGCCCTCACCAACACACCGACTGCTCTGACACTCCACACTTTGCCAAGGTACCATCCTGACACTGGTGTTCTCTCAGTCAACAGAACACACAGACACAGAGCTCAGCAATCATATTTCAGAGTAATCTACTTCTGAATGATTTTTAAACTAATGTTTATTTCAGATTTCCTCATCTGCAATTCTTGTCAGAATTTACAAGACACCACATACTAAACATTCCACTTAATATTGATGTTCTGCTTAGTACTATTTTATTTTCACTAACCCAAGCACTGAATTTAATTGCCAGGCCTGCCATATATCTTTATAACAAAACCAAACAATGTTTTGCTCTTCAGCCAACAAGACTCAGCACAGGGGAACTGCAGGGAAAAGGCTTCAAGACTGCCATGGTTTGATTCAGCAAGCCTGAAACTGCCCACAGCAACAGCCTTTGACATAAAAGATGTAGATTTATAACAAAAATAACTTAATCTCCACCACAATGCCTTTGACAGTCAAGGGAAAAACTTGTAGCTAGGTTTATGAATAAGTCATAGCAAGGTAATGAGTTTCCATAAGTTGATAGATCCAATAGTTCCTCACTGTACTTGGTCTTTGTTCCTAGAAAATAAGGACCAATGCAGTGAATTTATTCTGTTTCCTTTAAATTTAAATAAACTGGATGGCATCCTTGTACTTGAAATTCTCTCAACTTCAATAAAATTTATACAAAAATCCATGATGCATATTTACTATTATTTTCTTGTTTCAGCTGTTCTTAATGCTGTATTATAGAGCAGACTTATCACAGGTTCCAGATTTAACTTTCAGTAGAGCAAAATAGGTGGCTCTGTCTACAAACACTGTAATGGATGGGGTAATTTAGTAAAACAACAGGTTAGAGACACATTTAAGAACTTGAATATTACCCAAAGAGCTATGTAAGCTCTATGTGTGTTTTACGTGATGGTTCTTAACTGTCTCCTACCAACACAAGTACAGATTTACTCCTTATTTCAAACACTGAACAGCACAACTGGTCTGAGCCCTTCCCTTAGCAATGATGTGCACTTCACCTCCATGCCTCCCAGCCTTTGATGTACTTCTCTTTGCAAGATTCCTTTTAACCAGTGTTAAAAGCCGCCTGTCTCCCCTCGCTGCCTCTGAGCAGCAGCAGGGCTGCACTGCCCAAGGTGAGTGGTGATACTCACAGCTACAACACAATCAGGGGCCCTCTGCACGCAGAGAAGAGCTAGTAAAGAGGAGAGAAATATGAAGTTTGGAGCACAGGCCACAGCCCCTTGAAGCCAGTGAAACAACACATTCAAACCACATGCAAATATTCAAAACAATCATTCAATCAAACACTCATTTTGAATCAAACCTTCAAAATAATCAAAAATTAAATTTTCAAGCACAACCTTATTTGCCCTACACTGGACATCATGTGTAACATCTACCAGCTAAGCAACAGAGAACTTTGTGCAAGGTTTATCACTATCAAGAATAACACCAAATAAAGGAATTACTGTACCAAGTAGGCCCACTTACGCTAAATACTAAAAAGAAAAGCATATGCACCCTGCAGTAGATACCTCCTCTTCTTTCCCCTGCCAGCTCTATCTGATACTACAAGAGTGGTTTAAATACTAAAACATCTGAACATGAATCCCTGCCAAAAGCTAGCTGCAATTAATCTACAACTAGATATTTTGATCACTGGCACTTCCATGGAGACACATGGATACCAGAAGCCCAAGTACACCACCTCCCAGCTATCCCTATATGAACTCCAGCTTCCAGAAAACCCAGTTCAAATTCACTGTATTTAAGTCAGTATGTTTACGGAAAAAAATGAGCTTTTCATAAAAGTTTAGAAAAACAATACCCAACCACAAACTGAAGAGTCTTAAACAGCATTGGTCAGTACAGAGTTGAAGAAACTGAATTAACAACTCAGTCATCAGTTCTAATCACAGACCCATTCATTTGTCAACAGCCAGAAGTGCAATGACATAAACCTCATCCAGCCACCCAGTTTGACACCCTCCTGCATCTCAAGCCCCCAGGCAGCAGTCACATGAGAGGGCCTGGCCATAAGCCATTTGCAGCTGGGGAGCTACAAGGGAAGATCTGTCCTCAAAGTTAACTTTAGACTCAACCTCCAGACCAGATTTGCACCAGCAACATTCCTGGCACCCTTTGCCCACACCCCTGGGAGACCGGATCACACTCTGCACCTTGACAGAGACCCAAGGTCCCCCTCTGACCTGGCCAACAAGGCTGGAGCTCAGCAGCATTTGGTTAGCTCTTCCTAACCTCCACATGGGTGGATTTGGCCTTGGGCTAGCTCAGGAGCCACCATGGCAGGCAGAAAGAAATCATGGGTCCCAATGTACTGACCATTTCAGGATGTGCTCTTCAGCTCATCTGAAGACCCAGCTTTGTTCTTCCAACAGACGCCGCATCAAAACCCTCCTGAGGACATCTGGCTTGACTTTGCTGCATGGTCTGCATCAGCAAGTAGCTAGAGAGTTTCCTTGCTGGAATTTCTACATATTAAAAGTGCCAGAAAGGTACTTTTGAGTCATGTTGATAAATCCTTGTTTAATAGCTGTCAAGGGAAGATGACAGATACGCCAGAGGGGGATCTCTGGGCATCCAGCACTCACAGGCGTATCATGTACAATAAAACGCAGCTGTGAGGAATGATCACATCGCAGTGCCAGGCAGCATCGTGTCTGCCCATAACACATGGACATGGCCTGCATAAGAGAAACCTTCCTGGTGTTATCACAGGCAGAGCGAACCTCTGGGGCCCGTTTTGGGTGGAGGAGTCAATAGCACCAAAACCATGTGTTGCCTCACCATGAGGAATGCAAACACAGCCTGCATCCCAGAGAAGGGGCATCAGCAGCCTGACCCCAGACACAAGAGAGGCACATGCTATGCCTTTATTTGCCAGCATAACACAACTGCTGCCACAAGGGGCTTAACTTACTTCTTTCGTCAATTATCCCTCGTACACAAGCAGTTACCTAAAACAGATTAATTCAAAATACAAATGCTTTGGCTTTACACCAAACATGCTACAAACCCTCAATTTCTCCTGTTCTGCTCTTGCTGTCCTCTTGCATCAAAAAGGTCATATTTACTGGAATACAAAATGGCTTTTAAGCAAATATCTGAGCACAACACTTGGACAACTTTTCCTCCGGTGCAGTTTCACATAAGGCTCATGGTCTAGCATACAAAAGGACTGAGTCCAGGTGTAAAACACGAAGACAAAATCTTTACAAACAGCACACAAATTCCTAGTGGGTCATGCCACTGATGTATAGCAAGCTTAATCTTCCTGAATAATTGTTTTCCTTCCCATCTCACACTGCTGTATTTTTCTTTATCTTAATTTATTTTAATAAAACATACATTTGTTTGGAAGCAACATATATTATTGAGCTGTTCCTGGTTTAGAAAACAGAATCATTAACATGATATAGCACACAAGTGCATCTCTAGTTCATGTTATTTTCTGCTTTGTCAGTTTGACTCAGTCTGCTCTAAATTGCACAAGCTATTTTAATGGCCTTTTTGCAATTCAAATCTGCATTCTGTAACTATAACTGAAAAGAAAACGGTCCATTTTCAGTCTTGCAGTCAAATCTGCTGAAGGAGGCTTTAGTTGAATATCCTGTTATTTAAACTCTCTTTCTGATTGTATTAATTAAAAAAAGAAATAAAAAAAATGTTAGACACGAAATATGGGGAAAAAAGATGAAGCTTCATTTACAGTCTTTTCCATGGGCCTGAAAGCAGAGAGATTCCAAGAAGACCAGAGAGATGGGTGCTTCACGACAGTAAATTCAAACTAGAGCTGGATGAATGGAAACATCCCAAGCCTGTTGTGTCAGAATAACAACAGCACCAAGTCTCTACGAGGTCAGACCCTGGAAAATCACCCTTGGTGAATCTCTTCTCAATTTTTCCAGCTCTATCTTTTTCCTCCCTTGTTCACATCACACACTGGAGAAGAGTCTACCTAAGTTTTGGGAAAATCCCTGTTTTCACTCATATCTGTTGGGCATCCCATAGAGTTGCACCAAAGTGGAAAGCAGAGCACAGAGCAAAACCAGCTCCCTCCTTGCACAAATTTCCGTTTCTTTGGCAGAAGCCTCGGATCAGCTCATGAATCACAGAGCATTTTGTCCTAATTTAAAGTGATAACTATGAAAGAAATTCGTAATTTATATAAAATTGCCTTGGGTAATAATAATTTCCCTGACTCTGCACAAGGCAGTGTTAGAAAAATGACTCCGTGTTCAGCGCTGCAGGGCCAGGGAAGGGCTGGTGACAGGCGAGGCTGCTGGGCAAGGCTCAGCCAAGGGCTTGCAGCAAAGGGGCTGCCTTGGGCAGCGCAGCACGGCGGGCACTGGCACTGCCCGTGGGGCACGCTCTGGCACAGCACCACCACTCAGCACCCCCGTCACAGCCTCCCATGGACTGCGGGATCGTATGCAGGTTAATCACTGGCCTCTGGTTACTGACAGGCTCTTGGGCCAGATGCCAGAGGTTTGATTTATGGGACTCTATCAGGGATTAGAATTACTGAATCTCGTTAAGGGCGCGCAGCTCAACGCCTCTGCGACGACGAGCGTGTATCGGCCCTGCTGAACTGCCAGAGATCAACAGGGTTACAGAAAACGTGGGATGGAGCTTTGAAAGGACACTCCCACTGGCAAGATAGGCAGCGTGACAGATTTGCAGGGCGCCGGGGAGGTGATTGGAGTTGGAGCACCAAAGGGAATAGGTGCTCCTAAGCCACCCTCAGCCTCTACCACCAGCCCAATTCACCAGGTTCAACCTCCCCCAGCCCATAAACTGGCTCCCACCTCCTCTGTCCCCTGTAAGTGCTGCTTAGCTGCAGTAAAAGGTTTTAACATAAGAAATCAAACCTGTTACCCCATAGTCTTCTATTAAAATGCTTTCATAGCTGTATTTTCAAGAGGCAAAAAGGCACGACAAGGTTTAGTAATTACAGGACCGTGTTCAACTTATTCTGGGTTACTCTGATTTAGAAGATCATGATGAAAATATGTATAATTGAAAAGTGCCCTAGTACAGCAGCAGGGCTCCTACACTCCCTGGATTCCCAAGGTACCTGTGGATGGAGAAAGCTTTCATGTCAAGACTCTCATTAGACATGCACAAGGCTTTATAAAAATAAAGTTTGCTTTTGAATTCTGAAGCCATAAAAATATAATTAGCAGAAAAAGAGGATATAAGCAAACCTGCTTGGGCATTCATGGATTCAAACTGATGTGTGCTTTGAGAGCCACACGAATCAATGACGATGCCGTGCCCAGCCTGAGCAGTGCCAAGGACAGCCAGGCTTTATGGCACAGCCCACTGGCACGTCCATTCCATCCAGCTCACATACGTGGCTTAAACCACCCTGTTGCTAAAATGGGCCATGGAAAGCGAGTCCAGCAGCAACAGTCCTTTCAGCATGAAGGGTCTGAGGAGGAACAGGTCCAGCCCTGGCTTTAGGCTGGACCCTTAGGGCCACATTTTCCAAGGAGCAAGCAGGGCCAAAGGCCACTGTCTCTCTGTGGTCAGGCAGCTGTGCCTGCCCACACAGCAGCCACCAGGTCACCCTGTTGCCCAAGGACGTGCCAGTGGCTTTACATCCCAGCCTGTACACTGAAATGAGTTCTCACTCTTCAGTTAAGAGGGTACTATTCTAGAGAGTTTGGCCCTAAAAATATATATGTTAACAGCAGAGGAAGAGAACAGTTGCTGAAATTATCGATTTTTAATTAATGTTCATTCTTTAATTAATTGTCTTTTTAATTAAATTGCTAAGCTGGCATGCTGGAGCATCTCTAGAGGCTAGTATGTTTTTCCTACATCTCTTTTACCTGTAATGTTTTATTCTCAAAGGCAAGTTGCACATCTATAGGACATCTTTTAGACATTAGAATGTAACCCAAATTTTTGATGGGCGTATGTTTCAGGAAGATGCAGAGGATAATTACTGGGCCAACAGCACTCACAGCTCAGAAGTCTCTTTCTAACAAGCACTGTTGATCTCCAACCAGCAGCCCGGGAAGAGACAGAAAATCATGGGTTTTATCTGAGCCTCATACAGGTTTATTACTTGACAGAGAAATAACACCTGGGGTTATCTGCATAGATTGCAGTATTTTTGGGTGGGAATGATTTTGTTAAATGTGACAACACTATCCCATAGGTAGATATCACCATAATCCAATTATAATAAAATTAGACCCCATCATCCCTTTTATTTTACTAACTGGCTTAGAGTAGACTCAGTTTCAAGTAAAAGTACTCACTCTTTACCAATCCTGGTTATGGAGCAGGCTTTGCCACCTGAGCCAACCTTTCAGAAACCTTTCATCGCTGACACACAGTGTGTAAGCCTGAGATCTGTGCTATCTATTTCTGCCACAAGTAAACACAGAATGATCCTCACAGCCACCCTCAGCTGAGTCTGCCAACAGAACCCAATGATGTCAGGAAAGGAGAGACAGAAGTCTTTCCAGGTGGAAGGAAATACTGGAAAAATAAAGCGCATTTATGGCATTCTTCAGATATGAAGAGAGCAACATCCTTTGGCATGAGTGAAAACCACTGCCTTTTCCTGCAAACCATGTCTGGTTTCTCATCCATTAGCATTGCAACAGCACTAATATTATGCTATGAATGTATTATAAAACCTAAACTGGATAAAGTCATCACAATAATATATTTGGAAACAAGAAGAAAAATAAAACCACTGAAGGCCAAAACATCACAGATTTAAGGAGAGAGGGCAGAAGAACTTTTTTCAAAAGCAAGGCTCCCACAAGTTTGCTCTAGCATAGACTACATTTTCCTCTCTTCTGAGCCTTGTATTCTGGTTTCTTCCATCATACTGCCCTCTGCTTTGGCCCAGTCAGGCACTGCTGTAAAGATTATTCACTCTCGTGATACCAAAGAGGTAAGTTCTCATGACAGCTCTGCTCCAAAATGTGCTCTTCTCCCTCTGACCCCAGGGATCTCCGTGGAGGTTTCCTTTGTTAGCTTCCCCAGTTTTGCTCTGAATTTCATGACCCTACAAACCTCAAATTATACGAATCGAAACTTCTACCTGGCATCAGTAGGAAAAAAAAAATAAATCTATGCCTGGTGCCACTGGCCTACAAAACTACAATACAGGATTTTGGTTTTCTGTAGACATTTTTGAACCTTAAGGACCATTTCTGTGCACGTGAGTTGCTTTTCCCTCTGAACCAGCACTTTGCCTCTCCAGCTCACTGGTGAGCACTAATCACAGTGGTTTGAGTCCTCTGCTCCTCCCCTTCAACAGCAGCTCGATATCCCATTTCCTCTCATTGGCTTTGCTGCTGAATAGGCAATTTTTCTCCTGTAACTTCTCATTTTTTTCCCCTGACTCAGCCTGCGGCAGCATCTGAACAGTCATTTACTATAGAGTTCTTTACTCCTAAGCTTATTACCTTCCATTTATCTGCATTGAGATATGCTGCCCTATTACAACCCAGGTACTCAGAATTAATCCCCCTCATGTATCAGATTAAATTGTTTCTCATTATCTGCTTGACTCTCAATTCAGTACCATTTGTAAAACTAAAACCTACTTTTCCATATTATTAATCAAGACTTTTTTTTTGTGACAAAAAGCCATTGTGTCACAATCTGAATAATCTAAAACAGTTCAAGTAATATTTCTCCTGTCAGCCAATCTTGAATAAACTTCCCTGTTTTTCTTTTCCCTCCCTCCTGAAGTCCCTCTCTGTAATCAGCCATTTGAAACATGAATTTAAAGCACATTTCCCTAACCTGTATTGTCTCCTTATAGCTAAAGGTTCTCAGTGATCCATATTTCACATGACCAGATCAATCACAGCACATGCATCTGCTCTAGGAGGCCTGATATAACAATTTCCTATTGCTTTTTTAAAATGGATTTACAAGGTAATTTCCTTACTTGCTCATTAGATGGACCAACTTTCTTCCAGCCTAATAGATACAAGGTCATTTATTCCACTTTCTTGAGCCTCGTTTTGTTGCAGACTGGGGGTATGGTGTTTCAAATGTTGTAATTTTAAAATGAATTGTGGATCACCTTACAAATTGCCAATGTTTGAATTCTATTTGGGAACAAATACAGCAATAACCGTTTAGTAAATGTGCATATTTCCCTACTTTGATTAATTCCCTTTTATCACACTACTCAAATTAGTTACTCATAATTCACCACACCATTAAATCTGAAACATAGATGTCCTCTTTCCCTGACCCTCTCCACCTTCCCAGCCTACACAACCTGATCTAAAGGCAATTTGAAGGCTTTGGAGGTCTCTCTTGGGGCAGTATCAGTAACACAAAAGCCAAGTCTTCCTCACCTGCCAGGGGAGCACAGAGAGGAGTGTACCAGCACAGCAGGCTGGGAGATGATAAGAAATGTCTCTTCTGGGCAAACCTACAGGAGGTGTCAAGGGCCACAGTATTCTGATAACATTCTCTGTCCATATGGTGGTCCATAATCAAAGAGAACATGATTATGACCTTGGAGAGTGGAAAATTCCCAAGTTATAAGTTAGATAAAACCCAAGTTTGAGAAGCTGTTAGGACAAAGCCTGATGATACCTTTGCTCTCTGACTCCAGAATTTACAGGAACATTTTCAGAGGATTAATTTTATACTCATGATTCCCATTCCCTCCACTGTATTTATCCTCTTCTAAAACAGAGAAGAGGAGAAATAAAAAATGACACATACTTGAAATTTAATTTAAAAATGGCTTCGTTCCAGAAAAGAACAGCCTTGGTTTATTCAGTGTCTTAGTTATCAAAAGCACTTCATTCCAGATTGAAGGGCAGGTCTGTTTCTGTCTCTGGATACTTCAGCATGGGAAGAATCTCACTAACACACCACCCCTGAGCATTTCTTCTGCCAACAGAACTCTGCAGACAAATAAATGGATTTGAAATCTTCTGGCAAAAATTTTCCAAATTTACGTTCATTAATTAACTGGAAATAACTCCCTACTGGGTTCCAAATGCTTTCTGGAGTAAACTTCATTAAGAAACCAACCCCAAACCTATGCTAGTTACTAAGGGGAGCTCTCAAAGGGCACTCTCAAAGCTGCTCCAAAGGCTGCACACCTTCCCAGTGGATGGGGAAGTCAGAGATATCCCTCCCCTGTTCCCCTTTTTTCCCATCTAATGGGTGCACACACTGCCCTTGGACAGGTGCTCTACAGCTGCAGCAAACACAGTGGGGGAACTTCCTTCTACAGAGCTCCACAGAAATCAATATTCCATTAACACACCACAATATTCTATGTATACTTTAAAGAAAACCTGCTTTTGTTTAAAAATACCAAAAGCTGGCCTGCCTAGAAAATACAGTTAAAACATGGATAAGACAAAGGAAATTTTATGGTCAGTGAAGATGATTGCATCCACCATTTTTTCAGAGTTTTCTCTTTTGAGTGGCAAAAAGACCACCAAGAAGATGGTGCCTCTTGGAGAAGAAATTACTTCCAAAGAGATATATTTGAGTGAAACAAAACACTGAGTTTAATACTACAGTCTGTGGCCCCCATTGTTCAGATCATCTAATGTCACTTCTGCCTGGAGTCCTGCAACCCACCTGCCATTCAGAAAAGCCTAATCCTCTCAGGCTTGAAATCCATGTAGGAAACTTACTGCTGTGCCTTGTGGGTGGCGTTAGTTCCACGCTCCCTGCTGTGTTTCTCTTCTAGGCAGAATGCTGCTCAACGCATACACAAATCATGCACAGGAAGATCTTTTCTCCTTGTTGAATTCTCGCCTCCCACTGCTTAATAGGAGACATGAACTTACAGCACTTACTATGAAGTTGACGCTACTCAGCACTCTTTACCCCTAGTCACAACACCTCTGCATTAATTGCCCTAATCAAGCGATTTTGCCATGAAGAACAATTTGATATACTGTGCAGAGTATCTAATCTGGTCTTCACTATGAGAAAGAAGAACATACTCCAGGCTTTCCCATTTTTCAACACTAATAGATTTAATTAGAATATAGAGGCTACAGAGAAAAAATCTCAATACTGCCTTATGCCATTCCATATATTTGTTTTAATTAGGTAATCACACAGCCCAAACACATCCGATTTTATCTGCCCTTAGCGCAGAGGGAACTAAAAGGTGATGTAACCTTCTTAAAAGAATAATTGAAGGTCACAGCAAGGCTCCTTCTTACCATCAAAATGTATGAACGACCTAACGCAAACAAGAACCAAGTGTATTACTTTAATGAAATCACACCTTCAAGTGAAAATACACCGTCCTGGGACAGCAGCAATTAATGTCTCAGGGTAGATCACCCACTCAGTGAAACTGCAAACCTTTTAAAGCTGAAAATGTGCCAGTGAGAGTCAGCAAGCACAAGCATCGTCTCTGTGGGAAGAATGTTTTCTACTGTTTCCTCCTGCTTATTAATCTTTTAACTTCAAGCCCACAAAGCCAACAAAGAAGAGGGAAATAAGACCACTGTAAATTAATTGGATTTCACTGGTTTTTGGATTTTTCTACACACTTTAATTTCCTAGGAATTACTTTGCTTGTAGTTTGTACTATAATTTTCATTGATGCTCTTCTCTCTGCCAAAGACTGTCAGAATGAACAAGCTCTGCACAGGCATGAGCAGAAGAGACTTTAGAGAATATTCTTCTCGGAGTTTGTTTGTATCCCATATAACTTGGGTTTCCTGATTGGATACACATATGGAAACATAAAATTTGGCCATCTTTTACCTCTGATATGATCACCTGTTAGCAGTGAAAGAGACCAAGAGATTTCACTGGTTTTCATGATTCCAGGCAGCAGAATCTTTTTTAGAGAAATTGTGAGTTTTTGTCCAGGAAAAATATATTTTTTAGTCCACAGAAAGCTATCTCTTTGGAGTGAAAAGTATACTTTTTAGTCCAAAGAAAGCTATCTCTTCGGATTGAGAGTAATAAAAAGAGTAGAATTCTGCATAAATTATTAACATAATAAGTGGCTTTTAAAAATAACACAGATGGGAGTCCTCCTACACAGAAGAAGCATGAAAAACAGACTGATCAATTCAGCCTACACTGAATGTAATACACACATCACACTTCACTTCCTTGCCCTGCAACCACATCAACAAGTGAAAGGGCATCGCAGGGTCACCCTAAGGGGACATGGCAAGGGATTGAGCTGTCTGAACTGTTAGCTCATTTGTTGAGATTGACAACTCCTGAATTCAAATTCCTGAGTATCTGAAGTTTTACCATACGCAAAACCCCGACCCATGCCCCAAACACACCTTTCCCTAACGTTCTGATAGTTTTTTCAGTCATGCTGGAAAAGCTCTCATTGCTTCTTCCAGTTCTTCTAGCTGAAGAAGAAAGATGCCCTGGAAGGTACGTTGATCTGTTTGTCTTCAGAGAAATCTTTAAGAGAGTGGGAAAGGTTTACAACAGTTTTGCAAGAAGATTAGGGTATTTTCCCAACTTGGCCTCCAGACTCGTTATTACAGAAAATGGAAGATGAAACAGCTTATAAAGAGGAATCTCAATATACCATGACAGGAGAGCTCCACATGGGAAGATCCCAGTAAACTGCTCAGGAGACATTCACAAGGTTACAGAGGAAACACTGAGCTGCTCCCACAGGTTCTTAAGCATTAAATAGGAGGGGTGGTGTGGTCAGTCACCCCCTTAGCTACATGTCCCCTAAACCTGGAACTTCCTTAGAGGAGAGAAGCTCAGGAAGCACAATTAATAAAAATGATCGAGAGACCACGCAGATCCCAAAGTCACCTCACAGCCAGACACCATTTAAGAACACAGATTTTAAAGACAGTCTAGTTCCAGTTTGTCTCAAGTTCCTAACTATTTTTGGATCTCCCAGTACCAAAGCTGGAAAGGAGAGCGGTGAATCCATAAAATTACACTACTAAAAAAAAAA
>VWZG01009788.1:1403283-1524265 GCA_013396735.1 Grallaria varia | reverse complement strand
AAAAAAAATAAAAAAATAAAAAGCCACTTTGAGAAAAAAGTTGGAAGTATTTTCTGGACTTGATTTAGACCCCAAAGGGCAGAAATCAGTTTATGAAATTCAAAATTGATAAGGAAACGTGGCCCCTGCAACTACATGGCACATTTGTACAACCACAACCCAGTTTTGGTGAACCACATTTCTTCTTTTTCAAAAAAAAAAAAAAAAAGCAACTGCCTTCTGAGTCTTCAGGGTTCACGTTGCCGACACTATTAAAATCTACATAAGCCATATTTTAGACGAGATCTCTCAGTTTTGCACATATGGATTCCTTCTACTCCCCTCACTTGTTTTGGAATGGACTGCTGGGGAGAAGGGCAATTAGAAGCAGCTGAAGCAGGCAAAGTCATTATCACTTTTCTTTACAGGACCTTCATTGCAGCTGAACTTAATGGAGTGGCAGAGGATTCCTAGAACATTTGGCAGCACTGCATATAAAATCAACCTTGAGCATTTAGTCTCCCAAGAAGTTAGAAAACAACATTAGGAGCCAGTTCTCAGCCAACACTCGCTCCACTCTTGCAATTCCTCTGCTTCGCAGCTTCAAGAGCCATTGACTTCAAATGGGGCAATGCCAACTTGAGCAAGTTATAGTACACAAAAAATAACAAGTCTTGTTATTGCAGTGATGGAGAAATCAGATGCCAACTCTCCCAGACTCTAACATTGTTGTCACAAGATTTTTTAAAGACCATAAAGGAGCCCTAAACTGTTTGTGAATTTGCTCTGCAAATGAACTGCGAGAGGCAATCTGTTTTGATCCTTCCCTGGAGTCCCATCCTAAATCAAAGTAGTACAACTGAATCTTTTAACTAAAGTTTCCTTTCTAACAAACCTACAGCCCTAGAAGTCTCTTGAGAAATCCACTGTGTGATTTTAGGTTTGCATGTTTTTCCATATAAACCTTGATTTATGAATTTTTAAAAAAAAACCACATTCCTAAATATTTGTGTCCTTAAAAGTGTTCATCAACTCCAGGGGACTGAAAGGTGACAAGTGTTTTACTGGGCTCTGCTCCCCCAAGCTCCTCCTGCCTCCCAGCCACAATGTTTTCTCTAGAGCTAAAGGGAGATGGACTCCTTAGATCAACAAGAGACTGAGCTCAGACATCGACCCGGAGGGAAACAGAACGACTCGTGAAACACAGGTTATACAGGAAGATTGTTGGAAATAAAACAGGGAATGAAGGTAGAGAGTTTGGCACCTGCATAAGAAACAGCTCCTGTGAGAGAGGAGAGCTAAATATAGAACTCCTCTGCAACACCAACTGAAGTCACTGGTGCCTTTCAAAGGTATGTGATGAAATCTTTGGGGATGTATTGCAGAACTCAGATGGCAAATTGGCCTGGAGATCTCACTGCATAGATCTCAGGATGAGTGGATTCCAGTTTTACCCATAAATAAAAGTCTGGCCAAGGACTCACAAAGAAAAATGTCGGCAAGCATCCATCTCAGCATCATTCTGCTGGAAACAAGCTGACTTTAAAGGTTGGCAATAAAACTACTAAAAAAAACCTAACTTCAAACCACACCACTAAAAAAAAACCTGGCAGGAGTATTGGGGTTTTTTTGTTTTTTTTTTTCTTTTTTTTTTAACAATGTCCTTTAAAGACATTAGTTTCTAAAAGGCACCTTTTCAGTTCTGTTGAAGTACAAATTCTGCTGTAGGAGCAATGATATCAAGAACAAGTTGTCATTATAGTGCTACTTCGTGATTTTCCTCAGTCCCTTGAATGAACAATTACACTCTTGTTATCATTTGCATGTGCAAATTAGAGAATCTGCCATAAATACACCTGATCAGACATTAATTGGCAGCATTCTACAGAAGTCAATGCACTTCATTAAATGCACATAAGGATATGAACAACTACTTGTGTGATTGGAATCCACTGTTTAGATTGTCAATTAATTTCATGCATGTAACGGCATGTACAGAGCTGTGAACACGGAGCTGGAGAAGCAGCTGCTGTGCTTTGTAAGCAGCTGACTGGTCAGTTCATGGGGTCTCATTTTCACAGGGTGAGGCAGAACTACCCACTACATTTCTCTGGCAGTGTTGGCATAATAAGGGTGATGTTACTCAAAACAAAGTTGTAGCTGAGTAACTAATCTGTTTTTCTTTGGAGATCTCTTGTCCTCTCATCCTCTCCAGGTATGCCCTCTCCAACTTCTCCCAGTTTCAGGTTTCCATCCAGAAGGGCTTCCAACTCCTTGCTAATGCAATAGCCTTGGAGCTCAGGGATGGCTCTGTTTTTCAGTTTTGGACCTCACCTGCAGCCAACAGGTTAGTCCAAAAGCACCCTCCTCACCTGTACACACCACCAACCTTCTTTACCACTCGCCTTGAAGACTTGTATTCCGCATCATCAGACTCACCTTCTCCCATTTCAACCTTTCCTTCTCAGTACCACGATGCTTTATGGTTCAAAGGCTTCCCTCTCCTCCTTGTTCTTCCTACTCGTTCTGCTATCATTGCCATTTATTCAACCCGTGTTTCCTCCTGGTGATTAGTCCACACTCCTTTGCAACTTGTTTTCAAACTAAAATCAATAGGAACAGTAATTGAAGTGCATCAAATAAAAGGTACATTTTTCTTCAAAACTGTCTTCAGCAGACATGACCTATAAACCCATCAGAGCTCTCAGGGTTCCAAATGGTACCAGCCTGCATAAGTTGAACAGTCCACCTGCAGTGTTTCATCCAGCTCTTGGGTCCTCAGCACAAGAAGGACATAGACCTCTTGGAGCAAGGCCAAAGGAGGCCACAAAGATGCTCAGGGGACTGGAGCACCTCTGCTATGAGGTTGTTCTTTGTGGAGAAAAGAAGGCTCCGTGGAGATGTTAGTGTGGCCTTCCATTACCTGAAGGGGCTACAAGAGGGCTGGAGAGGGACTTTTCACAAGAGTATGTAGTGATAGAGCAAGGGGGAACGACTCCAAACTGAATGAGGCTTAGATTAGATATTAGGAAGAAATTCTTCACTGTGAGGTGGGTGAGACCCTGGACAAGTTGCCAAGAGAAGCTGTGGATTCCCCATCACTGGAAGTGTTCAAGGACAGGTTGGATGGGGTTCTGAGGAACCTGGTGCCCTCTCCCACAGCAGGGGGCTGCAACTGGATGGCTTCTTCTAAGGTGCCTTCCAATCCAAAGTGTTCTGTGATTCTGTGGTCTGTTGCCATTATGTCCTCATATTCTGAATCAGGGAGAAAGATAATTTACACTCAGAATAGGAATCCTTAGGAAAGCACATACCTGAGCGTGCCAAAGAACAAGCACTCAAGAGAAAACTCCATGGAGAAATTGTCATCCTTTCAAACAACCTAATAATTTTTGTTTAGAAGGTCATCACTATTAAGGAGCAGCCCACATTAATCCAGGAACCTTCTGGCTACCTGCTTAATCTTCCCCAAGGCCTTGAAGGCTGCTGGCTCAACAACTGCACAGACAAGTGATTTTAAATAACTTCTTTGTATCTTATTACGAGGGAAACTATCAAAGGGAAAAGGAATTTTAGAAGCAGAGCATCTGAGCTTTAGAGAATGTATAACTTCTGCTTGAGCAGCAATTGCATTTCACAAAGAATATGTTCTTCAGCACCAGCAGGAAAGCTTGTTTTGACTCAGAGCTTCCCTCAACTTAGAAATAACTACCACTGCATTTTTAAATATATCCACAACCATATCATACTGACTGTACATTTCACTGCACATATTACTAAATGCACTACATTGAATTATTTTCAGTTAAAATAGTAATTTCCGAAACATGCCCCTTTATTATTAGTACAAAGACCAGCAGAATTTCTCATCACTTTTACATTTATCTAATTTAACATCCAAGTGATCAAAGAAACCACTTACTTGCATTTGGCAGCTCAAGTCCCATTCAAATTTTTGCTTACCACTGATTCTACATCATATTTAATCTAAATTTATCATAAGAAGGCCAGCCATATGAACTCTACTGGATTAATGCTGATAGCTCATCATTGGAAGGGAGCATCATATGTGAAGCTTAAACATCTTCTACTAACAGTATTTGAGAGGCACTGGCAATATTTGATGTCAGCTTTGCCACTTGTCTGAAATGAAGAGAATGATTATACTTACCAGAGATAAGAGCCCCTGGAAAGCAAAACCTGGTCTTCAACTACTGACTCAGCCAAGCTGGAGTTGTAGAGGAAGAGAAAGAGGAGCAGGCACCAATTAAGCAAAGGTGCACAATTGAAATAAACTCTAAATTTTTAACAACTCTTGCAATTATGTGTTAATTTGGCACCACCTGTTGCAGAAAGGAAGAATCCTAGGATTGTTTGGAGAAAAGGCGTATTTAGGGAACAGAATGACAGTCACCACAAATGTGATTTATGCTGTTAATGGTTTTTTCAAAAGATGGAAATTCCAGCAGCTCACTCACTGCAGTCTCAGATTCTTCTCCTGCAGATGGTCTTTGTGGCTGACTCTTTTCCTGCAGCCTCAGCTGCCTTCACAACATTGAAGACCAAGTCGGTAAAGCCTCCAAAGCAATGAACTCCATGAGGGCAGGCAGAAGACATGACTGAAAACACCCCTGTTCCTGAAGGCACCAGCCCACACTTTGCTGGCATCAGAGCACTCCATGCCCTGAGAAGTCTAATGACAGTTTGTGATGCATCTTCAATGGATGCTTAAAGTACCATCCAGCTGAATGGAGTGAGTTCTGCTGATTGGGGTGTATAGACACTTTCACTCTCTGCAGTAAACCTCCTAGTTTCATCCTCTGAGGATGTTGGGCTATAGGACTGGCTAAGCCTCTAAGCTTCTCAGAAAGAAATACAGCTGAGCAATGAGATGTGCCTCTTCTGCAGGAGTCAAGGACAAAAAAAACTGAGAGAAGTCTATTACAACAAGAAGGAAAACCAAGCATACAGAGAAAGGTTAAGCTGTTATTTAGAAAATATTTGTTAAGAAACCCGTGCTTCTGTCAGAGCAATGAAGAAAAAACAATGTTGGGCCATTCCATTTGTCTTCTGTGCGAGGCTCTGGTAAAACCATCACAGAACCACAGAATATGCTGAGTTTGGAAGGGACCCATCAGGACGATCGAGTTCAACTCCTGGCCCTGCACAGAACATCCCAAGAATCACGAGGCTTAAACATTTGTGCAACATTACACTCAGTCACCACTCCACGCCTGTGCTCTCCTGACTTCTCTATGCCAAGGGCCACAAAAACCAAATTAAAATCTGACTTAATGATGCTGGCACAAACTTGCAGCATGGCTACTAGGTTTTTATTCTGTTATGAGAGCTAAATTTGACCAAATAGCATAGGATAGTGAGAACTAACACAGCTGCAGCAATAACATTTCTAGAAGGGACTGTTGTGGAACGTGGAAATGTCAAGCGTGAAAGACAGCTGGGAACTAAAGACTTCTTGTGCCGTAAATTGTATATATTCTTCATTTTTATCTTGCTAAATCAACGTGCAAGAATTATTTAGTATGCTTGAAAAACACGGCAGGAAGCTTCAGATCAGGAGTATCCAAGATGCCTGGAAGAGATTTTGTTTTGTTTCCTTGTTTTCTTTGTAGCAGGAGTTCAACATTGTGTCACTGAAGGGGATGTACAGCCATGCGCTGGATACACTCTGCAGGTCAGAACCTTTGCAGGTTTATGTGCCTTGTAGTCCTTAGGATTTAACCTAACTCTCTGTAATCTGTTTTAAAAAGAAATAATCAAACCTGTCTGTCTCAGTGTTTTCAAACACATGGCAGAAGGAATCAGACACGCACACTGGGATCAATACACAGCAAACACCTGTTAATTCCTCCTGAACACCACTGTGTGATAGCACACCTTTCTGGCTTAAAAGAAGGTGTGCAAATATTTTGCACTGTTCTACAAAATCTGGAGTTTTCTTTAAGCTCATAAGCAAAATCAAAGAACTTGTACACAGCAGGAAAATTCTGTAGATAGATACCAGTGGGCAAAAAACAGAATATGAAAGATCCTGAGCACTGACTTCTCCCCAAACACTCAGATACCACTGAAAAAGCACCCAATAATTTTACATAAGTGTTCTAGGAAAACTCTGGCCTTTGGTGCTCACTGATGCCTGGGTAAAGCTTCTTCAATTTCTTTAGCTTCACAGGTCAGGACATTTAAAGGAGAACAAAAAATAGAGACAAATGTACTATCACCACAAGTTAACTGCTTACGCACTCATGAAAGGACAGTAAGCCACATTACTGCACAGTGTGCTCACCACACTCACCAAAGGAGGGTTTGCAGTAAAAGGCACTGCTGTGAGAACTGGTCGCCTTTGCTCAGAAAGCAGCCCCAGCCCCGGCAGGATCCAGGACAAGGAGCACGAGAGACAAGCAGCGTTGAGGGAGCACGTGAAAGCAGACTGAGTTCGAAGGAAGGCTGAGATCCTCCTCCTTTCCAGCCAGCCCGAGATGTCAGGAGTCTGACAGGCTTTCTGATGAACTTTGTTGTGGCTTCGCTTCCGTGCACTCAGAGGTATCAGCTGCTGAAAGCCAAGGCTGCTGATGGGATGAAGAGCAGAAAGCCCTGAGTTAGATACGGGCTGAGCTAACCCTGGAACTGGAAACCACAGACAATTATCTATCTGAGCTAATTATCCCCGAGATGACCAACTCCCCTGAGCGGTGTTGCACTGGGCAGCACAGGTGTGGGGCAGGTGATCTCTGCACCACGGAGACTTGCTAAGTGCTTTTCTAAGGGATTACCTTGGTAAAGGAAACAAGTCTTCAGTGATAGCTAAAAAGTTTAACTCCTCCTTGTTCACAGAGTTGTCCTAAACTAGAGCAGCATGAAAGATTTGGCATGATCTCCACCCAAAGGCACTTGGTATTTGAATACTACAGATGTTACCATTGATAAGGGGTTGTGTAATAATTATGATGGACCATGTAGCTGAATAAAGTACAAAGAAAAAACTCCATTATTAATAAAGAGCTACATCTTATTTAAAATGAGGACAGATTGAAGAGTGAAGTCTCATGCTTTCTCAGGAGAGTCATGGGATGAAAAAGTAGCAAGACAAAGGCCTTCCTCCATACAAGGAACACTCTTTGAAGTTCTCAGAGAGTTCTTTAAAGACAAGATGAGAAAAGAATATCAGGGTGACTCATTTGGTCTAAGTGTCCTACTTCAGCTATGCTAAGTGCCAGATACTGTCTCCATAGTGAATACTTATTTTGAGATTAGAGCAAAATAGCAGAAGGCATAGATAAAAAATTTCCCTCGAAGAGTGTGCAGGTAAGGTAAGAGAGAAAACTTCTTTGTAGGTTGCCATGACCTGTCCAGTGGTAAGGCCAGATCCAGCTCGAGAATTAAAAAATCATTATCTTGAAATAAAAGTTCTAAAACTGCTCCTAATGCCAGTATTTACTTAAATTTCTCTGATGCTACGGAGTGAAAATTTGGCAAACAGTTACACAACTCACAATCAAAGCAACACCTTCAAATTTTACCACCAGGAAAACAGTTCAGCAAACCACTGAACTTTGAATTTGTTGCTTGTGGCCAGGTGAGGTGTCAGATAAAAATACTGTGAGGCCTCTTTAGTGCCTCTCTTGGCATGTCTATTACCTACAGACCTGGAACCACCCACTTGATGACTCTGTGAGGACAGACACACAGAAAGACAGGTCTGCATGTGTTGGGAAATATGATCTAATTATCAGCTCCCCTAAAGACAGCTGGGGAAGAAGTGACTGCAAGGTGAGCACTGATCCATCAGGGCTGAATTTCCCCTCTGTGAGCTGCTGGCCTGGGCAGCAGCAGCCTGGAGAGGGAGCAGGGATACTTAAATTTTAAACCCTTCTATCAGAAGGAGCGTGCCTGGCCTAGCTTTATTATTGATATTTTATCTTCATTTCCTCCAGCCACATTATTCTAAGACCTTGGTCTGACAGACAGACTACATGTGTGTGCATACACACTGAGCAGGATCTTCCAGCTGTAAACCTTTTTTTGGGTCATGTTCAGCTGATAGCAAGTGCCACAGACCTTTGAAAAAGTTATTTTTCAGGTAGGTAGGAATAACCTGGCAGGTGTATTAGTTAAAAAGCACTAGGCAAAACAACACAAGAGGATGCAGAAATCACAGCTGTGTATAACACTCTGATCTCCAAGTCTTTTGGGAGCTAAGCCCTATGGAAAGCACTTGTGGCCTGTGGGGTAACAGGTAGACATGAATTCAGGAGGAGGTTTGCAAGGCATTTGAAATGTGACATTCAGTGACTTTCCTTCCAAGCCTCAAATCCCTTCCTCAATACATACTCTGTGATCATTGAAGTACCCGATGACAGAAATGTTACAGAAAGAACTGGATTCTTCCTGCTGAAGACCTTAAACAGAGAACCTTATTCTTTAAAACATGTCCAGACACCTTAAAAAGAGATGTTTTTTATATGGTAGCACAGAGATGGATGTGCAAGCACCAAGCATAGATAAAAGTACCTGGTGAAAAGTAAATAAGGTGCAGAAAATAGAAGTAGTAGGGGGTAACAGTCTAGGAAAAAGCAGAAATAGGAGCATAATAACCTGTCACCATTCATGCATTACCTACCAACACTGGCTGCTCCTGCCCTCTGTCCCTCCCCATGCCACCCCCCTACTCCTGGCACAGCTGGCACTGGGCTCACCCAGGGCTGAGCCCCTCCTTAACTCACATGGTGAGAAAAGCCAGTGTGGACCTTGCCAAGCACAGGGTGGGAGGTGAGAGGAAGGGAGGACTGGAGGCAGCTGGCAGTTCAGCTGGCACAGGCTGCCACAGCCGAAGAGAAAGACGAAAAACTCAGATTCTACCTCTAAGTCAATGGGAAAGTATTGAATTCCCAACGTTGCTGTATTTTGGAATGGCTAGAAGTGTCACCCCCCAGGATGACCCAAAAAGAATAGTGAAGTACTTAGTGCTCAGCTGGTTCGGTGGGCAGGGTTATTGGTACTCTTTCTGATGACATGTCCCAACAGTTTTGAGAATCAAGTCATTCACTTCTCCTTTTATAATGTGAAACATTAAATTTCCCTACTCTGCAAGGCTGCTATGATGACTTGCATGCTCAATCATGAATCATTTTGGCAATACGGACCATATCAACTCCTAAGGAAGTAAGAAGAGAAGAAATCAAACTAAACTCTATGAGAGGGTTCTGATCTCATTTGCAGACATGTAAATATTGAGTAAAACTTGGATTTTGGTGGAATTACTCTGGATTTGCACTGTCTGAGCCTGAACCCGAGCCAGGCCCAGACTGTGTTCAGGTAAGCTCATTAAATACATCCCAACCCCTTTGACTCTGCTGGGAGCACTCACATGTTTAAAGCTAATCGGGTGCTTAAAGGCTTTGGAGGATCAGGGCAAGAGGGCTCAGCCACTTACAGGACTGAGCTCTCCCACTTTATGTGCTGAGCATCTGAAGAAAATAAGAGTGCAATTGCCACCACTGCCTCCCAATGCCTTGAAAGAGAAGGTTATCAGTTAATCACTCAAGTCAAAGATGGTTTCTCTTGGCAGGAGAAAACCATTATACTTGTGGCAGCTTCAGACCTCTGACTTTTGGTCTCTGCCCCTCCCTTTGGATCATTCTTCACTACAGATATGGTCCCAGAGCTGCAGCAGCTCCATGTGTATCCAGACAACAGGATTTAGAGCTTATTTTCATTTAGTGCTGGCCAAGCCTCAGACATTGCCCATTGCTGCTGCTTGCCATTGCCCCAGGACTTGGAAGCAAGGTAAGGTGAAAGTTTCACATTCCCCACAGGAGGACCGAAGAGCTGCAGGAAAAAGCAGAATCGAGAACAAGGTTCTGCTGAGCGAAAGGGCAATGAGGAAAGCACCGAGGGCTGCAGAGCTTAACGTCAGGCAGTAGCAGACTGGCTGCCTTCCCTGGGATGAAATACTTCAGGCCAGAAAGCTGCAGCAGGAGAGGGTCAAACACTCCTGTTGGTAAGAGGAGATGGGATACCAAGCCTTCACTTTTCACCTCTGCTGAAATCAGAAGATAGGATGAAAAACATGGAAGCTTATGAGATGTTTCCAAAGAGGATCATGTAACCGAGTAGGAGCCCCTGTGAGTGAATCAGTGAGCTCTGCTCAGAGGGCTGCAGGTCCAGGCTAACCTGAGGCTGAAGGCACCACAGCACAGCTGCTCAACCTCCACAATGGGGTCTCACTGCCAAGTGGGCCTGGTCTGAATGTCCCAGACACAACCAGCACAGGTGACTGTGTCTGCTTCACGTGGCTCATCTCTATTATTCTGTACTGGAACGCAAAGTCATTTTTAGTTCTGAACAGTATGCAAAGTTTAAAAACCTCTCAGAATTCTCCATGATTTCAAATACAGGTTCTCCTCCCCCTTCTTCTTTCTTTTTATCCTCTAAAATGCAGAAATGCACATGCATTAACATAATTAAATGAGCGAGCAGGGCTAATAGGACTGATTTGGTCTAGAAGAAAAGGATATAATTACAGTGCCAAGTAACAGTACTGTCTGTGGTGACACGACTCTTGGAGCACCAGAGGGACATTCAGTATGACAACACAAAGGCTCCAAATTTCTACTGGTGACAAAACTGCCTGTGCACACGGAGTAGGTGGAAGAGGCAGCCTCCCACACAATGTGCTTAAACATCCTACCTTTCCCTCACCCCCAGGACTGGCTCTGCCACTCATCCCATTGCTAGGAAGGAAGATAACAACCCATTGTCAAGGGCAACCACAAAGCTGCTTGTTTCATATTAGCATCCTTATCATTTTCTATCTAATCAGATTTCCTGTTGGTTGAGGAAAGCTGCCTTTCCTCATTACCAGCTGCTATCCCAGATTTCCCTCTCCCCATCCCCAATACGTATTTTGCCATGCTTGCCTGCTTTTCTGTGCAGAAAGGTTATGCCTGCCTGGAGGGAGACTAAATGTTACAAAAAAAAGAAAAAGAAAAAGAAAAGAGGCAAAAAAATCCCACATGAAAACTGAACTATGGGCAAGTGGCCAAAACTCTTGATTGTGTGACTGTGACTAACCAATGGGTGTTTTAAAAAACATTTCTCATTTTATTCCTTCCCCTGAATGTAATAATACAACTCAAATTAGTTTTCCAGGAGCCGACTCCTTTTTATGTAACCATGTTTCATACAGATAGCAGCAGCTTATGTTTAAACTATTTAAGAGAACAAATAGCTGCAAAATGTACTTCAGCTGGCCCTTCTCCTGCTAGCAGTGTATTCCTGGCTGGAGGGAAGCTGTAAAAACACCCTGTACTTCGCTGCTGCTTGGATGTAATTGTAAACAATGCCCAATGCCCACAGGACCCAGCATCCAGGTAAGGATGTCAGCTCTGCTTGTTTTATTGCATTTGAGAGATCCATGACATCGTAAACTGTAGAATGACTTTGACAAAACAAAGCTGGAATGATGCGGATAAAGCAGCAGTTCAGCTTTTAACTGAGTTCTCAAGTTTCCCCCAGCATTAGGAAGGGCAGCGTCCTATCTGAACTGCAAGCCAGACTGACAGACATCACTCTGCTGGCACTGGGACCAAATGGAAATTTCCACATTTTGGGAAGATTATATGATTGTCATTTCCTCTTGTTCTCCTTCCTTCCACTCCTAGGACTTGTTATAGTTACTGGACCAAGGGCTTTCTATGTTGATATCCAAACATACTGGCCCTGTATCAGTTCTCCTAAGGTATATTTGAGACATATGGATGCTGTGAATAATGATGATATGGCAAGCAGGCAGGTAGGTGTCAGGGAAAGAAAAAGAAATCAAGGTAGGTCAGCTTAGGAAACATGGATCTAATCTCCTCTCTTCTGCTTTTGCTGTTAGGAATAAACCTAAGCTAAGAGAAATCAAATAGGCCTAAGATGGGAGAAGTGATGGGCCACCAGGCTCAGTTACCAGGGTGAGGCAGTGTTTAAGTCTTTCAGCAAATAGAACATTTCCCAAACAGCCCTACAAAAAAGCCTGGAAAAATCTTTTACCTGATATCATCTTACACGCCTAGAGGGTTCAAATCTTGAAGTGATAAATGTGGCTCTCCAAGCTTTAACCTGGTATTAAAATGGTTAAAAGATGCAGAGAAGAAATCAATCATCTAAACAAAAGAGTTAGGCAAGGAGCTGCAAAGTTAGAAACATGCAGGCTTAGCTATGTGTTCCCATGTCATTACTTAGCAGATAAAAAGGTACATTTTTATATTCTCTGCAGAGTCTTTCAAGTCTGCGATTTTCCACAAAACTTCCATTGTGACATTTTACTTGGAGAACTTTCCTAATAGCTTCTTAGTTGTCATACTTTCCAACACCTTGAAAAATGTGTAAATTATGCCCCAGTAACAAGTTTAAACATTTCTTTTCAGTCATCCTACCAGCACAATTGAGCTGTTAACTACTGGGCTCACACTGGAAGGTATTCTGCTAGGATTTGTTTCAGCCACTCCATTAACTTCAATGGACTGTTGCAGTATTTGCATGGAGAGCACAGTTCAGACCATTTCACACTCAAACTTTTTCAGGCTTCACGCCAACAATCCATTGAGGATGACACATATGGGTATTTCATTGGGTCTAACACCACTGGCTGGCAATTCGCAGATGGTGAAGAAAAAGACCAATGCAGACCAGGAAATCTGAGCTACAACAGAGGTTAAAAGGATCCCTAAACACACATTTTCCCTCTCATGCCAGAGGCAACATCCTTCACAGAAACACATATGGAAATCACACAAGGACAAAAACTGATACCCCTATGAGTTCCCATCAACTCAGATGGTTGTAGGACAAGCCAATATGGTCATGACTTCTTGTGCTTGTCTAGTAAAGCAAAATTCCTAGAGGAGAGGAGAAGGGATAAAAAAAAAAAAAAGGAGAGACATTCATCCTCGTACACTGCAATAAAAGATGACAGGCTTTCCTCTTAGAACTAAACATTTTCACTGAGAATGAATAACAATACCATATGCCATGGAGGAAGGAGTAACACAGCTGTTGTTGGAGACAGTGTGTAGATTCATGGAGAATCTAGGAAGAGCAACTGTTGGCTTCCAGGCGACAGTATGGCTGCTGCTCCCCAGGTCTTCACTTACAGCCTGCACCGTGCAAGCTTTTCCTGGCAGATCCTGAATTCCTCAACATTGAGCCAAACCATGTCCACACTCTGGAGAGAAAAGGCCCAGCATACCTCTGCTTTCCTTGTTCCTCTTGAACAGGCCATGAGTGTGAAAACTGTTGATTTATTCACTGACAATGATCAGACCCAGCTAAGAGCCAGTCTTCAGCAGGAATCCAGCTCCCAGGATAAGTTCCACTGAAACAACCATGAGCTTCTGCTGGAGTTACACATGAGCACATGGCAAAAAAAATGAAATACAGCACGTGAGTCAAAGATGTCAAGTATAGGGCCCTTCTTATGGATCACATGGAATCTATCATTTCACCAAATATCACTTGCTGAGCACCCAGAGTAGCTCAGCTGTCGTCATCTTCCTAGAGCAGCTTGACATGAGCAGATCTGGGCTCATAATTTACATGAACAACACAAACTCTGATGGATGATAGGAAATTCATGGCATCTGCTAATCAAGAAGAGTGCTATAGGATTCACCTTTCCTTCATGTTTATTGAGTTACACAAAATCACAACTCCTGTCAAGTCAGCCCCAGGACTGAGACAACAATTAGACTTTTTCAAGCCCCACTTTTAATATTCAATTATATCATCACTGAAACAAAAAAACCTGTCCCAATACCTTACACCAGTGTGTGTGTGTCAGACTTCACATTTCCAGTGAGATAAAAAAGAAATATTATTTTAATAAAACAACTTAATTTAAAAAGACTCAAATCTCCCAGACCTGGTGCAAAGAACATTCATGAAAAATTCGGGGTATGTAACAGGAGGAAGCAAGAGACTGAAATATTTTGGGTTAATAGTGACAGCTTAGTGACTGATGCCCATCATTACAGAGAGAATAATACAAGGGATTTGTTATAAGAACTCCAACCTGTTCACTCTGCCATTCCTGCAGACTCAATTGTTGCAGAATCCAGCCCCTGAATATTTAATCTTAAAACACATCTACCAGCAGTAGCATTATTTGTCTTGGCAGACATAGGAGCTTATGCAAAAAGTAGAAGGCTTACCATGTGGAATATGAGGCAGTAATGCAAAACACATACGGAACAATAAGAGAAAATATTAAAATAATATATTTTAAAATATTTTAATCTTATGTACACTAGATGAATGAGATATAGCTACCTCATTAGCAATTTCATATTAGGAAACACACCATGAGAAGAGACCATACCTTTGCTTTATCTGAAAAGGAAAACATTCTACTTATTTATTTTTTTTTTCTGCTCTGCATGCATTTCATTTCCCAAAATGCAACCAGGCGTGCATTACATACAAACTCCATCCTGCCCCACCGGAGAACAGCTGCCATGAGCATTCTCTAGCGCTGTGCAGAAGCCTTATGGGGTGAAGGGTGTTGGGGACAAGCCGAATCTCAGTGCCATATTCTCAGCAGAGTGCAGCTTCAGAAATGTTACCAGAAAGAACCAACTAGGAATTGATGCCGTTTTAAGTAGCAAGCAGCTTTTGGCAGCCAAAAAAAAGGGCAGTGTGTAATGATGAGAGCTGAAACAAACAAACTTTATTTAAGAAAAAGCAGCGTCATTTCTCTTCTAGAATAATTCCATACGTGGCTTATACCACTACAGTGTCCCGTGACAGCTGAATCAGACACTAACAGGCAAGCAAAGGGGACATGGAGTGCATCACGCTTCCTGAGTCAGCTGCACTGCACTGACACAGGCTGGGAAACACACAGCACACTCTAGGGACATACATGGAAGAAAAAAAAAATAATAAAAAAATAGAAACAAACAGAACATGGATCCATAGTGCCACAAACCTTCCGGCTCTGTGTTCTCTTTGAGGTGCACTTGCTTCAGTGGGCAGCAGAAGATTTCGTGACACTTAGCACGAAAAGGGGACTCTTTTTTCTTTAATTCCGCAGATTGGATCGAATCTTGCCGTAACATAATGTACTCCTGTGTGCCAGGGGGAGCGTCATCCATAACTGTGGTCACCACATAACAAAATGAACTCAAGTTAGAGCTTGAGGAAAGCAATCTAAAGGAATCAAATCAACTACATAATGTCAGGGTGGGGGAAAGAAAGGAGGGAAAGAGAGCTTTACATGAAGGAAAATAAACTTTCAGCTGTAAAGTATTTTATCGTGGTAGAAGGGTGGGAAAAAACACATTTACTTTTATAAACAACGCTTCTCATAAACATCAACACTTTACACTGTTTCATGCAGCTTATGTAAATAGAATAACACCCTGCTCCAAAAACCAACAAAATTGCCTCATACGCCTTTGTTTTATTCTCCTCTAGCACCTGTATCTATTCTGCATGCAGATTAAGAAAAAAGCAAACCAAGCATGCTTTTATGGCCTAGCCATAGGCAATCTCTACATTAACATGGGCGAGGAATCATTCCCCATCTGCAGGTAATGCAGCATCGGTGTATCTATTCCCCAAAGTATGAAGAACATGCCTCTATCAGGATACATAATTGCACAGTTCCTTAGAGAAAGGATGATAATCCAATGACGTTTGGCTTGATCATCATTTTCAACGGATAGAAGAATAAATGTACAAAGAGAAAGCATATTAATCCTTTTGATGGTTTTCTTGTAAAACAGCAAGTAATTTTTAAAGTTGATCTTATGAATCAATAGTACCATTAATAACAAATGATATGCAGTCTGAAATGTTTTCTGAGTGGGGTCAGACTATTAAATGGCAAAAAGATAAAATATATAGCGTACAGAAAGCTCCAGCTACCTCAAAGTATTTCATTACCAGAAAGAATTGAAACACTTTTCCACTATCTAAAAAATTAAGCCTTAATAACAGAGATAGTGAGATTCCTCAGCTCACAGCTTTGAGGCACAGATCATCTCACAAGAACAAAAATTAAATGCTTTTTCAAAAGACAGTCTCTAACCACCACTAGTTATTTATAGCATGATGCAGAGATACAAAACCACAGCCAAACCCAAGACCTATGGCAAACCCCCCTCTGCCCCCTAAAACCACCCCCCCAAAAAAACCCCCAAAACAAACTCCACATTTTCAAGAATTAGGAAAGAAAAAATCCAATAATGAAGAAAATAACTATTAATAGGCTTACAGACGCACTAGCATGCACTAGCTAAGTTCTCAGAGTGTTGGTCATTAATTCTAACAATTTAACTGTTTCCTAAATATCTGCCAGTGTATAAGCATTTTAAAAACCTGTCGCATCTAAACATGGATCCCCTCAAACAAATATTATCTGCTTGCATTTTTATGCACTTGATTTTTTCTCTAGTAAGAGTCATATCCAGATGATAAATTCAACTTGACAGTTTTTCTGCTCACAGTGGGTAGACATCTTCTTTCAAGACCTCATTAATCCACTGGAGAAACTTTGCACCTTGGCTGTTGTTGCTTCATTAGACTACACGCAGCATCAGTAATACACACTAATAATCTATATAGTGTCATTAAAAGCGATGCACAGGCTAACAGGAAAGTGCCACTGGTTCAAAAAAGAGCAGCAGGTCAATGGAGCACAAGGTCTGTGTTGCCATGTAATTACATCCTTAACAATACCAGTTTTCCTTTGGCTTGTGGGAAGGGTTTGGATGTGCTCATGGAATGTACTGACAAGCTTGAGACTGCAGGACAACTGCCGGGAGTAATTACTAAAAGTCAACACCCAAGACTAACGAGCCCTGATGGGTCACTCCTCCAAAAAGCCACCATGCAGGGGAGAAGGAACTACTGGTGACCACCCAGAGGTATGGCTTAAAGACATGTTCTTCCAGCTGCAAGAGCTGTTGGGCACTGGGCAAGGATTTCTTTGCTTCTGCAAGCTCAGAGCACACGGCATCTGCAAACCAACTCCATGAACTGATTGCAGTTGAATATTTGGCAAATAACTGCTCGACATCATTAGGGAAGGCCCACTCCTGCCCCAGGCAAGCTCACTAAGATGGGTGGAAAAGGTAAAACTGGTCCTTTACCAGTCAGCTGCAGGCTCATAATCACCACCTGCACATGGATTTGTTTAAATGTGAATAGCCCAGAAGGGACCCACACCCTCAATCAGTGAAGAGCACGGCGAAATCCACAAAAGCACGTTGGGTTACTGGCCCCAAGGACAGCAGGTGTAAATGCATCTTGGTTTTGAGGGCCTGCGTGGCACTGACATCTGGAGCAAACCCCAGGAACCACAGCACCAATACAGCCTTAATGCCAGAATGATGCATGGATAACTTAATTGATGTCAGTGTTCTGAAGGAACAACTAAAACCTTTTCTTAACATGATGGATGGCCTCAAGTCAGGCTGAGAATTTATGGCAAAATGAGGAACACCCCCTGACCCCAATGCGTCCTTCTCCCTGACATGCTGACAGCCAGACACTCTCATGGAGCCACTGAAATCACAACTGCAGGACCTCAATCATGGGCCCCAAGAACCAAACCAAAGGCAAATTTCAGCTACGCAGAATCTAATGTAAAACACTTTAAAATCCTGATGATATCCAGTTCTGATGGCTAAAAATAATCGGTGCACAACCATGAAAGGATCATTATCGAACAACTTTGAAGAAGCACTTTGGAAAAGGGAAAAATTATCCCCAGGAACCTGCCATGACTTTGCTAATGGGATAAACCTGCACTTACGAAAGTCACCCTACACCAGAGCAGGCAAGAAACCAAAAATTTTAGGGACGTAACAGAAATCCAAAGCAGTGTTTACATACTGTGCTGTGTGGAGCAGAGGACATTGTTTGTAATCAACTGTTCCCTCCATTGCAGACTCTAATTGCAGGACCTGTGATATGCTTACACTCCTCTGTGAAATGCACAGATTGATGAGCTTTAAATCAGCTAATTAGGGTAGTAATCACCAGCCAGCACCAAGCTCCAAATGGGAGCAGAAGACCCATGGGAAGCGTGGCAGGTGCTCAGCTTCCCTCCATCGTGTGGATGCTGTCCTGGAGGGCAGTTGGAAGAAGCCTTTTCTGAGCCACATCTCCATTTCCTTGTCCACCTTCCCCTGCAGGCAGATGTGTAACCACCGTGCCACCCTCCAGACTTCAACTATGCCTCTCTTATAGTTCAGCAGCTATTTTTTTTCCCATTTCATCCTAATGTACTCCCCATCACCATGGGCAGAACACCTCAGTGCTCGACGTTCCCATCTTCCCATGAATAAATCAGGGACCAGACTTCATATGTCATGGACACAGGTCATTAATGTACAGCTAAAGAACACGTATATTGTCAGATGGAAGATGACATAGCTTTAAAAAAAAAATAAAATCCTTCTTCTTCCACTCACCATCCCCTTACAACTTGATGGAGGCCAAACCCACAGCAACTGTGTATATGTGAGAGGAAATTGTTTAGCAGTAAGTATAAAATAGCTGCAGCAACTATTAAGTTTTCTACATCAAACCATTCAGCATGCTAAATATCACCCTCTAGCATATTCTTTCATTTAAATAAAATAATAATAATTACATTAATAAAAACTTGCTGTCAACAAGCCAGTAGGAAAAAAATTCCTTCTTCCTATGAGCTTTATGGAGAGAAAGGGATCGTTAGGATGACTGCTGGCACAAGGATGTTTTTAGAGATAAATTCAAACATGTTTACTTTATATAAACACACCAGCTAAACATTACTGTGGTTTGTGTCTTTCTTTTATGTCCAACTGCATTTCAGTCCCATCTAGAATTGCCAGAAACCATAAAATCAACCTTGTCCATAGGCCTTGGCTTGGGTTCCAACTGAATAATCTTTGATGTAATTCAGAGTTTAATAAAGCCGCAAGGAAACATCTTTCTCCCCAGTTCTACAAGGAGAGGCTTCAGCTCTGTGAGCTAAAGGCTGTAGGGACCCTAGGGTAAAAAAATTCAGACAAAACAAATCCTCATGTTCCTGTTAACTATTGTTCTTGTATGTAGACACAATTTAACACAAAAAACCCTATACTTCCATAGATCTATTCCCTCCTTGAATGAACTTTGCAGGTCATTACCTGAAACACGAATTTCCTTCCTCCTTCAGTTCCCTAACTTTTCATAGTCTGGTTAGTTTTACAAGCTGGGAGCCCCAGGATACCTATACTTGCAATAAATCAGTTTTCTTGGAATTTTGGAAGAACTGAACTCATTGCTCTATGCTAGAGCTTCAATCCATGGAGAGCACGAGGGTGCCTCTTAAATCCTGCCTCCACAAAGTGAAGAAAATCCCTTCTCTTTGGCACAAGGGAGCAAGTTGCAAAAAAACACCCCAACGTCCCCCCAAATAACTCTTTTTGGAAAAATCAGAGCAGCAGCAGATGTCTCTCCACTGCTGCCTGCCCGGCTGTGCTGGGAAACAGAACAGCAATGCTCTCTGAGCACCCCCTTCATCCTCTGCCTTCTGCACACACAGAAGGGAAAGAAAGGTCACAAGTGAGGTTACCCAGGCCCCTGAGGCTGTTTAGAGTTCTGTAACAAATATTTTTTTTTTTCCTTTTAGGGGAAAACATTAGTCTATCAAGTTGCTTTCAGCTCCTTACAGGAACAGAACTAAAAAAAAAAACCTCTCCAAAATAACTTGCTTCAAGAGACTGCCTGCAGGACAGGGAAGGGTAGGAAAGGGAGCTATTTTTCTGCAATAACATTTTCCCAGTTGAGACAGCTAATGAAAAGCTCTTGGGTATACATGCAATAACAATTCCCTTTGCTTCTTTTCATGATTGCTTTGTTTTCCCCCTAATTTATCCCAGTTGAAGGAATGATTTCTTTGTTAGCCGCCTGAACAACGTAATAAACTCAGGCCACAAAAATACTTACAAGCTAATTAAAAAAAAAAAGAATTCTATTCTGGGGTTGTAAACACTCAAAACCCCTTAAGGACAACACAGTCTATGTGTACCATTTTGCTACGGAGCTTTGCCAAAATCTTGATGAAGTATTCTTACCAAACAGCCCTGGCACTTCCACATCACCCCAAAATCTTATTTTCGGCTTGCAGCTGTGCTCTTGCAGCTTACAAGTCTGGTTGACTCTGACTTGCAGTTTTCACAATGAAGGCAGATATCACATGAAGCACAAGGAGCCAATTCCTCATTCACAGCAAGCCATTTCTGGAGTCCCTCCTCTTGCAGCACACTCCTCTCTCCCCAGCATAGCACCAAAATCAGGCACCGCACCAGAAACCCGCCAGCTCATTCCAAAGTGAAAAAAGCAAAATGGTAAAAGCACCTTGTGAAAGACACAACTTTCTTTAGATGATATTTTAAAATTCAAACTTGGCTCACAATGAACTCTCATTACATCTGGTGGATGGGGTCTGTGACAGCCGACAGTGACAGCCCAACTCCTTCACTCCTCTCACAGGGAAGCAGCGCCTGGTCTTTTGTTCTCAAACCAATACCATAAATTTCCTCTATGGCAACTATTTCTCTGTGTTTATTTTTGAACTGATACTAAAAGGACAGTTTTATGCATGCATGAATAGAGCATAAATTTTGAGATTGGCAGTAGCCATCTCTAAGAGCTCAGATACCTGGGGAAGCAAATTCCTTGCCCAATAGAGGGCTTTTACTACTTGAACTAATGATTTTTCAAACTGCTGATTTAAATTAGATTGCAGTTAGTTATTAGAAGTTGAGGCTTTTGGGATCGAATAGTATACGGTCTAACAGATCTTTTCTGTGCCTTGTGGGAGAGGATAACTTGCTATTTATGGCACAAATGTCACAAGAATATTTAAAATTCACCACTGATGCCCAAGTAATACTCCTTATTGTAAAGCTTCTGCTGGGATTGTTGTGTAAGGCAGAGATTCCCAACACTCACATAGGCAGCCGCAGCCTGGAGCTCAGCATTTACCCAGCCTCTAAGGAGTGTCTCATCCTAAACCTCCTTGGGGGCTTCATTCCCAGATGGAAAAGAAGCAGAGAACAGAAATCCCCTCTTCAAAAGTCTGCTTGAGGAGAACGAACGCAACAGTCCTGCTCCCAGGGCTTGGTCAAGCACGTGCAAATCAGGACATTCAATAAGGCCGATCACATACAACACCTTCACCATCAATAAAGGAGGAGCAAACTCCACTAAAATCTGTTGCAGTTCGTACACAGACGGATTTCTCCTCTTCCAATACAGTGCTCCTCCCTGCTTTAGATTGTTTGTAATTATTTCACTGTCCCTCCAATACAGTCAATGAAATCCTTATTAGAGAACCAGAAATAAAGTGAGCCAAAAATGATGCGGTTCAAACCCACTTTAGACAAAACATCTCACTCTGAATTAATTCAGGTTTGCACAGCCCCACCTTCACTTTCACATCAACAAATTTCCCTGATGGTTTTAGATAGTGATCTATTTTCTGATTTGAAACTGCTTTCCATCGTGAAATAGCTTCATTTTTTAAACAAGCAACTGTTGTCCTGTGATCAAAACTGAAAGCTGACAGCTCTTTCAAACGAGTTTCTTACAATATATGTTGGAATCTCTAAACTTTTTAATCTGCTGAAAAATTCTGAAATATGCTCACTTTGGGTCAACCATATAGAATATCTTTTTCCAGATCTACCAAAAATATTTGCACAGAACACTCCCCCTTGACCTAGAAGAGTAATTGGATTAACTGCTGGCTGTAATAGGCTGTTATCCTCTAGAAAGGCTAGCCAAGATAAGGCTGCATTTAGGTCCTTGTGCATAGTAAAGACAATGACATCCAACATAGAAAATTTGTTGATAAATGCTGCTAAGAATGCTTCTCCTCTTTCCCCTGTGGAAATGGCACTAGTATTTCTGCACAGAACATTTTTTCCTCGCTCTTCCAGGCACCCAAATACCACCAAACAGCCTTTGACTGACTCTAATCTGGCCATTATTCAGTGGTGCAGCTGCCTGTGACTGTGACCTTACCGTGCCCACATGCAATGAAGGAAACAGAAGGCCCAATATGCAGAGCAGACCCCCTTGTTAGGACATCTGCTGCCTCCCTGGGGACCGAGTCACAGACGTGGAGAGAAAGCTCCCTACCCTGCTACAGCCCTCAGGTTGATATTTATTGATTAATTACTGATTTTTTTTTTTTTTTCATAGGCAGAGATGAACTTCCAAAAAGAAACCCAAAGGCAAGTAAGAGAGACTTTGGGGCTGTGGGGTGACTGGTTAAAGGATCAGGAGCACAAAGAGTGTTTTCCTCTATCACTTCAGTTGCACGGAATAATGAGGGAAGAAACAGGAAAAGTCAGCATATCTTGCTCCAAGCCCAGTGTCAGCAGCAGAATGTTGTGCCTGTGGAGGTTTAGGTTAGATATTATGAAAAATTTCTTCAGCAAAAAGGTTACCAGGCATTGAAATTCGCTGCCCAGTGATGCAGTTCAATCACCATCCCAGGAGGGATTTAAAAGGCATGCAGAAGTGGCACTTGGGGTTTAGTGGTGAACATGGCAGTGCTGCATTAATGGTTGGACTCGATGATCTCTGAGACCTTTTCTTACCTAAACAATTCTATGATTCGAAGAGCTCGGTCTGGGAGACCTGCAGTTTCCTCTCCAGATGCTGCTAGGCAGTGCTGCCAGACTTCTGCACCTGAGCTGTGAGAGAGAGCCCATCAAGGGCTAAGCAATAGCCACAATTTACTCTCCATTGTGCAGACCCACCACCTTTCCCTTCCCAGCCATCAGGGTCTGGGGTTTTGCTGTGCAAAACAGGCACCCACTCTTATTTAAACTCTGCAGCTCAGTTCACTGCTTTTCGGTGCTTGCCCCTGAATGAATGAATATTGCTTCCTTGCCTGTTCCAAGTGGTTTCCTGCTTTTCCCATCTGCTAAAATAAATGCAAGCTGGCTGCTTTCCAAACAGGTGGGTTGATCTATGCACCACAGCAGACAAGATAGTAATTTACAGTGTGCTGTAAATCCATTTTTCTGGAGGGTGTGTGCGAGGAGCAACAGGCACATGGAGCAGCTCAGAGCAGAGCTGGGGCCACAGAGGGTTAGCGGGGACACCTCATGAGAAGCAGGGCTTGGCTCAAAGGGGGATGCTGAAACAGCAGGACCTGCTTGGCCAGCTTCAGAGGCTCAGCCATTCGAGCTGCACAGCCACCAGTGCTGGCTCTTCAAATCAAGTTGTGGCTGCTGGCTAACACACCAGCCCACAGCTTGTGGATCAAACATTACTTTTTCTGCTCCGAGGACGCAAGGAAGGAAGCCTTGTGAAATACAGGACACGGACAGCAACTCTGTATGGAAACAAGAGTTTGCTCAAACCCCTCACTCACCCCTGTCTGCCCCAAAACCCACTCTGACCAGCTCACACATATCTTAGTGTCTCACATTGCACAGCAGTGAACTTACAGTCTCCATCGACAAAGTTTGGGACAGAAAGCAAGGAATATCACTGTTTCTAAGAGAATTATCCTCGCAGTGTGATGAAGATCAGGCATGCAGAGAACGTGCCAAGAGAACTGCCAGAAAGGTCCAGGGATGAGTGGGAAGCTAACAGTTTTGAGAGCATTGGAGAGCTATAGTTTGCTACTTATGAAATCCTAGAATGCTCTTGTGCATCGTAACTTTAATAAGAATTTAATTATTAATGTAGCCCTATTTGAAGCTAGGAGAACAGTTTCAAATGATAAGGGAAGCCAAGGGAAGTGGGAATGCCTGTAGCTTTTTTCTTCCTATTTATGGAGCATCTATTCACAACAGCTGGGCTACAAAAGGAAACAAATATCCCTAGTGTCGGGAAGAAAAAGAAAAACACAGAGAAAGAACTGGAAAGAAAATCAGAATCCTTTTGGAAGAGAAGAACAACGAAGAGTAGCCTGAAAAAAAGGCAACAAAATCATCAAGACTGCCTCCTTCTTGGAAATCTGAAAGGATAAACCCACCTCTTGGGAGCAGGGGATGAGCAGCAGTACAATAGTCCGTGAGTCTGTTTCAGAGACTCACCAGTGCTGCAGCTCTGGGGCATTTTGCATGGAAGAGGCAGACAAGAACAGAAGCACCGTTCATGAAAGGACAGGTGACACCTCCCAATTATTTGCCTCATTTACTAGGGATTAACAAAAGGAAGGACACAAGAAATTGAGTGTTTTAAAATTCAAACTCATTACAGAAAGATCTGTTCTGAGAAATGGCCTCAGAGGAGATATTTCAAAGCAAAGCACAGAAAACTAATCAGCAGGAGCGAAAAACCTCCATGCCATGGAGAGGTGCACAGTGTGCTCTCAGGGCCCGGGGAAGCAGCAGAACCCTGTACACTGCTCTGTACCCAGCTGTGGGATGAACAGCAGAAAAATCCTTCCAGAAATGATGCAAAAACAAATCTAATTCAACCCAAAACATTCCTCTTCATTTTAAGGGCGGAAGTTATTTTCAACAGGCTAAAGGTTGGGCTTATACAGTCAGGGTCACTATATACAAACACCATGTACACAAAACATTTCATTTTTAAAACAGTCAAATGAAAGGCTGCAATATTTTCTCATATTCTTTTCTTGGACTAAAGCTGGGGTTAAATTCACCTCCATCCACAATGATTTCGCACAAATCACTCGTTGAACACCCTCAAAATTCTCCCAGCAAGTTCNTACTTTTAAAACCAGCACAACTACTCAGCTGTAGCCTCAGTGGAGCAATTGACACAACCAAGAGAAACCTCTGCCTACACAGCCACTTCTATTTACCAGTGGGCAACAACACTCACTACAACACACTCCTGCCTTCCTGACTTAGAAGGACTGCGTTTCAGAAGCCTTCACTTGACACAGGTCTAGGAATTGTACTGGATCTTTTTTCCCCCTCTGTACTTACATAAAAAGCCTTTCAGACACTACACAAATACATGTGCAATTATGCTATCACTGTTACACAATGTACCTACAACACACTTGCTGCATATACACAGAGGGGTTTCACTTTTCACTGTTAATCAACTTAATCAGCCCTGAGCCAAATTACCAGAAGATTAAACTACTTGTTTTGCTGTTACTGTCCGCCTTAATGATCATGCTTGTAGAGTCCATGTTCTGTATCCTGAGATCTTTCTCAACTACCCAACAACTTTCTTTTGCACACTATTGTGGTACTTCTACATATTGGGCAGCACATCTGCTACATGCTAGAGGTCTAACTGCACTGGCACTGCAACAATTTTCATACAGCATGACTTTAAATTATATTATTATTATTATTTTACTTAAAGTAGTAGCTTCCTATTCATTGAGACAGCTGCCAGATCCTATGACAGACAAGGCGAGAGAGGTGATCAGTGCTGGGTCACAGACTGAGGAAGAATTTCCACTACCTTGCTGTGACCAGCAAATGTGCCATGACTTGGCCAAAGATACTGACCTGATGGATCAGGGAGCATGCAAGGAGGACTTTCACTGCCCGTTTATTAGCTTGAACAGACAGAAGCTCACAGCAGAAATGGGAGCAAAATTCAACTCCCTCTGCTTGTGGACTCTGCAGGGAGATGTCTTGGCAGCTCTCTTCTCCCTGCCCTGCGTGTGGATGGCGGATAAGCAGGACCTTCTTAGCTTCAAAAACCAGAGAAGCCAACCTCCCCCAACTGCCCATAGACTGCTGGTGCTGCTGAGACAGGCTGTGTAAGCACGAGATGCTGAGATTTCCTTGTTCCTCCCGCAGTTTGAAGCTGCCTTTGCTCAGGCAGGGGCAGCGATGCTGCACAGCCGCTCGATTCGCCGAGGAGGCGCGGGCAGGGAGGGCAGACAAAGCAAGGAAGCTGCCACAGGCACAGCTTGGAGCACATCCACAGTGCTGTGTGTGCGTGCGTGGAGGTGGCTGGGCACACCCCTGCAACAAAACAGCACTGGCACAGCCCACTGAAGCCCGACCCAAAACGCATTTCAGCGCTACGCGGTCGCATAGTAGCAAAAAAGAGTTAAAACCCAAGAGGTGCTGTGCTTAAGCCAAACCAGAAATAACTCAGATGAGTGACTGTGGCCCAGCAGATCACTGGTCTGCTCAAAACAACCCGGCCAAGGCCAACGTGTCGTGCAGTTGCTCATGACTGAGTGACATGTTGTCACCAATGGGAAGGGCACAGTGACAAGGTCATAATAAAGAAATAAAATCTAGACTTTTTACAAAGCAGCACACATTTCCACGTAACTCAGCATGAAATTCAGATGTTTATGGAGGTGATCTCCATGCCCGGGTGGCTGTTGCTCTCTGAGCTTGCACAGTTCCACCCACTGCCAGCACTGGGAGACGGCTCTGCACCAGGAACTTCTGCCATGCGCTAACACGCACGCAAAAATGCTCCAAGCTGAAATGCACTATTTGGAATTAACTTTTCCAGAAATCAAAAGGCAAAATGATCAAATAAGGCTGTTCCGTTAAAGCAGAAATAACAGTGGAGTTTATTGCCTTTGTGTATTTTTATACTACGTTGCATAATAAGCTCGTGTTGATGTTCAGCACCGTAAACGACATAAAAAGCAACGCAAGGCAGCAAGCGCAGGAGAGTTCTAAGACAAAAATCATCACATTTCACATTCCAATGCACGAAGTGAACACTGCAGTCCTCTGGCTTACAACAGTCTATCAAAGTTAGCAAAGACAAATGTGTGTCTTAGAAAAAAGGCATTGTTTCAGCTCTGAGCTATAAATTAGCTTCTGTTGTTTAGGATGTAGTAAGTGGTCTTTCTTTTTGTAGAAGAAAAAGCAACTCTTTCCAAACTAAGGACATTGCATATTGAAGTTAAGGAGCTGCCTCTGGGGATACGACACTCACTTTTTTACTGCTTTGAAAACATCCATATTAGAGACAATTCATTATTTTGTGTCATTACCGTATTTATGCCCACTGGGCCTTTACATAGCTCAAGATAAATTAAAACATTTATTCTGGAGTTGATTCAAAAACTTCAAGATGTGGAAAGGACCTTGCTGCTGTAAATGTCTGGAACTTGTGAATTCATGCCAGCTCCAGCTGAACAGGAAAAAAAAAGATCAGGAAAAGCTTCAGAGCAATTTGCAGCAGATGAATATTTGGCCCATACAACTGTCAAAAGAAGTGCTCGAGTACACAGGGCCTGCAAACTCTCATTCCTGAGCGCGGCACTGCTCTGGACAGTCCAGTTTTGCAAACCATGCTCTCAGCAGTTTTTGCACAGCTCCTAATCACCAGTAGCAGGAGTCCTTTTCTTGCTTCTTGCCCCATATGCCACACAAGCAGTTACAGTATTGTAATATCAGCCCCCACAACTCCACTTGCACCTTAAGTGACTGTTAGAAAACTCAAAATGAATTTTTAAAGGCTTCTCAAAGAATTCATTTAAGAAACAAGGTCTTTGCAGCTTGCAAACAAACCTACATTTCCTCTTACTTTTAAATTTACTAATCTGTAACTTCCATGCTACCCACGTTCTCTGCCCCTGAACTGAAATTCTAAAGAGCATTTTGCAAAATTTTATTGGTATTTTAGTCCACCTTTATCCATAATTTCACACCAGATACACAACTGATACAGGCTATTGTGCTTGCTGTTATATTCACCTACTTGCCACCACACTACAGAGAAGGAGATAAAGGCTGCAGATGACAGATTTGATATCCCACCCCCCAACAGGTCCTACCTGTCTTAGTCTTTTGGGATTAAATCCACGTGTAGCCCCCTCTGGAAGGAAGAAAACAGTGACTGTGAACTGCTTCTCCTTGTCCTGAGGTATCATGCAGATGTGGGATTGAGGCTGTCCTGACTGCCTGTGGATCTCCAGGCAGCTAAACACAATGATCAGAGATGACTCACTGTCACTCTCCCATACATTAAATGGCTCTGTCAATTTTCTGACTTGGATTATTGCTGTAATTGTTGTGTCTCACAGCTGAGGAGCTGACACCAGGGTTGACTCAACCACCAGAGAGCTCCCACAGCCGTGCTGGGTCAGGCTGCTCGTGTCGCTGGGGCTCAGACCTTGCCCTCACCCAGCAGAAGTTATTCTCTCCCACCAGGTAAGACAACCAAAGAGAGCTTCCCTTGGCCATATCCGACAGCTAAGTGCTGAAGTTTCTCCCCAGGAATGCTTTGCATATCATTATTAATAGAGTCTGACTAACAGCTTTCGCTTCACATCATGTCTAGACAAAGTGTCCCACTGTGGGCAGTAGCCTGGAAGGGCACTTGAAACAGCTGTGGGTGAACAAAACATAAACTGTGTGTAGAACTGACAGGTTGTTTGTACACTGCATCTCATTTATTTATTCTCTGAAAAGTGAAAATAATGGGAACGTGTCTGAAGTTTTGGGCAGAAAGAGGCCAAAACTCCAGGCTGGCCAGAGAACCAGGGACAACCCATGTTGTCCCCAAGCAGGCCATCGGGAGAATTTCGTCACCGGAAGGATGGCTAGGCATTGGGACAGGGATGAAGTGTAGTCACTATCCCTGGAGGTGTTCAGGGAAGGACTGGATGTGGCACTCAGTGCTCTGGTCTAGTTGACAAGGTGGTGATCGGTCAAAGGTTGGACTCCATGATCTTGGAGGTCTTCTCCCGCCTTAGCGATTCTATGACTGTACAAGAAGTTGTGGATGCCCCTTCCCTGGAAATCTTCAAGTCCAGGTTGAAAAGGGCATTGAGCAACCTGTGTTGCAGGTGTCCCTGCCTATGGAAGTGTTGGAACTGCAAGATCTTTAAGGTCCCTTTCAACCCAAACCACTCTATGATTCTATGTCCATCACTCAACCACCTTGAACAAATGAAACGGCCAGAAGACAAGAAGTGTAGTTAGAGGTTCCACAGTAGTTTTTTTGAGGGACTCTCTCCAGAGTGCAGGTGTACTCAGCAGTGTCCATCTACACCCTGGCCACGCCCTGACAATGCAACTCTGCACAAGCATTTGCCGAAACTCCTTAGCACCACATGCTCCATGCAGGAAAGTGGCAGTCAACACAGAGCACAAACGCACCACAGTTGCAAAACCAAGTAAAACTGATGCTGTAAACAAAGAACGCATCGTAAACTATTTATAGCCCACCAGAGAGTCTCTACCACTTCTTGGCAACCTCCAGTGTTGGCTTGCCCTTGCCACGTCACTTATTAGGTGAACACTGCATCTAGATGTAAAATTGCATAACTGCTTCCTTGCCTTTAAACGATCTGCTTGAATTGAAAGCATTTAACTCCCTTTCAGTGCCTTTTATTATGCTCTAACACGCTGTTGTGTGATTACAGCTTTAAATATTTACTTGACATTATCTCGCATCAGGCAAATGTTTTCCGATACTCCCGAGCGAGTCCCACCCAGGATTAACTTATCCACTGGTCTTTGCACGGTTGTGATGGATCCCATCTATTTTACCACTGCAATTCTCTCTGCATCAGGTCTGCAAAGTCTACTGAGTTTTCCAACAATTCTGTTATGACAGATGAGATTTGCAGAAAGCAGACTAATTTCTAAGTTTCTATAGAAGTTAAGACTTTTTCTGCCTCCATTAGGTTTTCCCAGTTTCTATGTTATTCATACAAAGGCTGGCTGTTACTGCTAGTGCTGTCCATTTGTATGTACCTTCTCATTTTGTTCTCTTTCTTATTGTTGGTTAACTATTTCATATTGCAAATTCCCATTTTTAAAGATAAGATGCTGCTGTCACAATAACCCTGTAAATTAATTACTGTAACTATAATGCACTCATAAATAACACATTACAAGACTTAAAATACCTATTTTTCTACAGCTGTTACAACCCAGTTGGCCTACGTGTAATAGAAATTGTGCACCCATGAAATTAAACTGAATAAAAAAATTAATTTTCAAAGGCTTAGCTCTCTGAAAAAGGTATTGCCTCTAATTCTTTTTGGTCAAATGTTATTTTCTTTCTGATGCTAAATTAGAATACTAAAATAAATAAAAATGACAGCCTCTGGGTAGGGTAGTGAAGTAATGAACAGCAACAAAATTCCACTGAAATCCAGGCAAACACAGGGGTGGGGAGGAGAGAAGAAGAGGAAGGGGGGAGGAGAAAAGCAGACCCACAAATATCTGCTAATGAACTTGTAGCAGGATAACAGCATTCTCAGCCATGTCCTCAGTAAAACAGCCATAAGCCTGCCCAGGAGCTCTAGGAGACCAGAGCCACATGTACACCTGAGAGCTCATCGAGCCCTAGAGGCCACCCCAGCTCTGCATCCTTTGCCAGTGGCCCTGCAAACCCAGTGTGGGCAGAGCCACTGGCTGGGGTGAACCCCTTGGCCAGGTCTCCTCCTCCCCAAAGGCAAGGTCTGGTAGGAGGAGGGGGGCCACAGGAAAAGTTTTCTTCCTCTTCTGCACAGGGCAAGGGCAAAAAAGGACTGCACAGACCTATGACCGTAACTTCATGAATCATGAGGGAGGGCAAAATGTGGGTAGGATGACACACAATTTACCCTCACTGCTGGCATCAACACACCCACACTGAAAACCAGGAACCTAGAGGGCCTCAAAATCAACGGGACACATCTTCAGGATAAGAATTAAAAAGCAGGGTCCTGACCTTCAGTGATTTCTACATGTTTTTACAACTGGGAGGGTAAAATACCAAGCATAGTTCATCACTAATTGCATCTCCACATTCCTCCCTTGTGGAAGAGCCAGCAAATACAACTGTGCTTTGATTTGATGTCACCAGACTCTCCGCAACTAATTCATCCTCAAAGAACCCCCCCGATAACAGAGAGCTCTGCACAGACCCCTGGCTACACCCAAACAGCTGGAGGGACATTTCCACCACAAGTGCCCACTGCTGTGCCCTCCTCTCTGCCTTTGCACGGGTGTCCATGTCCATTGGTAACACACTCTTAATTGCTCACCTCCTTCTGGAAACCTTCCCATCCTGCTGAGGACACTCACCTAATGAGCAACAGTAACAAACAAAATCCTATTTCATTCTAAGCTTTGGTTGGACTCTCACAGCCCCACAAGACCCAAGAGGACTTTCATTTGACCTCAGAGCACAACGTGTAAGGAAATCTGTCTGTCTAATTGATCACAATCACAAAAAAAGGCCAGACTCCTCCGGTGCAGCACAGCTGGGAACTGTGTGCCTTACAGAGCCAGGCTGACCAGCACAAAAGGTCTGAAAAACCTCCCTGTTCCAGGGATTCTACACAGACGTTCCAGCACAAGGTCAAGAGACCTTCTATCACCTTGCTGTGCCCGATGGCTCACGCTGCAGGCAGACTCTGCCCCACAAGCATTCCTACAGCGCTGCACAGATGTGATTTTTCCCATTTATTTGCCATGAAGATACTCCTCTAACAACAAAATTGGGAGTGAGAGCTGCCCAAGAACAATTTTTTTCGGCTTTCATAAGTGTAAAAACTCAAAAGGAGACTTTTTCCTCGTCTGTTGCAATAATCAGGCAAGTCCACATTTTTTGGCTGACCCAACTTTGAGTTTAGGGAAACACTCTCTAAAATGTCTCCCTGGTTTCTCCTCAATGGCCTTTAAAACACTGGCAGGTGAGACTGCTTAGTCAGCACTACACACAGAAAGCTATTAAAACCTGAGCCTTAATAACTAATCTCCGATAGCCACTCGTGCCTATCCCACAGGGCACTAACATGACATAGAAAGGTTGTTCCCAGCACTGACTGTAGCATGGACAATGTTTAAATTTCCTTCATACCTAACCCAGCAAGATTTTTATTTTATTTTTGGCTCACTTTTCATCACAAAGCTATTAAGTCCTGGTCAGATAAGGCCTATGCAGGGTATCCAAGGCTAAATCACCTAAATGCACACCTCCAGCTCACAGCATTTTGCTGTTGCTGCTTCTGGCATATGGAGAGTTTAGATGAAAAGAAACAAATACTGGGTAAAAAATATTCCAGAAAAGAGCTGAATATTTACAGGTTGCACACAGAAACCTGACTAGCAAGTGAATGCTTCAGGTAGAGATAAAAGGAGTGACAGAAGAGTAACTTTTATCTCTGCAGTCTACATTTAATGAATGCATCAACATTTGCAGATGATTAGGGCCAACCTCAGTGCTTTGTTATTCCTTTGTCGCAGTTCTGAAGGGGTTCGACTTTATTTATTCCTTTTCTTCTTTTTCTTTTTCCTCCCCCCATAGCTGCAACTAAATATAATTTTTGGCTTTGTAAAAACCTATTTCCATTTATAGAATGCAGATGACATGCTGGGGATGATATTTCCTAGCTGAGGCATCTGCCTCCTTGACAGAGGGAGAGATAATCACGTTGGGTGAAAGAGGCTCGGCATCTGAGACAGGCTTAAGATGTCAGAAATGAGAGGATCGCCTCCTGTCCCTCTGGATGTTTTTTCTTGAGGAATTCAGCCACATCTGATGTGAAATGCAGCCAGCTTGCAGTGCTGCTGTGCCAGCAGCAATGGGGAGAGCGACAGGCAGGCAGGGGACCGTGTCACTGCGGAGGCTGCCACAGCTTCTATTTAATTGCTTGCTTATTTATTTAATTATGGCAGCGACAAGAGCTTCTGGACAAGCTGCCAGCGTGCTATCCCTGAAACAGTTCGCTGCCCTGAGATCCCTCGTGCCGGACAATCCTCCTTCCTTCCCATCTGGACCTTCACCAAGAGCAGACAAAGCACAGACCAGCCTCGTCTCCTCCTGCAGCCCCAGCAGCAGCAGCAGCACTGAGATGTCACAGCTGACTGAAGCCACCTTGTCCCCAGGCAGCAGAGGCAGAAGGCCCAAGACAGGAGGAGTTTTTGCAAGAGGACTGAGCCTGGAGAAGCATTTCCAGGTGGCTCGAACGCCCAGATCCAAACAAATGCCTCCAGGACACAGCGCTGCCTCCCAGAGCAGAACCACCCTATGGCACTTGCCCCCTCCGCACTGATTTCAGTCCTGCTTTTTAATTTATAGCTCAAATGTTCTGCGGTCATAAATCAAATTACGCTGATCAAATTAGTTAGATCAAGGTATCACTTTTCTTTTGAGACGGGCCATTTGATGTTGCAAGAAATGCCACCAAGTGAACCTTTCTGAAAGCAAATCTCTCCTCACAACTAACTTTTCCTTGCCAGATGTTAATGCAAATGCCCACAAATCATGGAAGACTTCCAACAGATGTGCCACCATCAGTGAGACCAAAACAAGGAGGAGGCTTTTTGAATTCAAGAATAACATTAAGCCCTAAGTAGCTGCTCAATGCAGATGATGGTTAGTATAAATATTTTAAGCAATGTTTGTCAGGGAATTTGTTACCAAAGAATGATGTTTTCCTTGAATTCATGTTTAAGTTACTATATTGTAATGAGCTGCACTATATCAAGGAGAAATTCCTGTCCTAAAAGGAGTAAGAGCAGCAGTCCTCACAATGTTTGGAGTTAATGACACTAAGAAAGACGGAAACACCATATTTTCCCCCCCAATATTATGAAAGGCAGAAATGGGCCCTGACTTGGAACAAAGGAAAAACTGTCATAGAAAACAATCCTGCTGAAGCAATAAAATGTTTCTTGAATATAATTCCTTTTCCTTCACAGCAAAGATATCAAACGCAAGAAATGCCAATACATAGAAGATTTATAAGGTGATACTAAAATAATTTCTGCAAGGGAGACACATAGTCTTTGTCAAATGTGAGTTCTGGTCCAACCCAGTTACTCAAAGACTGTAGAGAAACCAACTAAGAGACAAAAGTGCTCCTCTAAAACCCACCAGGCAACCAGGGCTGGCAGACAAGCAGTGCCGCAGACAGCTACTGTTTGACCTGCTATAGTCTATTTATTTTACTGCAAGGTTACATTTATTGTATAAATGCCACTAAAGCAGATGAAATTCCATCTGAACTGAGTATCAACCCTCCAACTCATCTCCACTCCCTGCGTGGCTACAGCTTTCCCACTCTCTGGTGGACACATCCCTGCAGAAAATCAGGAGGACCAAGGTGGCAGAGAATAGAAATGGCAGGAGGTTTTGAGAAAGAGCCAGATGGTGCTGAAAACCAGTTCCCTTCCTCCAGAACTACCTAAATAATGCAAAACTCTACAGGCTTCTCACCAGTCCTTCCCTACTGCAGTCACAACTGTTTCCTCTGGAGGAGTCACAACTGTTTCCTCTGGAGGAGTCCTCTCTATTCCTGCCTTATTTTTGGAACCCAAGTTTTTGTCCTGTACTGCGGATCCTGTAACATGACAGACTCTCACAACACGTGCCTTGTTCTGACACTGAACTACCAGCTTCTGCAGGAAGAGGAAACTCCTGTACTGCCTACCATAGATATGTCTATAAACAACTTTAATCTCCTCGGGTTTTCAGTGCAATGTTTTAGAGGTTAATTTGAGCTCTGCACAGGACTAGTGGTCTATATTCACCAATTTAATTACAACCTTGCCAGCTTATTATACTTAAAGGAAAAGGTCTAAAATCTCCCCTTGGAAGCACACATTAGTTGCTGCTCTAGTCCAAGGGTATTTAAGTCCAAAGCTCTACAGTTGGAAGATGAAGATGTGAAATATGTTTGGAAAATGTGCCAATCATTTTTCACACTCTCTTCATCCTTCAGCAAAGAATGACAGCAGAATAATCCAGCAGAGGCCTTTACAGCTTCTAGTCACTCTCTGTGATATAACTTTGTAAGCTCTGCTGTGTTGTCTTTACCTTGTCAATTTGGCTTCGGTCAGTGAATACACTCAATGCAAAGTGTGAGTTATGCACAGCATGAAATCGATGGGGGGACCTTTGCTGTGACACCGTGAGGCACCAACACAGCCAAATACTAAAACATGCAGACTTTTCCTGAAAAAAGGGCATGCATAGATACAGCCATATCCATAATGATAGTAATATATACAATATATTTTGTGAGGCAGGCAGAATAAAATCCCATATTGCATAAGCACAGTGAAGTACAAAGGTTTGCTCCAAGTCAGAGAGAGGAGATGTGCACAGATGTACCTACAGGGAGTCTGGTGAGAGGTGACAAAACGTGAGAAGGGAAGTCGTGGAGCACTGATTTGAAATGTTTGAGGGGAAGAGTCTTACAGGGGCCTGGAAAGATCTACCTGCACTTACTGCACAGAAACACTCCTAAAGGATGATCCACCATCCATTCTGCTCTTCCAACATACCACAACCAGTCCCTCCTCCCAGCCCACTACATCCCCTCTGTCTACTGGTGTGGGAAAGGTCTCGATGACTATGCCAAAACCTTGGGACTTCTTGATGGTTCCCAAGGCTCCTGAGACTGAACATTCACCCTCCCCACTGCAAGAGATGAAACCAACACACAGAGTGTGGAAGGGAAGCTGTGATCAAGTGTAAATCCTCAGAGGACTGTGGGTCTGGTACACACCACAGTACTCAGCAGTTTAAATGCAGAGGCTTTTGATCCAATTACTTGAGCCTTAACCCAATAGTTGCAGTGAATGTTTCTTATTCAGTGTGTTCAGACCTACTCCTTGTCATCTGCCAACAATTTCATGATTAAAACAGAAATCATGAAAATATTAATAAGCCACAACCAGCTTGCTTATTGCAAGTCAGGAAAAGATTGGCAATCTGTTTCCCAAATATATTTGCACACTTGTTTTTGCACAGTTTGACCACCCAGGTGAATGGCAAGTATTGATAACTATTAGCATGTTTCAGCATTCCACACAACCCAGGTATATATAGCTCAGATGCTGAGATCTGTGCTAAAGACTCACTCCCTGGATGTCATGAAAACCCTGCAAAGCAATTACGGAAGCAAATAAATTATTAAGACAAAGAAATGACAGCTCTGGGAATTGATGCAGATCCTGGTGTGAATCTGGGTTGTTACTGACAGAAAGTTATTGTTCAGTCAGTGATTGATAATGCATAAGAGATGAGAGTTTGGTCCTGCTCCAAATACCACCCCCCCAGCAGGAAGGAAAGAACAACACAAGTTACCTTCAGGGTTTTGGTGACTGGTGGTAATTCCTTCAGGCTGCTTCAGACAAACTGCCAAGCCCAGCTACATCTGCCCTTATCTGGCTCAGAGGCTGCCTCCATCCTAGACGTGGAATTTCCTCCCTCATCCCCAAGGAGTGCTGCCACCATCTCCTCCCCATCTCCAGCCCTGCTCCATGGGCCACAGCCCTGGAAGCACAGCTTGGCAGCAAGTGAGGCTGCCACACACTCCTTCCTTGAATTGGTTCTCAGTTCTCTCACATCCGACTGAAATTAAAACTTGCAAACTTTGACTGCTGTCCTTGGCACTCCTAACATCTGTTTATTATTTTGTTTGGTTTTTCTCCTTTCACGCTTGTTCTCTGCACCTGACACAGGATTTCTCAGAAAGAACATAAGTGGGAGAATGCACTTGATAGAAGAAGAGGGAGAATGGTCAAAGTAAAGTTTTTCTACAGAAAAGCAAAGTTTCCAACCCAAGATTCTGCCTCTTTTCCAATTTTTGGTTAAAGAGAAGTCTTTGCAAGGAAACTGACTCGAGTCATAAAGCATTTGTTTAATGGCACGCCTGTGGTGTCCTGGAGCAGAATAAGGAAGAGAGAGCAAAAGAGGGGAAATGTTTGTGTTTTTTTGGTTATTTTTTTTAACAGCTATAAATCTACCTCAGCTCCCTGCAAACCCACCAGACATCTTGCCATCTGAGGTAACAGGCCAGAGTGCAAACCAGCTTGTGTCCTTTGGATCTACTGGAACACCTCTTTGCTGCATCTGGGTAACTTACCACCACCCCAGGACTGCTGCTTCTCCCTCCCTCTCCTACCTGTTATCAAATAGGGCAGCTCACATAAAGGCAGATATGATGGTCTGGCAAGACATAAAGAGGTTGTTACAAAAACTTATGTCGCAGGGATCGACTGTTCTCTCTGGCTCTGCAAGCGATTCCTTCGTACAAAGCCACAATATCAGACAACGTATCTGGGGAAAACACTTGGTAACTTTCAAGGGTGGACAGGCAGGAATAACCCGGGAAAGTTCTTCGGGCTGGAATGTTCACAGTACTGCTGGAGTTAATGAGAAGCTTGTGTTACAGTTTATAGGTAAGCTGAATCTCTAATACCAGCTAACGAACAGGAGACCAAAGACCTTGAGATGAAAAGTGAAGTCTGCATGTTTCCTCCCTTCGTTCATTAATGACATGATAGGACCTACAAACCCAACTCGTCCTGAATACTCTGGAGAGGTCACATTTGTACCAGAGCCCCAGCCAGACAAGTGCTCTTCCAATTAAAAAACCGTATGCAGAAGTTCATACCTATAAACGGGTCTGTGTATATCCACACACACCTCAACCTCTGCACTAGCCCTGGGCATCTCTCTGGTGCTGTGTTCTCTGCCCTATCCCCTTCACCTGCACTGCTTCAAAACCTGTACAGTTTCTCACACTTCCCCTGTCAGAAGAAGTAGAAGACATCTCTCAAATATGATTTCAGCTAACACAATACTAGTACCAATAGCACTGCCCTGAAAGTAAGTAGGTGGAAATCTGAAACATTCTCCAGCTTCTATAGTGTTTCTTTCCATAAGACCATTAAACTGCAGGCTCAGTTACACAGCTTAAATCATGGTGTTTTTTTGGTTTTGTTTTTTTTTTTGTTTGTTTGTTTTTTTGGGTTTTTTTGCAAAAATGTAAATTCCAGCAATCGAATTGTGATTCATTGTCTGTCATTTTGAGTCAATATATCACATCTAGCAAATATTGATTTACATGTAGGATTACAGACTTTGTGGTTGAATTCTCCAAAGCCATTCAATAATAGCAATCATAACCAAGAATTGATAGGCAATTTTTCCAGTTATACACAAATTAATCTTTGCTAATTTGATCCTAAATTAGTAAAGTTTCATGATTCATTTTCATATGCAAACTTGCAGGTGTTGATCTGGTCCCTTGGTCACATTACTCTTCCTCCTTGCATCTTGTCCTTTGACTATTAAACTCTTTGATAGCACATTATTCTTCCATTTTACTCATTTTAAATATTTTGTAGAAGTGCAGACTTCCCTTCTACATTTTTAAGTGTATATTTTGCCTGATTCTTTTGCAAGGCATCTTTTCATCTGTTAAATTCTTTTAACACGCACTCTTGTATGACATCTGGAAATCCAAACCTGACATCCTACTTCGCAAAACAACTTCACAATGATTTTCCAACACATCCTCTCATGCCCTCACCAAAGGAACAACCTTCCTACCAGCTGCTTTGCGTGTGCCTTGCCTCGGAGGTTTCTCTTCACAGCCTTTATTATCATCTCAGCTCTCACACTTACTATGGGACCAATGTACCAGCCACCACCACGTAAAAGGGTATTTTTACTCACGTGGGTCCTAAAGGTTTTGCGTAAGTGACTTTGTGACTCAGTATGAAGTGTCCCTGTTTGTTCCCTGCAGCTGCAGATTGGATTGCTGCTCTCCTTCGACCTGGGCACTGCAATCTCATCTGCAGCAGCACTGCTTTGGCTTTCCCACTAAAACTTCTACACTGATTTGAGGAGACTCTGCAGTAAATCAAATTGCCTTTGTTTGTTTGTTTGTTTTTAAATATCAAGTGACTATTTTCTACTAGCCATCTCAGTTCTGAGTCTCTGTTTTCACTATGATCTCATCTCAAATTAGGAAGCCCACCATGCCCTCCAAAATCACATGTGATTCAGGAGTATCAAAGCATTTCTTAATGGCTGAGAACTTACTTCTACAATATTTTTTTAACTGATGCTTTTGAAAACTCCAAACACATCAACTTTGCTTCTCTTCTTTAAATACCAATGTATACTCAGACAACAGCTTGGTACTCCCAGCAAGCATAGGTTGTTAAACAAGTATAGTGCCCCAGGGTCAGTGTTATTAATAAAAATGCCCTTTGCTCACTGTCATTCACAAAATCTCCACTCAGCTGCAACAAAGGGGGTTATCAGGCTCCCTCCAGTACCCCCCAAAATTCGTTCACCTTGCACTGCATTCTCAGAACTGCCACTACATTTTGTCATTTTTCATCCATTCTCTCCTATTTCCCTACTGCATTTTGTAATTCTTCGTCTCTTCTCTGATTTCCCCAGTGCAATTGCACTAGAGCTTCTTCTTTGGTAATTTGCCATGTGTTCAATAAAAAAATATGCTTTTTTTTCCTCGAGGGCAAACTGGTTTCAGCCTGGCAGGCACCACATGCACGGCTCCAGACAGAGGGAGGAGGGAGAGGATGCCTGACGTGGCCACGGGCAGGGCTGTGTTCGCTCAGGAGCTCCAGCTCCCTGCCAGTGAAATTAAAAGAAAGTCACTGTTGATGTGAAATGACCACCGACAGTGATACATGTAGAGCCAGCACCCTCACCAGTGGGATTGTTGTATTAACACCTGCCTGTTGCTACGTGGTTGTTTTATTGATAGAAAGGGTCACACGCAGTCTGAGGCAAATTAAAATTCCAGTTGGGCTATTTCGTGTCATTGTACAATATGCCAGGCTGTTGTTTGATTTGGTTTCTCGCAAAGCAGGCTCACAAATATCCTTCCAAGCCATTAATTCAGATATGCAATAAGGCTAACACAACTGCACTGACTCATTAAAGCAATTTAATGTAACCTGCACTCATTAGAGCAGCCTCCATCTATATCCCTGCGACTGCAGCCTTGTTTCCAGGCACCATCAGAGATGACCTGCTGTGCCAAATGCCTCTTCTGTCTCTGGAAAACTTCAGAGAAATAGAAAAATGGAAAACCTTGATTTGCTCAGGCCTTAAAATCCATTCAAACACCAGAATTTTGCAACATTTTGAGTCTCCTTTGTCATCCAGGGAAAGGTTATTTAACTAGATGCAGGGAAATTCTACAAGAATACTGACAACTGCAATGGTAGTCAAGCAGGACATAAATTAACAGATAGAACTGGTAAACTGCCTCTCTACATTTGGTGAAAAGGATGGTTTAAGCATAGGGGAAAGAAAACACAGGAAAGACAAATTATGAGTGTGCCACAGTTGAAATAGTAAGAACCAACCTGTGACCTTGGTGTGCAGCCCAGGCTGCCATCAGCATGAAAACCAGCTGAGGAGAGAGAGACGTTGTCCAGAGGTAGGGGAAAGAAAAATAATTTCTGTGCTTAACAAAATAAGAGATGGTACAAAGACAGTCGAGGCAGCATTTAGCCTTTAAGCAGGGACATTTATAGGTGCTCCATCATCAAACTTGGGATAATTAAACCTGGCCCTTAACTAGATAAACCCATTTCAGTAGCTGGAGATGAAGCACAAAGTCCTTGAGTGAGACTAATTCCAAGTCCTTCATCAGAGAAATTAAATAGCTTAATACAAAGCAGCTTGTATTCTCTTAGCAGACTTTAAAAAATAAATGTCTGGCTTATTTACCTAACAAAAGGAAGAGAGACGTGCAGATTTTGACCCTCTGCTACACAGTAAAATCAACTGCCTAAGAACAAGAACAACCACAGAATGATCTATGTGCATATCTGCTGTTTCCTAAACGAAAAAAACTGTTTGTTGAATTAAAAGCTCAGGTTCACACTCAACATTTAATAATGTGGCAACTGCACCGAGAGCATTTCAGGCTTGCAGCAGGTGGGTGCCCTCATTACATACCTGCCTATAAATTTCCTCAGAGTTCCTATTAGACCAAAAAGTTTGTTAAACAATCTATTTATTTATTTTCATTTTAAGCCACTATCTCTCATATAACTAAGCCTCCAGCGCTGGGAGGAAGACCTGGCATGTGCATAGAGAATTTTGGGACTAGATACAGAATCTTCCTACCCCCAAAGCACATTTCTCATTTGAACTAAAGGAAACTCACTTTAGCTAATAGTGATGACATATCCTATATCCTCCCTGTGGGCTGGCCAATCTCTTTTGCAGAAAGACTGTACTTCAGTCTCATTTTTGCTTTCCTTCCCTGCCCAAGGCATATCCTTCCACGTATTCGTAGAAAGTGATTTGGTTTCAAAGGGACTGCTCAGAAAGAAGTAAGGAGAATTTCAACCAGCATCTTTATTTCTGAAAACACTTCTAAAGTCCTTCCTCAATTCTTATTTAGAAGGCCTCCTGAGTAATCTGCTAAATAATTAATGTATTTTTTATTTTGCTACCGTAATGTGAATACTTAATATGTTTCTTAGGAACTACTGTATTACAAGGGAATAAAGTGATGCAGAGGAATTTCAGAGAGTATATAAGGGCTTCCACGGAGTCACCCGGACAGGGGGTCAGGGTGGCTCACATCCCTTTTACCACCATCACACTGAGAGGTTCCTTAAAGTTTCACATCCCCTTCGCAAATGACTGCAGAACACACAGTCTAACGCTGTCAGATGTTTTGTGAAACCTTCCGGATGGTGTTTCACATGCTGGTTGCCTGGTGTGCTGCCAGCCTTGTCTGCCCGTGCTCTGCACACACAGGATGGACTGTGGCTCCTTCCCCTCTGTCAGGGGCCACCACGCCAAAGCCACGAGCTGGTCTGTGACAGCACACGGTGCAACACTCGAATCTTTGCACCCCCGAGCACTTGTATTGCATCGCTGCCTGTGCAACCCAACACCTGTTGTTGTAATGGAGTAGGTTTAATAAAATTCAGAAAAATTGCCTGAAAAGAGCCTTTTTGATAGAAAGATGGTGTTTCACGCACACGAGTGGTGGTACCGTTTCACAACACGTGCTCAGGCACCACCTTCATGCTGGTTCCTGGCAGCAGAGACCAGCTTGGCACAGCACTGCCCTTTGGGGTGTCCCCACCACCAGCTCTTTTCAAGGAGGGGACATGTAGGTAACTCCCAGTGGGCGCATCTTCCAAACGCTATAAACAGACTCCTTGAGCTCCAACTCTCCATATCAGGCACGTAAACACATGGGTAGACTGACAATAATTCAATGCTTTCCAAGTTCATCATCTCTCCTTGGTCACCAGTACTTTTCAGGCTCTTGGAATTTTTCTGCAGCTTTCCTCCTTCAACAATCCTTTCCCCAGAACATGCCAATGCATTGGCTTTTTCAACTTACCCCATGCTGAACAAGTTTTTCTAATGTTTTGGAATCTCTGGGTGAACATCAGAAGGAACCAAGGTGGTGGTGACAGCAGGAAGCAGGACATTCTCAACCAGAATAATTCTCAGCCCCTTTTGAGAGCTTCTTACCCTTGAGCTCAGCCTGACAGATCGGAAGGAGAAAAGGTCCCAAAGCTTCAAAAGCATAATACTCTCAAAATTACTCCTTACAATTAAGTTGTGTCGTCTGGGAGACTACCAGATGTTTGCTGTGGTACTGCCCCAGACACAAATCCACAGCACCAGATATGAGCTCTGAAACAATGCAGCCTGTGGTTCTTTTCAAAATCTACCTTCCTCTTAATCAGTGCTGTGCTATCAAAGTGATTAGATTTAATTTTAATTTAAAAAAAAAACCCCAAAACGATTTGTTCCTATTTGCTGCTAAATTTCAGTTTTAATTTTTAAAGATCTTCCTGTCTGTGCCAATTACAATTGTGACTGCATCTTGGTTTCATTTTCCTTCCGCTTTCTCTCTGGCCAAGAAAATCCATATGATTTAGGCTAGTTAACATTTGCTGTTTTCTTTCTGTATACAGAGACTTTTTTTTAGGCATTAAAACATGGAAACAAATAGATCAAGAGAAGGGCAGTGAAGACACACTATTATACAATATCTTGGTAAACCTTTGACCTTATTTCAGTGAAACAAGTGAATAAACCCCTCCAGTCTCTGCAGAAATATGGAAATGAGAAAGCAGAGGAAGAGTCAGGGGTATTTTAGTGCCCCAGGCTTGGAGTTTGACCAGTGAGTTGCCTCCAGGTATGTCCAAGGAGCCCCAAAGGTCACATTTAACCACACACCATCTGTTTGCTCTGCCCTTAGTTTTCCAGAAGTGCTTCTGCACAAATCCCTGACACAGGGAATAAGCATTTTCCAGCACTGCTATTATTTCTCTCGTGTATCTGTCCTATTTTTTTCTTCAAGGAAGAGGGATAAACCTGTAATAGCATCTCTTAAATACTTCAGCTCCCCGCTGGATGTTCCTTCCCTCTCCCCCACGGCACTGAACACGGAACTCTCCCTTCAAAACTCAAGTGTGGATGATGTTCACTTCTTAATTAGAACAATGGAACTCCTCTTCCCACTTTCTCCTTTTTTAACACAATTTCAATACCATCAACACTTGCCACAGTGTTCAGGAAGTATCAGCATAATAAGGGATAAACCTAAAATTCATGATGGTGAAGAACTGAGAGCAGTTAGGATGTTTTTATAAAAATAGGTTACAATCAAGCCAATCAGTCTCAAAACTACGGTACAGAAAAGTATTCAATTTCTGACACTGAGTGGAATTTTCCCCGCCTACATTATCATCCCTGAGGGTGAAGAAGACTCTTGGAAAAATGGAACAGAATGTTCAAAACACCAGCAGACCACACGCAATATGACCATGCCTTCAAAATCATCAGCAGGCCACCAAGCCTGCACATAAAAAGCTAGGATCTATTTAAACATTGTCATTGTAAAGAGGATATATCTTCATTTTGTACAAAAGGCACTTAAACCATGGCAACGTTGCATTTCTAGCTGTAGGAATGTACTCCAATCTGCCTTACTCCTCAGTGAGATTGAAGGAATTAGCATTGCTCTGAATCACACGTTACGGATGGAGTCCCATTAGACTCCTAAGAGGTTGATTACAGTGTCACATTCGTTAGACCAGTAAGGAAACACATTTTGCTTGAATCAAGGCTTCTCTTCAACAGACCAGCACTAAAAGAAGAAGAATGAATTTATTTATATGTTTAAAAAGTGAAATAAAGGCCTTTAATTATCAGGGTTTTAATGATATCTCTTCCAAATTACTGTTTCAACACAACAGACCTGCTAAAGGGCTTACGGTAGGAATATCTGAATGCTACAGCACACCATTGTGGGGTGCAAAGAAAAGGGTTGAGGGGATCCCAGGGCAAGGACTGGTGCCATCACACTGATGGTGGTTGTTAGGAATTAAGGAAATAACTGGCGTGTCAGAAAGAGTTGCAGGCAGAGCCCTCCAGGCACAAGCCAAAGGAAAACAGGACTAGGGAGGACAAAGCAAACAGCCAAACCACCCTGGTCTTGGGGGTTCAGCTTCCAGACACCAACAGAGCAGAAGAAAAGGCACCACCTCTCCTACCTTCACCTATGGACTTCCACATGCTCTGCAATCACTTCTGGGCTGACTCAGTCCATGGGAAAAAGAAAATATCCGAGATCCACTTGCCATCCAAATCACATGTCCATCTCACTTCAACAAAAATAAACGCTCAGGAATGCATTCATGCAGCAACAGGAAAATTCTGGAGCACAAACACCCAAGAAACGTGAATAGATTTAAGTCAGTGAGGCCAAATTCTTCTGCTCGCATGCCCTGCAGCTGCCTGGAGAGCAGGATGTGTTGCAGGGTGCAGGGCTGCAGCCCCAGCGCTGTGTGCCAGCTCAGCCCGTGCAGGTGGGAGAGCAACCTCAGCAGGGTGTGATGGAGAACTGCCCGAGCCGTGCCAGCGCCCTGCGTGAACACAGGGAGACAAACATCCTTCTGGGAATTAGCATTTACGTTTTATTTGTGGTTTGGTTTTTTGGGGTTGTTTTTGCTGGTTTTTTTTTTTTTTCAGGCTGCTCTAGGCAACATATTTGTAGTTCACTGGACACAGACTTCCTAATAATCGTTACAGTTCCTGGTAATTTTTAATGAGTTGATGCAAGGCAATTTCACTTGCTTCCCTCTTAAAAAGAATTTATAAAAAAGATCTGTATAGGAATAAAAGCCTCATAAATGGAGGAGTCACATGCCATGATTAGAACTAAAGGAGCCATCTGTTTCTTTACAGTCGTGCACATCTCAGACAAAAAGTACACACACGACATATGTCATTACTTCCACTTTCCTAATAGAAAATATTTGTCATGATTCCCTCCCACAGGAAGCTCCACCACCAGCTTGCAATGCCAGAGGAACCCCTCCCACTAAATCTCTGCAAGCAATGGCTTCAGGTTTTCCCTCTTCCTCAGCCAGCCCAGCGTAGTTTTTTCATGCCTCTGTGAATCCTTTGCAAACATATTTTCCACAAGATCTACAGCTGGGGATTGGTTTGCTATTTTCTGCCATCAACAGGAACTGCACCGTTGCGCTCCACACATCCAGTCGCGTCTTACCATTTAAAAGTCAATTTAGGAAATGAAGCTGTTCATTAGATGATATATTTTTATGTCAATGGATTGTAGCCTGCAATTTTTTTTCCTTTCATCTACTTCCACATTGCTCTGACGAAAAGCAGACTGATGCAAACGCACCAGACACACCTAGACATCCTCCTCAACATCAACTTCCAGGCAGTCACAGACAATTAGTGCAAATATTCCCACTTCCCTCAGCAGCAGAAGGGAGCAGCAGCACTGTGCTCTCTCTCCCCTGTGCCCTTCATCACACACGTGCAGCCAGCTGGAGATCCAGAGGTTGGAGACCATACTATCATACTTCAGGGTAACAACCACACACCAACAGCACACAGCCACATTCTGCATTAACAAAGCTGACAGGCTAAGATGCATCATCACAAAGCATTCAAAAGCATCATCTGTGGTTGCACATACCCCCAAAGTGGTCTACTGGAGCAAAAAATGCCTCTTCTGGGCCAGGTTTTGGAACAAAAATATTGTAGATGCCACAGCTGCTATTTGGTGCTCCTCTCCTGCTGGAAACGCTTGCACTGTACATCTGCTTTTATCTCAAGGCTCCCCGTGCACCACATTTGGGAGCATCCCACCCCAGCTTAAAAGGCCTCCTCAATCAAATGTCTCCCACTGTTCCCAGAAGATTTTTCAGCTTTACGGCATGTTCAATTAGCATCCAATCAAAAGAAAAGCAGGATCTGCAGAAAAATTGAAATAATGAGTCCTTCTTTTAATCTAACCACCTGACATCTTGCTATAAGGTTAGACACTTACACATGCTGCCCATCGAGGCAGCTCCTGCCAGAAGAAAAGTCAGTGCAGCCTCTGTAGAAGTTAAGATGGCCCAGTGGAATGTGAGTGGGAATGCTCAGGAGAAGCCATCAGGAGACCACTCACACTCCAACAGGACTGATGTTAGTCCTGCTCTCTTCTGCTCAGCCCTGACAAACAGATTATCCCTAAACCATGAAAACCGTAAATACCAGATCAATGACAAAAGTTCTCAGAAAAACCTCTCCTGAAAAGATACAAAACCCTTCCATCTAAACCATCTCCTCCTCTTTCCCTGCCTTGCCACAGTTCAAACACTGAATGGTTCAAGCTGCCTACTGTGCCACTGAGACATTCTGAAAGGATTTCTTCAGAAAAATCAAAGAGTAGCTTAATTTAAGTATGTCTGACCTGGGTTGTTACCCTTGCTTTCACTTATGGAAAACCTTGAAATAGGAACAGGAATAAAAAAAAAAAGAAAAAGAAAAAGAAGAAAAAGAAAAGTAAAAGTTGTCTGGTTTTTCAGTTTTTCCCTCTGAAGGCCTGAATGCTTTTGCTATAAGCTGTTTATCAGAGGCCAGGAGAAAAGCTCTGAAATTAAAACATTGGCAGCTCTGCAGCTATGCAAAGGGAATATTTCTTTCTCCCATTGTGCTCTCTGATGTACATCATCATTTCTGTGCATAGACACGCGTTTCATTATTCGCAACACTCTGTGACCCTGAGGTGTTCTGTAAATTCTCCATGTCAGTTCAGTGAAAACCACTGTCTTCCTCATGTCTATCTATATTCCGCTTCTGTGACATCTTGCATTATTATGCAGGATTGCCCACCCATGGCAATCATTCCCTTGCTTTGATCATCGCTGGAATGCATAATGGTGAAAGATGTGAGATGAAAAAAATGAAACAAAGCACTTCATCCCTAATTCAGACACTGTATTAACACTGTACATTTTCAAAGTACATATTGAAGTCCTGTAAATATAGATATACACAAAAAAGCATCTATGGTTTTATCTAGCTTTCTAAACAGAAACCTGTGACAAAAAATATGTGCTGGGCTAACATCAATCCCAGATTGGTGTGCCAGAGGCAGGAAGTCAGGACATACCTCATGATTCCACCTTCTTCCAGAAATACATTCCTAAATAGCTATGTACACTGACACCTTATTTAAAAAATAACTGAGTTAAGCCTCTGCCGCAGAGGAGAGCAAGGTGCAATCTAGATTTATTGATGTTTCAGCTGTCCTTCTGCAATTCTCACGTCATACGGCCTTCTAATGAGTACACACTACGATAGAGTAGGCAGACAAATACACCCATCCTCAATATCCCTTATCTATCCAGGCAAATCTCCCTTCAAAACATTTATGACAAATCAAATCAATTGCACACAATTTAGAAAAAAAAAAGCAAATGAATGAGGCAAGAAATGCTCAACACTTAGACAAGAAAGGAACAAAGAATCAGTGAAGTGTGTAATAGAAAATAATTTCCAGATTTTAAGCCTATCCACTCACATAAAGATTTTTTACCCTTTCGCTAGCTGTCTGTCACAGGATCACACTCAGTGCCAGGACAAAACCCCAACAGAGGAAACTCTGTGCAGGCACAGATGCAGCAGCAGAGCAACGCTGTGCTTGCTGGTGCTCTCCACTGCTAGTTCTCTAGGTGAGTAGCTGCACTCCTTGCACGTCAGTGATGACAGAGGAGGGCAGATTTATTTGTACCAGCACCTTCTCCTGTTCTTTGCATCTGCCCTGTGCTGGCTCCATCTCCCATGGCTGTAAGTCTTGCCCCTGAACTTCCAGGCATTTATGGAGCCTCCCCAGTCTCTAAATAACATCACCTGAAATCACAGCGCTGGAAGAGTCGTGTCAATTTTCTCTCTGGCTTAGAGGCAAGCTGCCAATTAAAAACCAGAACAATGAGGAGTACTAAATGCCAGGACACTGCTCCCCACAGAGAGCAGCACCCAGGGCTGGACCCGGCTGGGGCAGCACCGTGATGTTCTCCCTCGGTGCACGTGAGGAACCTTCTTCATCGCCCACTGGCAATGTCAAGGGTTTTCCTGGTGATTGATTCTGCTGCACTTTCATGCTCTCCCTGACAAAGCAGTTTTACTAGCCAGCAGCTATCCACATCTTGAGCTAATAAGTGCTACATATTAATTTATTTTATTTATTAAACCTCTTCTAGCAATAGTAGAGGTTATTTTAAGACTTGGAAGTAAAAAAGCAATCATTCAGCCATAGAGAGCAGTGTCAGTAAACTGAGATGAGCTAAGAAAAACAGCAATATTTCAGAAGAGCTTTCTGGATCCTTCCACTGCTTCTTGCCTAACAAAGCCTGGCTGAGATGAGGCACAAGCACATATATGTGGAACCAACTGTCACTTAGCACTTACACGAGTTTTGAAATTCTCTTGTATTTCTCTCTCTTTACAGTGGGAAGAACTCATGACACAAGCACAGGTTTTCATTATAAACCTGGAGCATCTACAGCATAAAAGCCTACCAGCTTGGACCTGCTAAATCATCCAACCTGACTGCAGCTCCTGTGCGGGGACGAGGGGATAACGAACACGTCAAACTGCTTTGTGCAGTGCACAGATTGTTCCCTATTCCATTACCTGGAGGACATAACAAACCAGAGAACTGCAACTTGACAGAAAATGTATACAATTAAAACTTAAAACTCCAGAGGGATGCATAGGAGATGCTTGGCAAAGAGACCAACTTCACTGCTATGTGGTGCAGCTCCTGGCTCGGTTTCAGCTTGAGGGAAATACTCAAACATGGGCGTCTGTTGATTTTAAAGATGTCAAACCATCAGCCAATTTTATAAAACAAAAAGCATTCTGAACGGAAAGTACTTCAGGCTAACCAATATGCTGCAAAGTTTCTTTTAGATAATTCGAAAGTTCCTTATAAATGCGTATTTTCTGTTTGCCTGTCTAATTAGGTTTCAGGTCTTAAAGTGGTATTTCCAAGAAAAAATAAAAAAGCTAAAAGATGCACAACGAGTTTTGGCAAAATAAAAACTTCTGTGCAAAACTGACCTGATTCTGGAAGAAACAAAATGTGAACACAGCATGATATAATTACATGAATTTGTTCTTACACAGTCATTCTAACGACATCTGCTTCTTTCTTTGCCTCGCTGATTTGTGCAGGATAAAAAGCAGACGGCATTAGATGCTGGTCATTCAGGAAGGTCACCACCTGACTGTGATGCACACTTTCATTTTAATTGTTTTAGGCTTATTTATGACTTACCAGAAATTTATTACAGTACAGAGAATGACCATATGCGAAAAAGTATCAATAGCAAAGTTGAAGTGGTTCTAAAATGGGACTGAAAGAATAACTTGAAAACAAACATCATAAGAAGGGTTAACTGTCTATCAGAACACTCAGGGGTGTTGCAGTGGGATTTCTTTTTCCCTGTGATTTGTCACTTTGGTTTTCCCTGCCCTGGGGTTTCCTCCCCTCATTTTCATGCGTCACTATATCCCATTCAAAAACAAAGTTTGGTTCCACGGTTTCTGTTGGAAGGGTATTTCAGTGTGTCATGCTCAGAAATCCATGTACTACAAAGAGAACATGGAAATAATCGTAGAGTATCACTAGCAGAAGGGTTATTATTAGTTTCTCATGAATTTGCTCTTTTACTTATAATTAGATTGATCCTGCAGTCAGGCAGACAGTAGCCTGACCCAATCAATAAGTCTGCACAAAAAGCAACAGAATTAGCCCAAATACAACAATAAAGGGTAGAGAAAATTACATTAAATAGGTGCTATCATAATTAAGGACTGGAAGATACAATGGCAAAATTCTCCTCTGACCTACGTTACTGATGAAAGCACAGGGTGTACCTGTACTGTAATTTCTGAATTGGTGATATAAATGGCTCTGCCAGTGACATTCATGGATCTCCCCTGAGCAAATAAAACCCAGAAAGTCTAAATGGCAGTGACAGGTCTTTAAAGGAAGAGAAACATTTTCACTGCAGCTTGAAGAGGAATGCACTCTCAGAAGACAACAAGAATAAAATAATGATTAAGCTACATGGCACATATTTGAGATAAACCCCCAAATCCTCGAACTGATAATCACCAGCCACCAAGTCCAGGAGCCACAACATTCGGCACGGCCTGAATGCTGCAGGAGACAGACTGCTGGACCAAGTGGTTTGGTGCAGTCTAGCAGGACTTCTGTGGAATTCTGCAGCCCAGCTATACCTTGCTTAACACGATACACGGACAGTCAGACCGAGGGAAGCTCCCTGCACCAAAACTGGAAGGATGCCTCATTTTTAAATAGCCCACTCTAGACCTGCCCATCCCCTGCATGCCCCATTAAGAAGCAGAAAATTATTTGTATTTCACTAGTAATTGATTCTGAATAGATACAATATGGAAATTGCAGTTACAGCAACTCCAGCTGCTCAGACTGAATGTGAAAAGCAACCATGGACTCCAGCTCCCAGTTTAACAGTGCTTTCCAAAATTCCCCAAAAAGACTGATAAACATAAACATTCCTGCTGTGAGAATTCAGTGTATTTTCCTAAAAATACCTCAATGTTTTTGTTTCTCATCTTTTTTTTTTTTTTTTAGATTTCTTTTTTACACTACATGCGTTAATTGGAATAATAAAAAGTATAAATATGCCATGTGCCAGCCACAGTGATTACGGTGCAGAGACTCCCAATAAATCTTTAATGCAAATAATTTTTTTACAATATCTGAAAGCATCATATGTGTTAAGTTAACAATGTAACATGGGGACAGTCAAAGAACCATAGAATGGTTTGGGTTGGAAGAGACCCTTAAGGATCACCTAGACCAACCCTTGAAGGTCCCAAAGCTGTTCCAGCCTTGAAATCTGACAAGAGAAACGCACAAGAGGAGAAATACCATTTTCAGTAAGAATTAAAAGGGATTACATTCGTTTGGATGAATTTTCCACTTAGATTGAAACATCAATCACAGCTCCCACTTCCAAATTATCTCATCATTGTTGATACGCTGTTTACACAACAATTAAAAGCAGAAGGTATATTTTCTTTTCCTAATATAGCGCTCCTGCTGTTCTCTTGGATTCCACCCCCCTCAACAAGGGGGCCACAAAAAGAACTGGATATAGTTTCAAAATTAGATACAAAACAAAGTCTCACACATTTATTGGTTTCTTTTAAGAGCCATTAGGCAAAACCTAAAGAACAGAAAAGAAATTCTAGTTGAATTTCCATCAGACTGAACTTAAACTTCAGTCAATTAATTAAATAATCCATGCCTTTATTTAACTGGAGGGTTCTCAATCCTGTCATTACATTCCATAAGCACTGATGATTATAAAATATTGCCTCTGAACTGCTCTTATTAATATTAGGCTGAACCAAACGACGAAGTTCAAACTTAGATTAACCAGAATCAAAAGACTCTGTGTATCTTTAAACAGCACAGGCATTGATCTTTGTGTTTAATACTTCTTTAAATAAAAAAACATTTCAAAGTATAAGATCATGGGAAGTCTTGCCACTGAGAAATGCGGGCAATTGCTGTAGAACAGACAGTGAGAACCTGCCTAGTTTTCACATGCCTCACTGAGAAAGTGCCAGAGGAAATGAAGACCCGTTGCACAACCCCACCTGCCACTGAAAGACAGCCAGCACTGAAAGGGATCTATTTTTAGAGGGATGCTAAAGGTCAGCTGGCTAAGGCCTGTAGTCATGCAGTGTCATCCCCACGCTAAGCCTGGAGATGCTTCTGAGCAAGGCATTTGCTGTACAGTAAATGGCAAATTTTTTTTCCGAAACATTACATATTTGCAAGTTCACCTTCAGTAAACGGAGCCAAAAATGCTCTCAGGAAAAAGAAATGGCACAATTACAACTTGAGGCGGAGTTAGAAAATGTACGTAAAAATATAACGGTGTCATGACGCTGCTCCCATGAGAACAGCGAGAATCAGAGGATGCTTTTTTAGGAAAATATGCAACATTTGAAGTTCTTGAAGAGCCCCTGAAATGTCTTGTGGTCTACAGGATGCCAGAAAACTGGAGCAGAAAACCACCTTGTACACAATGATAAAGCATCACATTGCATACATGGACCTACAAAACACCCTCTTCAACAAGGTAGACTACACAGTTGTGAGCTCCTAGAAAAAAACAGCTTTCTGCAGTGCAAGTCAATGCACTTTCATAAATGCTTGTACACAAATGGTATGATGGAAGAGTGGGGATTGAATTCATGTTTCAATTTGCAAACTAAACTTGTACAGCAAACTTGGAGAAATTTGGAACATCACGGATTTTGACAGCTTTGTCAAAAGAAATGAAGAACAGCAGGAAAAAAAAATAACCAAAGAACACAAGAATAAGAGACTGACCCTGCTCAATCAGGAGACTTTCCAACTGGAACATTACCAGCACTGCTGTGCTGCAGTTGGAGAAGGGTCCAACTTGTTCTTCCTTTCAGAGTCTATACACCTAACAGGAGCAAAAATGTACTCCTTGAGGATGCAAATGTGACTTTGAATGGCAGGAGAAGGAAGGCACCCTATTCGGCAGTTTATGTAGAGCAGAAAGACATAACACAGGCAAGAGATCTACAGAACCTACTGCTCTCTGCTCTGCTTTCAAAGACCTTGTTTGCCCAATAATAATGCTCATTTTACTGATTAATTGCTCTTACAAATTATTCAAGCTCTACAATGCAGAAAGCAGGGCCAATGAACTGCAGTGAATCACAAACACTTTTAGTGACACTGGAAAGAAAAGCAGTATTTTGCCTGTTACTCTCTTCTTAGCAAGATGGGAAAAAAATCTAAAAAGGTGGTTTGTTGTGGAACATTTCTTGCTTCACTATTATTTTTATTACTTGTTATTGTCTAGGGCATGAGTTTATAAAAATCAGAGTAAAAAAATGGAGGAACAAGGTACAACTTTTTTTTTTTTTTTCCTACATTCCCGTAAGTTACAGTCACTGATGTTGCACAACTTTTGTCTCCATTATTCAGAATGGGCCTTCCTGCTCTCTTATCACACTACGTTCTGTTTCATCAGAAGCTGAACAGCAATTTCCTTCATAGCTCGGATTACAGACATTAAAATGTTCACCACCATCAGGATGATTTACAAAAGGCACTGGTCCTCTGCATTCTCAGTACAGACACTGGCCTCCTTGTCTCCTCTTTTATGACAGGTAGCAAATGAAGTAATGAAGTAGAAACGAAGTAATAAAATAAGGATAAATCATTCAACTTGGGAAGGTCTGCATCAGACCAATTAAAATAATGTCTTAGACACAGTGCCATAATATAGTGTACCTATGGGAAGGAGCTACCAGCATGAGCAAGCCCTGCAATTACTATTTTCTCCATTTATATCCCCAGAGATTTCTAGCTCCAGCATAACAAAAGATTAACAAGTTAAAATACATTGAAAAAATTAGTCTTTATATTTTTTCCAGTAAGCTATTAAAGGCGATGGTAGTGACAAATCTCTGCCAACAGAGGAAGCTCACACATATCAAGACAAATACCAGCTACGGTGAGAATTACTGAGGGTTTGCAGACCTGGATGCTGCAAACCACATTTTCAGCCCATCAACTTCCCTGTGAGACAAGGACTTTCCTGAAGCAGGTGAAAAGGCTGGATCCTGCCCACCCGTGAGCCCCAGAGGTGCAAAAGCTCCTGCTTAGCTCTCTCCCACGCTGTGCTTGATGTCACAGGGACAGGAACCTCTCCCCTCCCTGCTCAGGTCAGGGCTGAAGGCATCCCTCCTGCCCCTCCGAGGCCCAGGGGCTCACAGCTCTGCATCATATGCCAGCATTCACCATTACGCCATAAAGGACCAAATGAAGTAAAGAGGATGTGAATACTCAGCACTTGTCACTATAAAACCTGCGCTCTATGGTGAACTTGCCACTGGCTGCTGCAAGAGAGGAGCCCTGAAGAGGAGATACAAGGAATCCCTAAAACAACACCCCAGCCTTGGCCATATTGACTATCATCAATGGTCCACTCTGGCCTCCAATCGGGAGTCATGGAGACACACCATCCATAACGCTGCTGATTCCTTTGAGAACACACACAGAATCAGCCTGGAGGAGAAAAGACAATGCAGAAAGAACCGTGCCTCACCAACACCGCCTATGGAGACTTTCTGCTGTGCCTTTTGCAACCGGACTCGCCCATCTCACATTGGCCTCTTTAGCCATCAGCGTGATTGCAGCAAGCGTGGGGAGAGCCCTGCCCAAATCTTCGTTCGCAAAGCCAAGCCATGTGATAACCCCAACAGCAGCCTCTGTGTCTCCTGCTGTGGCTGCAGCACAGGGGGAGACTCAGAGCCCTGAGCACGAAGGGAGTTGTAGAGAGGGCAGACTAAGGATGGTCTTAGACAGGCAAAAACCAGCATGATTTCATTCAGCCCTGCACTCAAAGTGCCCTGCCAGTCCTATAAATGTTCTGGTTGCATTTCAGAGCCATGCCTGCCCCACAGCAACAGGGATATGGGCACCTGCTATCACAGATTTTCCTCTAGGCAGTCAGTCCTATGCTTCCTCAGCTGTGGATCCTCTCATATGTCCATAAATCAACCAAAATGTGGTTTAGAATTTTTTTCTTCTCTCATCTAGAGTCCTAGTCTAAAAACCACACCCATTCCCTTCACATCTGTTGATTTTCAAACAATTTTATAGCACTAGTATCTAATTACAGTATATGACTTCTTGTTACAATTACATGTCATTTACTGTTTGGACAGTCAGTGGAAACTCTTTTCTCATTCTAAATAAAACCTCCAGCAATACCACCCTCAAGATCTTAAAGATCTAACAGAAAGACTAAAGAAAATAGAGGGTTTGGGTTTTTCAGCCTGTAATTTCTGACCCCTTCAAAAGTTTACAACAAAATTCAGTGTCAAAAACAATGAGCAGGAGTTGAACACGGGAGAGATTGCAAACCACAGAAAATCCACAGTGACAGAGTTAACTGAAGCATGATCACACAGGCTATCACACAAATCTGGACCACTTGAATGGACTGGCGCAGCTTAAAGGGGTTTTCCTTTCATTTATAATTAACCACTTGGCTGTCACATCACTGTATCCACACGCTCTGGTTGTGAATGTTTACACTGAAATCTCTGTAAAAGACACAGAGACTGTGAGCTAGGAAAGGTGAGAAGGAAGTTATATACGTACACCAGTGAGATGCTCAGCTCAGCACCACAAAAGCAGCCAGGGCAGAGGGAGAACCATTCACCAGCAAAGCGGCCACTGAGGAGGCAGCTCCTTGTGCTTCCCTGGGTGCCTTCACCCCAGAGGGGACAGAGACTCATTTTGGGGTGACAGATCACAGTGAGGTTCTGACCTGTGCAGTCGGATTTCTGATACGTGTTACAAGGATGAACTTCTGCCAGGAAAAGGTTATTTGACAAAAGCCACTAATGCCCCTCAAAAAAGCAACAGATGACACAGAGAGTGGTCTGTGTGACTTGAGACAGATTTCCCAGAAAGTTCTCAAGGATTAAAAGGCTTGTCATGCTGGAAGCAGTGCTCAAAATGGAAACTGCATTAAGCAAGATAACAATAAAGTATGGAACTCCAGTTTAAGCAATGAACAAATGAATTTAAGCAAATTAAATATAGCCTATCCTGATTTACTGGCTTCTGCCAGTAAATATACTCAAAGTGATTTTACGGAACGCCAGAATAACGGAGGTCTGAAGGGACCACTGGTGGCCATCTAGCAGGGCCAAACACAAGAAGTCATACAAAGTTTATACATTCAGGTCCTTGGCTTTTAGAGAAAGTCATTTCACAGGACTCAACCAAAAGCCCAGAATGTTTGCCATGTATTTCTTTAAATGATGAAAATATGGCTGTGAAGACTGAAGCTTCAAATAAAGCCAGGGAAATGTCTGGTGCTTCACAAATAAAGTGCTCATCAGGGCAGCCAGTGCACTTGTATCTCAGACAGTCCTTGAACGGGACACCCATATAAATCTAATTTCTCTAAACTGGATGCACATGGACATATTCACTGGTTTATTTACATGTGTACCTCAGATACTTCTAAAATAGACTTTACTTTCTTTTTCCTATTAAGAATATAGTACAAAGCATAGCTAAACTAATTTACAACTGCAGTCAAGGTCCAAAACTGTGTGCAAAAAAACCTTTAACACTCAGACAAGACAGGCAGCGACAAGCACCTTCACAACTCCACAGATCCACCTCACCGGCCTCACAGCCAGGAACAGGAATCTTGGAGACCTCCTGACGTCACAGGATTCCTGTCCCTCATGGACTGTGTCACAGGGAATGGACAGCACTCCCCCAGTGTAATGCCAGACCCCCAGCCTGCCCCGCAGCTCTGCTGTCGTGGGGCAGTGCGTGACCTGCACTCCTCGCTGGTGTCAGTTGGATCAGCAGCATGCAACACATCGCAGTGAACCTGTCACACCCCTTCCTCTGTAAGCGTTAAAGGAAAAACTGTCTGCTTAACCAAAGGACCAAGGGTTATGCTACTGTAAAGCATCCACGGGGCAAAAGCCCAAAGAAACGCTCCACAACTCAGCCACAAGCCCTGATGCAGGAGGACAAAGGGCTTCCTGAGCGCCACTGCTGATCCCATCCGTGGCTCTACAGCCCTTTGCAGAGCGATGGATCCCTGCTCCAGGAGCACAGGATTTGGCTCACTCCAGGCCCTTTGCTTTGGCTCCTGGCAGCTCTGAGGCATTACTAATTTTGCAATAGTTGCCAGCACCAATACACCAACCAACCAGTGGGTTGAATATTTTAGCTGTAATAAATAGATTTGAAGAAAGGCTTTCTTTACTGACAACCTGCTTTATTTTTGCCAGCAGGCATGAATCAAAACAGAGTCACAGTACCCTAGCCTGACTTCAAAGGATACGAACATTTAATTTTTTGCAGCTTTTAGCTTCACTGTCCATTGTACGGCAACACACACCCCCAGGTCCCCAAAGTCTCTTTCATCACTAATTTAACTTTCTCTTTTTAAAGGCGACAATACGGAGAGGACGAGATGCATTTCCAGCAAAGGCCAACCTGGCATGACCTTGTTGATGTTCCAGGGCATGCCCAGCCTGTGGACAAACAGAGGGCTGCTCCAGCAGCAGGAAGCTGAGCTGGGCCCAGCAGAGCTGGAGGATGAAATGCTTCTGGACTCCCAGGGCTGTTTCCAGACAGAGCCCGGGCTCCAAAGGTCAACACACGCCAGCAGAGGGGAGGGCAGTGCATGATTTCCTTTTGCTCTGTGGCATAGCAGAGGACTAGAGATCAGATCTAAAATTTAATGCAATGATGCAAGTGAGGCAATTAGTAAATGACTCGGCATCTGCAGACCAGCAGGCCCCCTATTAACCAGCTAAGTACATTATCTTTGTGAAGATCATAGATTTTTCCCTTAAGCTAATTGTGTCTAATTCCTGCAACTTGTCATGTCCTACTGCAGACTTGGGCTCCAACCCTGCAAGGGACATACTGTCCTTGCTCCACTGACATCCATGGGAAGCAGCACGTCCCAACCTTCCCAAGAAGAACATCTTCAGGCTCAGAATCTCAAATAGCCTTTTATTCGTTGGTGTCTGTTCAAGGGGGAAAATAAAAATGGTTTCACCTGTGAAAGGCCTAACAATAGGCTCTAATTGGCACTGTGTCTCCTGTTCTCTTATGTCTTGGTTTATCTTTATTCTGTGCCTGTTTCACAGCCAAGAGAACCTCAGTCAGTCCAGGCATCAGCCCTTACAAACGCCAGTACCTACCATGGAGGGGGACTCCACCAAACAGCATAACCAGCTTCACCTAAGCTGAGGATAACCAAAAAGAAAATTATTAAACCCCTCTTGTCCTTCTGCCTCACTATTTAAAAGTTAACAAAAGTTCAGGTGTTTGTGTGAAGTTCTCAGAACTTTTATTCCAGTTAAAAAGGTGGAAAATAACTCAGCAGTGGTGACTAAAGCATGCGCAATGCTTTGAAAACCCAGCAATAACCTATTTCTGACTTTCAGGCACTGAACAGGCTTCAGCATGTTGACTAAATGCAAAAAAACCCCAAGGCTGGCAATGAAACACTGACCATTTGAACAAACTGGCTCATGTTTTTAGACAGATGCGATGTCGACCACAATGCTACATACAGCTAAAAGGACAGACATTTTTCGAGGGCGGCTTTCTACAGCAGGAAAATAATGTGTAAGCCACACAAGGCAGAAGATAAGGACAAGCTTTGCAGTGAAAGAAACCCCCCCTTCTGTTATCCAACACACAGCCTGGCAGCCCCACACTGGGGAGAGGAGTGAGAGTAGTCATCAGACACTCCCAGAGCCTGCTGCATCGGTGCACCTTTCCTCCCAAAGGGCTCCAAGGTACTGGCCATGTTTTGAGGCTCAAAAATATCCTGAAACCACTTATTTCAGTCTGTGGGCATTTTGCTACCAGATGCCATCCAGCCCAGGTACTGCCTTACTGAACCCTGCCCGGCTATGCCAGTAATGATGGGATCACAGAGCTAAACTGCAAAAGTGTGGCCAGGACTCAGGGCAACATCACAAGAGGTGGAAAGCCCTCAAAAGAGAGCTATGAGGTTTGTATTAAAGCTGCAGAAAATTATATACCTGCCCCGTGAAAATATCTGAGAGCGCCGAGGGAATATTATCTTCTGTCTTGGGATGAAAAGCTAACATCTCTACATATATCAAGAGTCTGAAAAGCCTAAAACCAGACTTCAGTTCAGGTCCAACAAAAATGCCATTTAATTTTGACCCTATTAAAAGTAAAAACCAAAATACTAAAAAATAAAACCACCCTGCAGGGTTGATTTGTTTGCTTTAAGTAGACCTGAAATGCAAAAGAGGTTACACTCATCTCTCCCTCATTTACATTTCAGTTACATTGTTACTTTCATCTATTTTATAAGAAATTTAGGCCCTTTTCCAGGGCTCTTCACACCCCTGCTTTATTTGGAGCATCAATCCTTTGGCTCCTCAATCAACCCCACCTACTGTCACCTTGAGCTCTGGAGGCAGACGACAGTACTGAGGATTTTGAAATGTACTGTTCCATTTTCTGTAGACTGGGCCTTGTTTCCCCTGGATCGCTTCCAGCTGCTCTTGGGCTCAGCCTCGATCCTTCAGCACAGGACACTGTCCCAGTGCTCCAGAGGGCTGCTGTCCCCTCCCTGAGCCACAGGGGACGTTGGCTGCAGAGGTGCTGTGTGACTGGGACCACCTTCTGGACCGCTGCATGTTACTGAACAGGGGACCCGCCATCCTTCAGGCACCTGCCAGATGGGGCTGCTGAGGTACCCTGAGAATGTGCATGCCTTGGTGCTTCAAAACATTGGCTGCTCACTGGTAAAAGACTCCAGTGAGGCTAAAGCAAACTCTGCTCTCAAAACGAGTATTGATCATACAACAGTGTTCATTTGGAAACAGCCACGTTATCTGATCATTTCTGCTCTTCCATTTCCTCTGTGGATAATTTTGATTTAATTTGTGAAAGCATGTTCTGCCCCATTAAGACATTTAAAACTGCAACAGGACACAGAGCTGCAAACTGTTGCAGAATGCAAGCGCTCAACAGAAGCACAGAGCAGCATTTTGTCAAATATTGATTTTACAAGCACTGCCCGTGTCAGGAGCACTTCACACAAGCTTCAAATCCGCTATCCCACCTTTTATTATTTTTGTCACACGATAAGACAACCTGTAAGGCAAATACAGCCCTCCTCCATCTCAGCAGATGCAGATATCACATTCCCACTGTTGCCCTTCATATGTTCCTAACAGGGCGAGCTCCACGCCTGTCCCAAGAGCAGGACAGGACCTCCCTCGGGCAGGACAAGGCTGTTTCCGAGGAAGCTTTGCCACATGTACAGGTGCTCAGGACAGGTAGAGCTGAACCTGCCAGCTCGGCAGCAGCTGTTCTAAGGCAGATTTCTCATCAGTGCCAAAACACATTCTCGCAGCGGGATGGGCTTGCGGTGTAAGAGGCTTTGCCACCCGATGGCCTTGAGCCAGCTGGGCTGTGCTCGTTGCACTGTCAGAGAAGGTCCCAGCAGCCAACCAGTCTGCCAGGTGGGCTACAGAGCAGGGAAAGACTTTGCAGATGCAAGCAGAGAACAAGATTAATATACTTTCATTCGAATTTCATGTAGTGACTAACCACCTCATCGCAGCGTGCTGGTCAGTAACGCTACACAGCTGACTGTGCTTTCAAGGAGGGAACTCAAAAAGTGCTTTTATTAAACACAGTCCAGTGTTTGCCTCTTTACCACACCTTGCCATTTCCAGGTCACAGACCAGCATATCTTCAATCTAAAACTATTCAGTAACAACAGCACTCTGCGTAGTATTTGCAACATTTAAACTTTCTCCTGATCTCCCTTCCTGAGAGCAACTGATGCTCTGTGGCTGTGCTGGGAGTTACGTTTCTGTAAGTGCAATGCAGTGTGGGTGCTGACTAGTCTGGTGAAGAGAAAATTTCACACAGTTTAATATCAGCAAACTGTCAATGTACTTAACTAAGAGTTTGCAAACAGCCCCACCAGAAATAGCAGCAATACCCTTCTGTGCAGCATTGAAAATGTGCTAAGAGTCTCAAACTCTGAATGCGGTTCAATAACTACCCTAAAAGTCAAAATTTAAGATGGTCTGACAGAAATTGAAGGCAGTACGATATTCTCATGAAATAACAACATTTCCTCCTCCTGCACCTCAGAACCTGCCATCATTACATTTCTGTCCAAGCACCGCTGGTGATTTATATTTACCAACGATGAAAGTCAAAGACAAGGCCACTCTAATTTTTTTCTCTTTCAACCTATGCAAAGGCCAAATTCAACTTCAATCTGACTAGCACAGGAAAGATCTGCCCATCAGCTGTCAATGCAGCTCAGCCTGTAGCTACCTTTTCAGTTTTGCTTTCACATTCCATTGATTTGTACCGGCCTAAGTCTGAGTTTCATCTCTCGCTCTGATTGTCCAGTTTTAACATTTGTCAAAGAAAAAATCCCTAGAATTGGTACAGACAAAGCCTTAGATGTCAGAAGCTGAAGACATATAACAGCGTGAAGATAATAAAACACTCTGAAAACTGTTGTTAAGTCTCTTGGCATTAAGCTAAAATCTTTACAGACTTACAGAAAGCTACTAAAACCCCTACAATATATCAGGCAATTTAAGAAATGAACACAGTGCACCAGCAGCACCCAATCACAGATCAAAGTATAAAAACAATATCCCTTTTTATGACGCCGATTACATGAACTATTCAAGTCTGTTTGGCCTTCACATTAAATCTGACCACACAGATCAATTCTGGCCAGTATCTACAGAGAACAACATCATCTCTCACAGGCTTTTCTTTTGCCCCAGCACTCAAACCTCAGCTGGGGATTTCTTTTCTTGGATCAAAAAAACTTTTAAGGCAATTCCAAGTGTTTCTTCCGTCTCAAAAATAAACTCCTCTGTAATTTCACTAAATTACCATTATATTCACTTTCTCTCAGCAATTCAGCTGAAATGTAGGATCAAGTGAGCAGTTACCCCTCCACTGACCAGGCAGTTTTCATGTAATTTTCAACCACAGAAGCACCTCACTTTGGAAACTACCACACAGACAACACGATTTCAAGATTTTAATACCATGTATCTGAGCATAAATACTCTTAAAGTAATTACAAAAGCAGTCTCTGCACACAGGGAGCTAAAATCTACATGCCACCAGCCCATAATAGTCAGCCTAGCAAGTCTTCTATCCATGTCCAGCAAGTGAAGACACCTTCACTCTGCAGACATGGAAGTGAAGCACAGACCCAGTGGAGAGAAGTGGCCCTCACCCACCCTACAGCTTCAGTTCATACCCTGCACTATTTGAACACTGAATATACAAGCATTTCTTCCCCAGGTTTCAAATTTCCAGAGAGCAAGATAATGCTGACAACGACAAAAAAATCCACTGTGCACTTCCCTTCTAGCACCAAACATTTCAGGATACACTTTGCTCCCTCTAAAGCTCACCTCTCCAAGCAGTAACATGCACCCAAATCACAGCTCCTGAGTCTCAATGGATTCTTGATTGAGTTGTACCAGATTGCTTGTAGGCTTGGCTCTCAACTTCCTACGTTTAACCTCGGGAAATTCCCACACCAGCTTAACAATAAATTGAGTTCTTTGTCAGGTTAATGAAAGAACAGCCACAGAGTTAATTCCTGCCTGCTTGGCGCACAGCCAATACAAAGCAAAGAGAAATTTGGGGGCATCAGCATTTAAGCTGATTTTCCCACCGTTGCCACCACTGTATGTTTAAGCAGAAGTAGCTCAGGGGTTTGTTAAAAAGGGATCACCTTGATTGAATGCAGAGAGTTTCACAGCTTCTGAATCTCTCTCTCCAGAGAGCTCAAGGAGAGTCACCTGAATCTCTGCCCCACTTAATGCTTCAGAAAAATGAAAAGGAGGGGAAAACTCTGAGACAACCTCAACAAGGCAATATCTAACTTGCTTATGGAATGGCAGTACCAACCACTACGCACAAGGTGCCAGGATTCGTGCAAGGCTCAGGAATATTGAAATCCTTCTCCATAAACTGCAGGGTGTAAAAGAGCAAATGCCCAGCCTGTTGCTGCTCTGCTGGCACGCAGGGCTTGGGAGATGCACATACCTGGCCTATGGGCTTAAAAGACAAAATAATAAACATGTAGCAAAACCTACCAAGTGATGCAACAACATTATACAGGCAGATTTTCAAAAGTGAAAAAGCAAAAAAACCTGCAGTAGGAAGCAGCACTTTAAATAAACAAGAAGTGAAGTATGTGAAAAGCTCTAATCCATTTGCCTGTTTGAAATATTACTCTCTGGACGGTTCATCTCAAAGCACAGGCTTTGTAGTTTATCCTCCTCAAATGACGCCCAGATAAAATTAGTCAGGTGATTTGCAGGATCTATTGATTAGAGAGGATTTAGCTAAGGCAACATGAAAAACATCCAGCTTTATCATTCAGTGAAAATGAAAGAGAAGAAAGAAAGCCTGCAAGCCATTATCACAGTATATAAATTAAGCTTTATTAATGAATTAACTAACTACATAGAAAATGCTAAATAAGAGTTAAAATAATGGGGTTTTATAAAAAAAATTCTGAGAAAAAAGTAGTGTAAGTAAAACAAGTCTTCACTGTTTGTGTGTTTGGTTTTTCCTAGTGTCTCTAACAGGCTGAATTTTCATCTGAACATTCTTGAAAAGCCCTGAGATGCTCAGTTTTCTCCTCCAGTGCACAAGTTTTTCAGCCTTTATGTATCAAACACCCCCAGCTCCCCTCTATTAAATCCCAGGCAACATGAACCACCCAGACTTTTCCCACTGAACACTGGTTTTCCTAAGGATTAATTTTCAAAAGACAAAATATCTTTATTGTGCAAGGCTCAGACTGGAAAAATCAAGGATTCTTCTGACATGGAGAAACAAAAATGTTTACCCTTGACTCAGGCTTGGGCTCTCTCGAATCCCCCAGCTGGGTGGGAGCTCTCCTGGGTCTCCAGCTTTGCAGGACACCTCCAGAGGAGGGTGCTGGCAGTAGCTGACAGATGGTCTATTCTGTCTCGAGGCTAACATGCCCTTCATGTTACAGCTTTGTGAGAACATATGTGTGCTTTGACATACTGCAAAAATCCAAGTCCATCAACCTGAGCAGCCTGGCTAAAAGCAGCCTGGCTTTGCATAAGGGGGCAAGCTTAAAACTACACGTGCATATGACTACAGAATCCTTATGGAATTGTCCATAACGCTTGCATGGAAATAAAAAGAATTGGATATGATTTAATACCTCATTCCTTACACCAACAAATGCTTGCACTCCCTCAAGCAGGGGCACTGATAGAGACCCGTGGCAGCTCACAGCCCGTGCCTAAGAGCATTTGAAATTATAATTTTGTGCAAAATGCCTGGTACTGGAGTTTCCTCCAAACGCCCTTGAGCACTGGGCTGTACAAACCCCCTCACACTGATATCCTTGTCTCAGATAGGCTGTGGAGTGCCCCCGATTCCTGACTCTGATGCACGAGGGGAAACAAGAGGAAGGCACCATCCAGAACAGGAAACCCACACAGTGATGAAGGTCCCCATTTATTTACTCTGTTGAAAACTCCTCTGAGATTTGGTGCATCTTAACACGCTGGGCAAGACACACCTTTCCAATGGCAGAATATGTTATGGAGAAAAGGTGGGGGGGGAAAATAGTCTGTTTCCCACACTGCTTGCCTAAAAAGCTGCTTTGGTCAAGCTATAAATTGGGTAAAACCTGCCAAGTAGCTTTGGGTGGCCAAGAGAGGGGTTCAGCCTGGCTGATACAGGAGCAGTGGTGCCAGCAGCCCTGTTCTCCTCACCTGCAGCACAACATCCTGCCCACCCTCCATCCAACACGTTGGAGCTCCCAGAGTTTGTTGCCCAGGGGGGTGTCACGACTCCACTGAGCCACGAGGGAAGGGAGAAGGGCAGCTTTCAATCCGTCTGCTCAACGCTGCTTTATTTCCTTAAATATTCAGCTGAGCCCAGACTGACTCCACAGCTCAGCAGCCAGACACTTTCCAGGGACGAAGGAGAAAGGCATTTAAATTCCCTCAGGCTGAAAAGGGAAATGAGTTCAAATCCACAATCCGAGGCTCATCAGCTCACCGAGGAACTACTGGGAAAAAGTGTTACGTCCCAGATGTGTTCTTGTTTTATGAATCATAGTTCTCTAGCAATTAACTCATTTCAAGAAGATAAAGATGCTACAAAGGTTTCTTATTTTCATTTTTGGCTTGAGTTAAAAATATATATTCTTGTCAGTGAGACACGCTGACAAATTTTCTTTTTGTTTCAGAGCGTATCTGTTTTGTTTTTATGTGCTATTTTAGATCAAGCATAGAGCCAAAAAAAAAAAAAATGCAATTATGTATTCAGCTCTATGCTAAAGTTTCATTTAAAGTCAAAATGGAAAGTATTAACAGACAACAGCAGGGTAGAGCAGTGAAGTGGCAGATAAAAAGATCCAGGAATTCTGCTTAGTGGGCACATTTCTGTTTTCTTGTTGTCTTCACAGCCCTTCCTAAAACTCCCATTATTGCCAAGAAAACTCACATGAGAACAAACCAATTTGTGACTGTCGTGCTGCGTTTTTGAGGAGACAAAGACACCAATTTGTTTTTACAATACGTGAGGCACAAAAAAAGAAACTGGAGACCAGCAACACCCCCCCAAACCCAAACCCACACTGTGGTGACCTCTGTGAGCCCCTGCACCACTGCAGGTGTGGGGGGGACAACCAAACACAGGAGCCACCTCGCAGGAGAAGACCTGTGAAAACAGGAGATCTTCTTTCTATTGTTCACTGAGGATTAACTCATTTTTTATACAATGCAACTCTGTTGCCTTTCCTCCATTTGAATTTCATGATACCTCAGAGGAAGAACCAAATGTAACCCTCAGGGTCAGTTTTCCCCCAAGGTAGAATTGTTTCTCAGGGAGACTAGCTGGGGTTATAAGGCTTGCTTTCAAATTCAGCTAAAAAAAAAAAAGAGTATTTTTACTCAAACTAACTTACAGGACTGTTTACAGCCAATGGCATTCCCATGTTTGTGACTCCATGGAAAGGCCCAAACTTTAACACCCCCTCATGTCAGTGGGAACACTGGTACACGTAAAGCAAGCAGGATGTAGGAACCAACAGAGCATCATTCTTCAGCACAATGACCCAATCTCTACTGATTTATGTTTAAAGCAGGCATTCCAATCTTTTACCAAAACAAATGTTCTAGGCTTTAAAAAACCCCCAAAGAAACCCCCCAAAAACCTCACACGTCCCTTGGCTGGCACATCAAGAGCACTGAAATGAAAATCTCTCCCTTAATCTGTGAAATCGCTGTTTGTTAAGATTTCATTAATTTAGGTCAGTCAACTGCTTGTAAAAATCTAAAAGCTCATTACAGACTTTCTGCGTATTCAGCAATTAAACGTCTGTGTTGCACCTGGCCATTTCCCACCTTGCATTCATCGAACAGATCCAGTTTTATGGAAGCACAGCATGTGGTGTGTAATTACTTCCGAGAAGTCAGCTGAAGCATTTGGTCTCTTTTACAGTCCAATAACTTTCAATACTAAAATCGCTTTGAGGAAACACTTTAAATGAAATTAAAGAAGCAATTTGAGCTTTCACGACTTGAATTCTTTTTAATTGCTATGGCTGCTGAAAAGTAACCTGCTCTCCTTCCATTGTGGCTTCTGAGACTGAAAGCAGCACCTGATTCCTTTGCAGAGCCTTTCATTAACCTCACACCTCTGTGGCACCAAAGCCACAATCCTACACTTATTGAAGGCAACAGGAAACTTCATTGCAGTTGCAACTCAGGACTGAAACCACCTTTCCACCACTGGGAAGCTGCTCACCTGGACTGTGCAGAGGCAGAGCTCATGCCCACTAGGTGTGGAATGAATTCTTCTGCTGGACACACCATCTACAGTTCTGGAGCAGGATTTCAGAAACAGGGCACAAAAAGCACATCCGTAAATAGTATTCACACGTTCCCTTCATGCTCCCAAGAATTTGAGTGTGCACAATCATATATGTTACTATCAGTGGGCACAACGAAGGGGATTTTGAAGATTTCTTTTGATGAAAAGAACACATTAGCAGTGTTATTCTCAGTCAGTGAGATTTAGTCACTGCAAGTGTTAGTACAGCACACCATCACTGCTGGTTGTAACAGTCTGACACACACCCCTAACAGTTTCCCTACAAATACTCTCTTCAAGATACCTCATTTCCTTTTTTTTTCTCTCCCCCTACTTCCCTTAACTCACTCACATGAGCATACTTCTACCTTCTCATTGCTTCTCAAATCAAAAAAATAAACGACAAAGCTAAGGCACTCACTCACGGAGGCTCCAGAATGTATTGCTGCAACTTAATCCATCATTAATATTCCAGAGATCCATCAACTGCTCTGCATGTGTTATCTCACCAACTCCTTTGGTCTCCCATTCCCCTTTCTTTCATCCACTGTAACTCCATTGTTCTTTTCTCCCTTGTTAGCAGGGATGGTTGTTTACTGCACCCACGTATAATATGCCAAAATCCATACTAGGGCTATCTCACCAACCCAGTAAAACAAATCCCCTCTTTGCCTTTGATAAATTGGAAAAACGTAGCACACAAATTATAGTCAATCACAGCAGTGAGATTCTTACATCCCAGCTCTTATCTGAATGAGTTTAATTCTGCAGAGGACTTCATGAAACTGAGCAAAATTTCAGTAGATCAAAAAAGGAATTCATTATGTGAAAAGATCAGAGACACCCTATGACCGAAAATTATTCGGACAAATCCATGAGTAAAGGCTTCAGTGGGAATTCCTATGGACTAGTGTTATCCAGACTAACCCCAGCCTCACACGCAGGCGAACCCTGCAGGGCTCCCATGCACTCAGCACAACCACGAAACAAAGACAGGCAGCCCAAGGGACTAAGCACCAGTTTTTGCAAATGCTGGGCAAGGGCTCAGTTGTGTGGCTGCCTGAGCTACCACGGACCAGCAGAACTGCTCCAGCAGCACGGGAGGCTCAGCTGCTGCTGCTGCTTCTGCTGTGACTTCTTTTCCCACAGGACTAGAAAAGACATAAGTTCAATCACAGGCACTTGTATCTGCTCTGGGCTGAGTCCATTGCTGGCTGTGCTGGGTTTGGCTGGGATCGTTAGTATTCTGTACATTCCCTGTACAGTAGCTGCTATAGGGCTGCGTTTGGATTTGTGCTGGAAACAGCACTGATAATTCAAGGATGTTCTTGTTCTCACAAAAAAGCACTTGCACAGAGCCAAGGCCTTTTCTGCTCCTCACCCCAGCCCACCAGTGAGTGGGCTGGTGGTGCACAAAGAGCTGGGAGGGGACAGAGGACAGGTAATCCCAGCTGACCCCGGGGACATTCCAGACCATGTGGCATCACACTCAGCATATACCAAGTCACCATTACCATTACAGAGCCCTGCTTTCCCAAGGACAGCTGAACACCTGCCTGCCCATGGCAAGTGAGGAATGAATTCCTTGTTTTTTCTTTGCTTGCACACCTGGTTTTTGCTCTACCTACCGAGCTGCCTTTATCTCAACCCCCCAACTTTCTCACTTTTACCCTTCTAATTCTCTTCTCCATCCCACGGTGGGCAGTGAGTGAGCTGATGTGTGAGGCTCAGTTGCTGGCTGGGGTTAAAGCACAGCAACAGCCAGTGGGGATCAAATGATCTAAGACACCTCAAGAGCTCACACAAGTCTGTTCTCAAGATAAAATATGAACATCACGGACATGGTGAGTTAGCTCTGGGTATTATCAGCATTCACTCACTTGAAATATATTAACAGCTCTTTTATTATTTATGTATTATGAAAACTTCAATCCATATCATGAATTATGAACCTAATTCTGTTCCCAGTAACATTAATGGTAGACAAATGTGTCTCTACACTTAATATATTCTTTTCAATGTCATTAACTTATTAGTGAATATCAAGTTCTGCTGTCACTACAAAATATTTCATGTTATTCTACAAAATGATTAGTATCTCAGAGAAGAAAGAAATGTGTGCTAGAAGAGCAGCCAGCTCTCTTCTTAAGAGCCTAAGATGGAACATCACTCTGATGTCAGTCCTTTCGACATTAATTTAATTTGCATCCATATTTTGCTCCAGTGCAAGTGATTCAACTAACAAAAGGAAACAAAATATAGCAGGCAATGTCTGGAGTGACAACACTTTCTGCAAAATGGACTACAACAAATGAACAGAAATAAAACCAAACTAAAATAAAACAAAAGAGGAAAAAAATCCAAACCACAACAAACCAAACCAAAACCCTGTTGTTTTCTACAAACAAATTCTGGATGGGCCCATCTATTTGCCTTGATCCTAATTATTACAAACTTCATCAAGCACATTCACTATTTCTTTGGGGGAAAAAAAAAAATAATTCCAGATGACTCAGTATCGTAGATCAAGGGAAGCAATCCTGTCACAGTAAGAAAACCCACAAAGCATCCAGGGATTTGATGAGCATGAGAAATCAATCGTGCACCAAGTCGATTGATGCAGTTTATTTTAAGTCCTTTTTTTCTTATTTATTGCCATCGTTGCCACCAATTTGCATAGATAATAGAAAAAGACATCCTCTTAAAGTCTTAATCAGGAATTAAAAAGTAATATACTGTTACGTCTCTTTGTGCTCATCAGTAAAGCACACACATTAATGTTTAATGTCAGTTTTATTATGGGGATGGTACCAAATTTGGAAGAGGCACTTTAAACTGCTTCGTGACATCACCACCAATCTGTTACTGTAATAGCTGCAAATCAAAAAACAGCCAACAAATCTTTCAAGCTAAAGCAGGTTATAAACATGACTGTTACAAGAACAACAAGGATGAGCTGTATTTCTGAGAGAAGCGCAATTTTCTTTTCAGCATGGCAAGTACTGCTACAACTGAAATATTCTTTCAATGCATTTCCAAACTTTGACAATATTTTCTTAGAAGAAAGATTATTTTTTCCTACTTTCAATGTACTGACGATGAGTGGGTAGTTTGCTGCTCAGGAAAGTGATTTCTTTGACAGGTACTTACATCATTCACAAAACCACCATAAATATGCACAACTGTTTAAAAACAGTAGAGAAACAACGAAAGCCTTGCCTCAAAGAACCAGAGAAAAATACATTACAGGAGCAATAGTTCCATCAGAAAGCTCATGTGTAAGTGGGAAGACGGAGAGGGGAACTCGAAGAGATTAGCATTGAACTGCTACCCCTGAGTGGAAGGTTCTGCACAAAAACGTGATCAACTTTAGGGGAAAAACCTCTGAAAGAGAAGCTCAAATTGCACAGTGACTTCAGGAGGGGTGTTGGGAGAACATGTTCACAAGGAACCTGGGGAAGCAAAGCAGGAGAAATTATTCTCCATTTTTCATGGAGGACCAAAATGGGCAATGAAGCAAAACAAGAGCCAGGACTGGCTTTTAGCCACGTCTCCAGGCCAGTGGGCTGGATCAGGCTCTGGATCACGCTGATAGGGTTCTAAGAAATTCCATGCCATACACCTTAAAAGGAGTCATTTCTCTTGAGAATATGAGCCAGTCCATCCAATACATCGTGTATGAGGTCCTCAGGTCACGGACTGCTGGACTCCAATTCACACAGGAGGAAACACAACTATGTCTTTGTGCCTCCCCTTCCTTGGGGGGAAAGCCCCTCTTTGTCCTCCACTATTTCTGCTTTCACCAACTGTTCTCTTTCACCCAACTCCCTTTTTGGTTGCTTCTATCACACCTTTCCCCAGGGCACAGCAGCCGCCAGCCTTGGTTCTGTGATAAAGCAGCAGGGAAAAGGCAAAACCCATGAGCTATGACAAGGAAATGGCGAGCTGAGCTCCCAGGACCAAGGGCTGAAGCCTCAGAACTGTTCCCCCCAATTTTTTTCATGGGTTGTGGATTTGTTTCGGAGGGTGGGTTTGTCTTTGTCAAAAGAGCTGTGGCTCTTTGACGTACAGACCCAGTTGTCTCCTTTCAGGTTTCCAGAGGACAGAGGATGGGGACAGCCATGGCCACGAGAGACTCCCAGTCCTGCAGCAGCGACCCAAAAGGTCAACCTGACCTTAAAGCTGTGGGACTGGGGCAGTGGGGCTGCCCCACAGCCCGAGGTAAAACCTTGTAATCATCCTTACCAAAACCTACTCAAGTCAGGAGGATTGTTTAGATGTTTAACTGACTTAAGTCATGGCTTGTGAAACTGAATCTTCCACTTGCTAAACAAGGAAGAAATGATGTGGGCTTTGACATTAAGCAGCTTTACAGGTGTTGCTGCCTTTAACTGTGCTAAAGTAATGAGGGATTAAAGTTTGCTGAGAAGCTTCTCCCTCCAAAGGAGCCTAAATATAGATGAAAGATGAAATCTGCTACATGAGCCCGTGTTAAAAATAACTGCAATATTAAAAATTAAAATTATCCTACAAAGAACTGTCATTATTAGCGGTTCTAATGCCAAGTTAAAAACTAAATCCAATCAGCACAGAACAACATTTGAAAACTCTTTTAAAAATGAATGAGACAAAGATTAGCTACTATAAAATACAGTATATCAATTGTATGAAATGGAAATTATCTACCCAAAAAAAAAAAAAATCTCTTGTCATTACTGACATATAGCCAACACTCTGGACCTCAAACAAGAGTGGGCCATGGATTTTTACAATCAAAACAGCTCCAGGTCAATTCCCAAGACAAATATCTTTTTGGTAGAGAAATGCATGATGCAGATTTTGTTCAGTACAGTTATTGACAGAGGTTAAAATATAATCCTCAAAACATTTAAAGAAATGCTAAATAGGGGATTACCTTCCAACTAGTAAAAAGGTTATTGCTTCTTGCATTTCTTACAAAAAAGTTTAGAATCTGTTATCAGCAATGTGGATATTAATATCATCTGAATCACTTTGTTAGAAGTATTAACCACGCTGGTATGAGGATACCAGCTGAGTTCAGGCACTCAGTTTTTGTAATGGGCAGTCAGTCACTCAGCTAACACTGCACATCTGCTGCAAGGCCCACATTTCTCCCAAACCTTGTAAAAAAACCCTAAATTACAGGGCAGGAGAGTATATACATAAAAAAAAAAATAAATAAAAAAATCCCACATTTAAAGCTGTGTCATAACCACATTTACTGGGTCCCTCATAAGCTGAAATAGCGACAAGGACACACAAGCACGGACAGCAGGACCGACGGATTTTGCCTCCCTCTTTCCCATCCTTCCTAAGCACAGCCCAGTGCAGAGGAGTTGGGTGACAGCAGCAAGAAACTGCCACACAAGGGCCAGTGGTCCCTTCCCTCCACCAGCTCCAGAAGCAGCTGCATTAGCAGGCCAGATGTCTGGTTCTAGTTCTTTGCAACATATTACTCTTAACGACTCACTGTAGGGAATTTCTTCCACAACTTTAATAGAAAAGTCCCTCTTGAAACCCATTTCACAGAGTGGAATCTAAATTGCACTCTCCTTCAAATAAAATACCTTTGGAACAATGTACTCTGGGTGTAGAAGGAAAAAAAAAACTAATAAATGAGACTGAAGATAAAAACTGAACATTTTTCAGTGCAGAATGACAGCACTTTAGTAATGATAATTGCTCACATTCACCATAAAATGAGAACTTGAGGAGAACATTTTAAGTCACAAAATATTTTCATTTGAAGTATTAAAAATGTATAGCATCTGAGGATCTATCAGCTGTAAAAGTGGTGTTCCCTATTTCCTTCATGGTAAGTTGGCCTATTTTACATGCAAAACTTCTGCAATTTGGGTTGCTACAAAATCGACTTCTTTTTCAGGCTCTTTCTACTGCAGCAGCACTCACAGTCTTTTCGCAGCACCACAGAACAAACATCAGACTGAAAATGAAACCCAGCCATAAAAAGATGTATAGTACTTTAATTACTGTAAAGGACATAAAGTCAAGCAAATTAGGGAAAACCAAATAGCTTATCATCATCCTCTGGTGTAGACCAGGCTGCGTGTAGCAAGGCAAGCATCACCTTCCATTGAACATTTTCGTCCTGGAGTGGCCAAAATTGCTACACAAAAGAGAATTATATTTATATGGTAACATAATATTTTTTATACATTTTCAAGCTCAAAAGCAAAGGCAGTTGAGTAGATTTGAGAAGGTTGTGTTTTTTGGGTTTTTTTTTAAATCTTATATATATGCCCAGGAAGGGTTTTTTAATCTCTCATACACAGGAGGTATTGGTCTGTTTTGTGTGGTCCTTTCTGACAGAAAGTGTAAGACATCTTCCTGTAGTGGAAAACAGAATTTAGGTTTCGGATTATCTGCTGCATCTTTTCCTTCCTCAATAATAATATGATCTTGAGATGCTTTGGGGTTTACTTTATTATGCCAGGGATATCTAAATTGTATCTCTTCAGTTACATGCTAGATAAAAATTGCCCAGTATGGTTTTCTTTGCCTGTCTTCATGGTGTTTAATACATCAAGATGTCTTTATCTTCAGGATAGTACAGTTGCTGAAAAATTATTTTCCCCGTGAAACTATGTTATTGCTTCATTATTGAATTTTGACTTTGTGTGAAGGCTACTATGCAACTTCAACAGTCTAATAAAAAAAACAAAAAACAAAACCCCAGAGGAAAGTATTTCCAAGAGAATAAACAGCTCGTATTTATAATAAATCTAAGGATATTTATTTCTATTTATACTTACGGCATCAGCTACAGCCTCTCATTCTCATTCAATTATACAAGTCAAACTCTGGACTGCCAGTACTTTCAGATTAGTTTTAAGGAAAAGAACATTTCCAGGAACCCAGCTCAGTTCTACTTTTGCACTACCATTAGCTCAAACATTCTGATTTTCCAGGTCCGAGCTTTGTTCATCTAGCACATTCTACCCTAAACTGATTTCGAGGGAAAATACCCCTAAACCACCACACCTCATTTTGTCAGAAACCAGATGGCACAGGAAGTGGCTGCCTCTGCTTGCAAACGTTTGATGCCAATCCAAGGCCCATTGCTCACCGACAGGAACACCTCTGGTTGCAATGCTTCTGAAATCCTACTGGGTAGCACTACCAGACCACCACAGTCCTCTTAAACTGCAAAGGTATTTAAGACCCTAAAGCAGCTCAGACAAAGATTATTTCACTTCCAGCTACACCAGTGGTGAGTGTTGTTTTGCTTTGGTTTTAAGCCACCAGTGTGAGAAAGAATAAACCAGCATAGCATCACCTCCCAAGCAGTTAACAGGATTGTTAGTGATTTAGGAAGTGTTTTGTATTGCTCACACCATAGCTAGAGCAAAAAAAATTACAACAAACTTGAACACCCCCTCGTACTTCCCTGACCTGGCTCAAATCTGCTCAGCTGGGAGGCTTTGACAGAAATGCTGTAGGAGGAAGGAGAGCAGAGCATCCAAGTAAAGGCATTTTTCGAGGAGTTAATGAAATCTGCAAGTATAATTATTTTTAGTCTGGGTGCCAAGTTCTCTCTCCATTCCATGAAATCCTGGTGCTGTGATGCTACAAAAACAACACATGAGCCCTCGACTCTCATTACAGCATCATTACATAATTCACAAATATCAGTCTCAAATCTACTGAAATAAGTTTGGCTTCAGTCAAAGAGTCCTAAGGAATAGAGTAACTATGCAACTCAGAGTCCATGGCACCTTAGGACCTTCAAATGTGGCCTCCAACAGACCAGGGAGGTGAACAAATCGCAGCACAGTCAGAGACTGCGTACACAGAACGCTCTTGCCAAGCCAAACTCAACAGGAGGCTCTAAGAAGACCCGCCAGCCATTGGTTGCCAAGGGCACACTGGAACTGATCCACACCCACGTGTCACCACCACTGTCTTTGGGCAACATTAGGAGAGGAAAAATGACTAAGGAAGTAAATCACACTGAAATAATCTCACAATCCAGTCCTTGCTGCTTCTTCAGCACCTTCTCCCTGTCCAGAAGCAGCAAATGCTGCCCGACTGACTCAGCTGCAGAACAGACCCCAGTGTGGGGAATGGATTTACACTCCTGGGCTCTGCAAAAAACCTGCAAAAACCCAACCCAGAAAAATTGCTAAATAACCACTCAGCCTCTGGTTTAGACAGAGAAATAAAGCCAGTGAAATCGAGAAGGGAGCCCACAGAGCTTCAATGGTGTATCCTGCCCTCACTCAGCAGCGAGGCAGCTCTGCCTGCCAGGTGACTGGACTGGGTTTAGCAGATGCTTCAGTTCTCTGTTTTGGGGCAACCCACACAGTTCAGGTGCCTTTTGGCATTCAAAGGCTGCCCAGTCTGCTCAGAGCCCTGGCGCCCTGCTCTGTTTGAGCACCTGAAAGCAGCTCTTGCCCTTCAGTGCACCGTGGCTCGCAGGCTCCTGGTCTTTTTGGGCACCAGTCCAGGTGAGCTTGCATGCAGACAGACACTTGGTAGCTGGCTAAAATCTGCTAGAGGGTATTGCAGTCTGGCCAGAAGCATTTATTAAAAAAACCTGCTGTAACAGCAAATACACACGTATTTAGAGTCTGTTCCAACTTTCTCCTTTTGTTTGCCGGGCACGTCGGTGTGTTAATGCTGTATTACCCACAGGGGATATCCAGCAACTCAACAGCACAACTGCAAGGAATATTTCATTTCAGGTTAGAGATTTCCAAGGAGTTAAAGAAATTCCTATCAATTTCCTTACCGTAAAGCTTTGTGATTGCAGACAAAAGGTAAATTTAATATTAGAACAAACTTACTGGCTAAATTAAAAACTCACTAACCCCACAATTTAGTCTCTTGACATTGCCAGTGGTGGCTACTCACAACACAGTCTAAGGACAAGGCAAGTGTACACCAAACATCCCAGCAGCAAAACAATCTGAGTCTCATTTCTTCTTAAGAACAATTCTGAAGACAGATTTCTTCTTCCACAGTTCCCACAGTAGTCTAAAATAAGCGGATTTGCATTAAAATTCAAGCAGATCTGCTTAACAAGTATCCTGCTTTTGCTTTAGATCATGACTGTGCTCATTTCCAACCACCTGATACCAATGTTGAGTTTAGGATGAGACTTCATTTCACTGAAGTCGGCTCTGCCAGTGACATTCACATACTTTCTATTTCCTTCCTACACTTTGTACAATGCCTTACAAGATTCAAGAGGAAAAGCACCTTAGAATTCCTGAGCAGGTACTACCAGTGCCCAGAAGACAGCAGGCAGCACCCTCAGGTATGGCAGGGTGATAACAAGAGCTGCCATTCAGCTTGAATGAGCATCTTGAAAGAGATATTGAGATGTGTGGAGAAATTAATTTGAGCAATTTGCAAAAAGAAGCCATCGACAAAAAGCAGCAGTTTCCAAATCCCTGTCAACAGATATCACGTTTATAAAATTTCCCCACAAAGGAATATCTGTAATACAGAGAGAAAAAACAGCACAAAGGCTTCTGGGGGAGGAAACTCTTAAAATACTTCTTTATAGTCCCAGGCTTTTATGATCATGTCTTGGATTAAAAGTTAGGCTTTAATCTAGACATCTGGGTCTGGATTTATCCTATTGGCAGACAAACTGAAAACAATTGTTCCCCATCCCAAAATCAGAAGCTGACAGGCTCTTTCCATTGTTTTGCATAACAATACTGTGGAAATGAGCTTAAAGTAACATTTTCGCTCAAGCTTTTGTTGAAGAAGAATGCTAATCATTCCTATCCTGCATCCCAATCACTCACTGCTTCTCAACTTCATTAACAACTCAAGATTCAGCATAGACGCAGAAGTCCTACAGAATGAAAAGACAGGCAGCAGAAATAAATACATCAGAACCATTATGAAGCCTCTTCTCACTGCCAAATAAAAGCTATGGAGAGATGAGCCATCATACACCAGAAGAGGCCACGTGTCGTGCCACTGGATTGTGACTCATAAGCACTCACTCGACTGCGAGTGACACAAGACTCCTTGGGATGACCTCAGGCAAGTCATCCCATTCAGCTCTTGAAGCAGCACGAAAATGAAAAAATGATAACACGCCTGCAGCCTCCCTGAGATTGCACAAGGGAACATCTGCATTTGTGAGACACCAAGGCAAAGTGAGGGGGGCCATAAAGTACTTGAATAGACACCTGGCTGTGGTGAGAGGGAAAATGACATTAGAAACCTAACTGGCAAGTCTAACAAAGTTAAAACTGATTTGCCCTGCTTAATTTAAAGTCCCCGAGTACACTTCTGATTCATAGTTAAGGCTATATGCTGGCACTGTCCCATCGTTTAAAGCAATCCCAATTGTCCCATATGGATGACTTCAGGTATCTCATCTTTACACAGCTGAGTCAGTCTATTTTTAAACCTAGTTATCTGCAGCAGGATGTTGGTATAAAACTGATTAAACATAATTTCACACACAGAAAGGCAAACGATGAATCTGATAAAGAAACAAGTGGGTGCAATGAATACACACGTGTAACAGCAGAACTGAGAATATGCAGCAGAGTGTTCATTTAAGAGCAGATTTTAAATTTGACCTTCACAATATGCAACAGATACAGTCTACATACGCAAGCGTGGCTTTACAGAAAGAATATTTATCCATCAAGTTCAACTGAGCTTCCATAAATAATGCAGAAGCAAAACATTAATTGGCCTGTTGCAGAAAAATTTTGCATTTCACAACTCACTGCTCTTCCTGTATATTATCTAGGGGTTTATCCTGACTAATCCAAGAACGCAGACATCTGTCCAAGGAGCCAGCACATGGCTCCCTGAAAAAGTACCAGTTTTTTCTTTTTTTAACCTGGTTTCCTGAGAAAAATAAATTGGACATTTTCACTGTCCATCCAGCTATCCATCCCTCTAATACTTCATCTCTCCTATGAAATTTTTTTTGCAAATTTCAACCATGTCTTAACATAGGAACATGCTTCAAAAATATAACTTGGAAAAGTACAATCCAAACCAAAACCCAGGAAAAGAATGGAGATCCAAAAGAGTGTGTCAGTGGAGGAAAGGCAGTTATGAACCACTCCTTATTCATTTCAAGAGGAGACAGCCAGCAGACCCCATTTGTACTGCCTTGCTAACCTGCATTCAGGAGACTCTGAGTTCTCTCTGCCAAAGAAGAAGGAAACCTGAGTGAAGGAGTGCAAGGAGCTGAGGAGTCCAAGAGCAGAGGTTCCAAACATGCCAAAAACCTTTTCACTACTTCTGTCCCTTACGGAACAACTGCCCTTTTATGTACAGAGAAATTGTCATTAAAACTTCAAGTTCTGGCCATGTTTCCTCATGCTTGAAGGTTTTTTGGGTTTTCCCCCATCACTAGAATACCTGCTTGAAATTAATCTCATTCCTTCAATTTCACTTTTTTTTTTTGTAATTATAATTAACAAACACATTTTCAAAGGCTGGAAGAATTACTCACGCTGTTGGAAAATGGGTCTTATTCATCAAGAGATGAGACTGAGAAAATTTTCCTTGAAGGATGGACACGGGGTGGAGTTTCTGTGCATCAGTGAAGTACCACCCATCAGCTGGAGCAGTACCTGCCTGGCAAAGTGTTCTGTCCTCACCACAGAGGTGAAGCAAAACCACGTTGCTGCAAGAGGCATGTTAATATGCTCGGTTAAATCTTCATGAATGCTTCAGAGAAGGTATTTAACCTTGTGTCCACAGAACAGGCACCCAGCCATTTCCTGTGACTCAGGGGACACACAATGACCCCATGCCCTGCAGGATTCCCCACCCAAGGTCACACTGGGCAAACGAGGCTTTTTGCACTGTTACTTGTCCTCTTTTTGTACACAAAGAATCTGCCCACACTTCCTGAGCATGTTAATTGGACAAACATGCAAAATTCCCGCAAGTTGATCCAAGCAGTTGACTTGCTGCAGCTCATTTCCATGACTCCGGTGGAAGTGTTTTCCTTCAGGCAGTGATCAGCAGACAAGAGACTGGTGGCATTTTTTTGCTACTTGCCCTTTTTGAAGTGCAGCCCCCCAAAGAGGAGACTCGTCTCCTCTGGGTAGCGCACGTGGCAGGGGATGGGCAGCACAGATGGGCAGCATCAAACTGCTGCAAGAACCAGATGCCCGCGGAGAGAGGAGTCTGCTAATTTCAGCAGCCCACTGACAACAGCTGAGACGACAGTTCTGAAGCTGCAAATGGCTCTATCACACGCTTATTTATCCAGCTGATGAGCTATCCAGCCTGCCCTAGCCTTTTTGATATCACTTTTATTCAATTTGCCTCTCTTCCAGGGGAAATGATGCATTCTCCCATCACCTACTGCACAGGTTATTGTAGGAGTCCTTCAGGAAAAATCTCCCACTGGATTCTTTACGGAGAGATAAAATGAAATGTTTCTGCTTGCTCAGTTTGGTTTCCTCTTGGATCTCACTGGATCATTTTAGGTAACATTTCTGGAAGAGGTTCTCTCTGACTGGACCAATAGTATCTTCTAGATATGAAGACAAAAGTTATATTTAAAGAGTAATTCACCCAAAATCTCTAATACAGGCCTCTGAAAAAGCTGGCATTTTGGAAAGATCAGTGGAAAGGCTTTAGGAGGCTGAATGAAGTTATTCTGCTGATTCCTTTTAGCAGCTTGAGCAGACTGGTTCCCAAACTTCAATTGAGAAAAATTCATATCAAAGCAACTGCTGCTTTTTAAGTCTGCTTTCTACAGAGTGGAAGAGTCACCCAACAAAGTCCTGGAGGGAGTCCAGGGTAAAGTTTATGTTTACAAACCTGATCCTGCCTCAGGCTTTTGTTACTTAAGAGCCCCTATAAAGTGTGAGTTTTGGACAAAGTTCATAAACCTCCAGATCTTAAGGAATTATGAATGCTGAACCAGATCCAGTCATTCTGGTAATTTAAACTGATTTTTTCCATAATATAGGTCATAAAAAATTTTCAACTAAATTCCAACTACCAAGGTAAGCATGATTACTTCCAAACAAAAATGCAGAGCTACAAGACAGAAGGGGCAGCAACTTCATCAGGTCACACTGCCAAGCCAAGTTTACTGCGGGAAGGCTCTGGCTCTGGATTCAGTGTTTAGTTTGATCGATTGTGAATTTTCAGACTGTTGTATGAATGAGTTCCTTTTTCAGGAAAGAAAACATCCTATATACTCTGAATAATTAAAGCAACAACAAAAACATAATCCGTACTCCCCAAAATACAGTACTATTTGCTTCTCCACGGCACGCCTCTATGGCCCAACTTCTGCTCAGCTTGAGAACCACCAAACTGGACCCGCAAGGCTGATTACCTCTGTCCAACCTATCCAGCACAATAAACCACAAGGAGCATTGCTCGTTAAAGAGGATTGATATAATTGCTTAGGGACAAATAAAAATTAGCTGTCTGAATGCATTAAGGTAGCGCTTTGATATATAGTCTCAATATGCCAGTATTTCTGCTTATACTTTCAATACAGATAAAGTTTAAGTATCTTAAAATTGAGGTTAATATACTCCCATAATGAGAGAAAAAACATAGTTACTTAAAATTATATTAAAAAAATTCAGTTAGAGCCTTGACTACTTTTAAAGAACAACGGATTTCACCTTTTGTGCTTTTATCAAGTGCTACACACTAATGCCATTTTTGTTCACTGCATTAACAGTATCCAATATTTCTATATAAATGCTAATTTGGGTATGATCTTTTCAATATAAAAATGTGAAAGGTCAGTATTTCCTAAATTTGGTGCCACGTGTGAAAAGCAATCGTATTCTCAACACCTTATACAGAGCTTTCTTGTACAACATGCTTTTACTCCTCCTGTGCTCCCTCTGCAGTGTTTAGTCAGTCGGGGTATGAGTCGTACAACGATGCACTGTCCATTCTACATGCAATGCCCCGACGGGCACTCCTGGCTCTCTCCAAACTGCCTTTCTGAGGCCAGTGGAAACAGGATATAACAAAGAAACAGGTGAGAGACAAGATAAAATGAGTATCATCTGTTGTCAGGAGAGGATATTGTTTTCACTCTGAACTTCTATTTTCTGCAGTGCTGAAGCACGAAATGCTCTGTGAAAGGTTACTTATGAAGTATGCAAAGGCTGTGTCATATCAGATGGCTCAAGCTTCCGGGTGATTTACTGTGAATGTGCTAATTATCTCTTACCAATTATTGTAGACTCATATTAAAAGCCTTAAACAATTCACAGAACTCACATTCAGCCCAACTGCAAGAGATCCATTCAAAAAGCAAACAGAAAACCCCATAAAAACACACCAACAAATTTACCCTTATGTCTCCATCACTCGAGATGGTTCTGCACCTCGGTAAAGCCCAGGGGGAAAGGAGCTTCTCCAGGGAAAACGGGACGTCAGCAAATCAGTATTGCAAGGGCACAACCTGCACAACACTTTACCCATCAGCCGTCATTCAGCTCGTTGTAAGAAGTACTTTGGGAGGTCACAAGTGGCTCAAAGTGGGACCCCATGGCTGGGCAGGTCAGGGGCAGAACAGAGACTGACACCCTACAGCACTGCGGGGACAGACACTGGCTGGGCTCTCACGGGGTCCTGGCCCAAGGGCGTGGGGAGATGGGGACAGAGACTGCGACAGGGCTCCTTTCAAACCCCCCCTGCGAGGCTCAGGAGGGAAGGGGAGGGCAGGCACCCAAAGGCAGGGTCTTTCAAAATCAGCCTCACCCTCACAGCTCTGCAGTGCTGCAAAGGGCTTTTTTAGTAAATATTTATTGGGATCATTTTCCATTGCTCAGGGCTGGCGAAGGAGCATGTGCCATCATCCTGAGGACAGATTGGGAATGCAAACCTACCATATTCTTCTCTTCCCTTTCAAAATCAGATGATCAGCTGTGGCTTTAGTCCTGCCAAATTTTGTCAAATATAGCACAAAATTATACAGAACCATAGTAACTGCACTCCCACTATTGTTCTGATTTAAAGAGGAGTTTGATTACATTAGGTAAATATTTGTCCTTATGTAATAGCTCCCTCCGACATTCTAAAAATTTTCCATCTCCTAGATTTTAACTGAAGAGGGTGCTTTTATATGTCACTGCTCTGCCCCAAAATCAAGTACACTCTCTTATACCGTGAGTATTAAACTGAGTAATATTATTACAAGCAATAATAGTTATCCAGACAATTATGCAGTTGCAACTGCAGTTTTCCTATTAAATCTAGAAGCTTTAAGCAAATTCAGAAGCAATAAGAATTGCAACACCAAGTCCGATGAGCTAAATAGCAGTTATTTATTCACAGATTGTTAAATTCTTATAGCCCTGAGATTTCCAGGAAGAAAGCAACAAAGAGTTGACTCCCCATCTAAATACTGGCTCATTCTTCATGTTGATATAATTATGAAGTTTCAGTCATTGCAAAGCTGTTCACACTGCTTTATCAACTACACGCATTGCAAAATATATGCTAACTGCAGTTTTTCCATTATAAAACTCGCTAGTGAAGTCACTGTTCTATTTCCAGCTCAGCTCTGGCAGTGTGCAGATGCTCACTGCTTAGTAAATAGAAATTATTTTTTTTTAGTGAAAAGAAGAACATACTGAATAAAAAAGCTACAGGCTTTTGACACCCTTTCTTCCAAGTAATTTTAAATAAGGTAATGAAATAAATGAATAATGAAGAGCAAATAGAAGCATGTGCGATGACTCAACACACCAGGAGTCATGAGGAAAATGCCAAATTCTTGGATATATGTTCCATTATAACACATAGGAATGTACACATTGAAAAACGTTCACCTTTTTAAATAGGTGTTATCAACAGCCTAGACAGCTTTTATCAATATTCTTATCGCTTCAGTAATTACATTCCTCCTAGCACATGTACATGAAGAGAAGGAATTTAAGACCTTAACTTTAAGCTTGGAAAAGAAAGAACAAAGCAAGGAAGTTTGTTTGCCCTGTGTCTTCCTTATCAGCTGCAGCTGGGGCCTTCTTCGGTCAGCCTCCAAGATGAAGAAATCTTTAGCACCATGCAAATATGTCAGCTCATTTTCCTCTGAATATTTGCTCAAATAAATAATTTAATTTGCTTTGGCTGCATTCCTATGTATGCTCTGTGAATCTCGGAGCTAAGGTGATTGTCACGAACATTTGCTCAAACAAAGGATTTAAAACGAGCCTGTTGACAGTTTTCTTCTGAAACACTGAATATTTCTATCTGAAACATGGTTACTAAAAGAGTTCAGATCAAACAATCACGAAACTTGCCGGCACTTACTGTATCACAGACAAACCGCACGGTTCAAAAGGCTCCCTCCCCGTAGAAGAGCTCTCTAGAGACAACCAGATGCACACAACGTCCTAAATCCCGTTCCCAAACGCACACAGCCCCGCACGCTCGGGAGCCAAGCTGTGGGTCCAGGTGTCCATCAGCACTCCCAGCGCGACACCCATTGCAGTGCCTGATGTTTCCCGCTCCCCAAGAGCTGACCGTAAAGGCACAGCACCGCAACCTCCCGCGGGCACACGGGCCCCACGCCATGCTGCCGCCTTACCTAACCCACGGCACCCACGGCACCCAAGGGGAACCCGGCGCGTTGCTCAGCGGCTCCGTCGCCCAAACCCCACTCCAGCCAAACTCCCTCTGCCCTCGGCCGGAATATGGCCCAAGGATGAAAATATTGCGAGTCACGCGGGAGATGCACGCACAGACTTCACACAGGGACTGAAAGAAAAGATGTTTTAAGAGGTACATCTGGAAGGTAAGAATAGACCATTGCAGTGCCAAAAATACTTTTTAAAATAGAGCACACTTGTTCTATCCCTCTCTACTGCCAAGAGGAATCCGCAGCACAGGACCGGAGGCAGCAGGGACAGGTGTTTTCTCTAAAAGTAGAATTCATTCTTTTGGCCACCTATACAGCACGTTTGGCCAATGTGTTCAACTCCAAGTGGGATCCTTCCAACAAAAATATTCACTCACTGGCAAGCTTTGCTGGAAACTCTGCGGTTGCCATTTGTGTGATCAGATGAAAAGCTGCTTTCTGAGCTCCTGTTTGCCATCCCTTTTTTCTTCTAAAAATGTATTATTTAAAATTATTTGGAAGAGCGACAAATTACTCTAACCAACTCTTTCAGCATGCAGAGACATGTGACTGTAAGGAGATTATAAATATATTTTCTTACAGCTGAGCAGTTCAAGCCCAACATTTAAATGTTGGTATAAAAATATGTGAAATCAAATTGCATGACAGAGTTTGCTTTGTCAAAACACAAATGTCTTGTAAAATATGCTGTCTAGCATCATAAGTAGTAGGTGATATTTTTCAGACAAACTTTTTCAAAGCAAAATACCTATTAAAATTAACAAAAGATATTAACAATTTAGATTTGATATTCTGGTTTTGAATTCAAATGGCAACAATTCTGAGTTTTATCTACATTTGTTTAAAGATCAGTCCCAACAAAAAATGAATAGTTATGCAAAAAATTTTGTTCAACCTTTCATAAATTCTTACAGTCACTGTTTCTTAGCGGAAAATGGCCCCAAGAACCTCTTGTATTTATGCAGTTCCCCATCAACCTTTTTTTCTCTTTGATCTTTCTCAGCAGTCCACAAACCAAAATACACCATTTGTTTCACTCTAATCCAAAGGGCCTACACCCATAACATGTATCAGTAGCTTTTTCTTGTACTTTAAGTCTCCCCAGTAGCTGTCATCTTTTGGCAGCTCATGAGAGAAGGGAAGTTGAATTTACTGGAAGAGAAACTGCTCTCAACCATTTGTACGTGGCCACACCAACAACCAACCAGCACTGCTGCCTCGGAGGAGGACCAAGTCAAGATGCAGAGGTAAAATGGCTCAACAGTGCCTGAAAAGATGGGACAGGAGGAAGGAAGGGGCAGAGGGAAACCTGCCAGACTGTAACGAAGACACAAGATGTCTCTCAGCATGTACTAGGTAGAAACCCAAAGAACTGAGAAATGGTTACCTCCCTCTCCCTGACAGGACAGAGACCCAGGTCTTCAGAAGAGGAGCTGCCAGCAGGGAATCTGTTGGAGGAGGATAAAGCAACCTTCCCATGGGAATATTTTCCACTTGGATTCAGGCACAAAGGCTGAAGCATATGGGGACACAGTCATGGGGAGCAAAGGCTGCTCTGACACATCATGTTCGGAGGCAGGAACCTGATCTGCAGGAGCTCACTCTTGTTTCTGCACATCCATCCCTGCCTTTCTCTAATTACAGTTCCCCTGTGCAGAGCCATTACATCTCAGTTCTTGAGAAGCGGTTTTGATGATTTCAGAGAAACGAAAGCAACTGAAAACAAAATCTGGACATTCACTCCAAGTAAAGAAAAAAGTATTAGGCTGCAATTGTAACAACTTATGATCAGTTTTACCCCTCTAGGAAAGACTTCACAAATAACCAAAAGACCTGCGAGGACAAATTTTTGAACTCAAGTAGGCTATGAAGTATTTAATTTGTTTGCAAGTGTAGAGGCTTTGATCTTCTCTTGCTTTCTTTTTTTGTATTTTTTTTGCAAGATACAAAGCCCTGGATATATTCATTTACATTCTGGTCATCCACAATAAAATGTTTTTGTCAACAGAACAGACATTAGGTGACAATACTCTTGCTCTGCATCAGCCTGAGAAGGCTCTTGTGTTACACACGATCCTGAAAGCAAAAAGATAAAAACAAGGAAAGAAAAATAAAAGAGCTTAAGCCAAGATACAGTCGAGCTCCCTCATAACCCTTACTATAATCTATTTACACGGTTCCTGCAGCCACTCTTTGGATGGACAATGGTTTTATTTACACGGTGCTTTATACTTCAAGTTCTAGGCATTGACCTGTGCAACTAAACAGTTGTACCAGATAAAATCAGAAGAGATCAAAAATCTTCAGGTGGCTCAAAAGCATGTTAAGGGACAGGTCTTGTGCTTTATTAGGCAAAAGTGAGAAGCAGTTGTGGACACTGAACTTAAACTTTGATATTATTAATTATCTCTCTGAAATAGGTCATATTCAAATCCTCTATGACATGACCAATGGCAAAACCCGAAAAGAATGACATCTGATTTCAACAATACTTGTCCTGCAAACAAATACAAACATTCTCCCTTAATAGAGATGGTAGATTTTTATTTTTTTTTTTACAAGGCAAATGACTATGAAAATGAGGTGAGCTATGGGTCATGTTCTGTATGACTGAAAGATCAGCAGCCTGCAAAGGTGCTGAGCATCCTTAATGCATTTTGCATTCAGCACTTCACTGAATCACACCCCCCACCCCCCACAGCCAATAAGGAACTGCTGATTGCAAGAAGATGATCTAAAACACAACGGCCACCACATACAGAACAATTATCTTCCTTTTTACATTAAGCATTTTGCCACTTACAGTAACACATATTTGGCTCAGCTCCACCCAATGCCCAGAGCAAAGCAGCTTTTTCCCTAAGTGAGAATATTTTCTCATAGGCAGATGACCATGTTGGCAGTCCCTCCACACTCCTTTCAAAAAATAAGATGGAAACTGTATAAACTTTTGTCCTGTCCAAATTCAGCAAGGTCCAAAATTGTCCCTGCTGATGGAAAGCCATCCTGTGGTGTCCTGGGAATGCCAAGGGGGACAACAGCACACATCCAACTGCCACAATCCATCTTTGAAGGATTCATGGAGGCCATGGCTGACACCAGGGTACTGCATTGACTGAGAGGGTGGAACAATTGTTTGATTTTTCTCCCCCTGGCCCAGGACTTGCAGAAGCAATATCCTGACTACATGTAAAATAGCTGCAAATAAGATGAGTCTCCAAAGGAACCCTCCCTATTTCATTAAAGCACTTTCCCTTTTGGCAAGTCTGTATTTTCCAGAACACAAAACTCTACCTTGTCACAAAGCTTCTATCCAGCTCCAATCTTCAGCATAAGTTGCCTCTGAAGCAGCAAACAGGTCAGATATTTCTTATTAGCTGCCAACCTGAACACTTGTGCAGCTCAACTCTGCTGGCTATCCAAGACTTCTCTTCAATCACCTGACTTGTCTATTCAAGAACTACAGCAGCAAGTTACACTCTAACCATGAACTCATTCTGATGTACAAATCCAGTTAAAATGAATTATTAAACTGCTGAAATAAAATTAAATAAAAGTTATACAGCAATATTTCTTGCTGGCCCTGCAGGCTGCTCTCCGTCTTACATTATACAAGTCCATAAAATATTTAAAGTGACCATGTCTACACAATTACACATAATTCAGTTGAGAGGAATATACTGCTAAATGAAATAAATCATGCTGGCATTTGTGTCTCTGCAGGACTAATATTAAATATAATTAAAATACTTCCTTTTTTTTTCCTCTGAGAAATTACCAGGCTGACTGCATCTGAACAACAGTAGTTCAACATACTTGTTTCACAGCCCACCTAAACAGACTGCAAATATAAGAGCAAGCACTTGAGCATTTAGAAGCACATCTTGCCTGAAATTCAAAACACTTAAGCTGTGCTACAGCCCCAACATGCTGCTAGGCAGAGTGAACACACTGATGTGCACCTTCAAAACTAAACCAGTTTGGCACTGAAGTTTTCTGAGGAAGCCAATCCAGACAACATATTCAGAGACATGAATAGCTTTGATTTCTCTATAAGCCACCAAACAGGCACAGTGACTTGAAAACAGGCGAAGACAACATCAACTTCTCAAAGATTTCTAGGTTTTTATGTGACAGCAAAGAGCATGTGATCAGGCTACTCTTGCCCAGCATCTCCCATTTTCTAGGGCAGTGGCCTCTTTATCAAACTAAGAATGATATAAAAATGTGGCCAATACAAAACAGTTCTTCATGATGAGAGCAGGACAGTCACAATTATCATGGATCAACTGATGAACAGAACAGTTGTCATTAAAAGCAACTCAAATCCTCTGTGTGAACTTCTGCTCTCAAGTCCATAGTCTTTGCAAGACCAAGCCTAGGGGCTGTATTTGAGTACAAGTAGTACAAGTGGAACAGCATGCTGTTTGATAAGCAGAGGGTTATGAACATTTAGAAAACAATATCAGTTATTTCAAAACCCCTTATGAATACATGAACACACAAAAAAGTCAACTGCTCCATGAGACCATCTGCAAGACTGGTTCAAATATACTATTGAAATGCTAAAGCTAAGGTTTTTTTCATATCCTCCTACAACTATTTTCCCAGCTATTACTCCTTTTATATGTACTGGTAGTACAAAATTTTTATTCCATAAAGTTTCCTTTTTTTTGCCTTTAATAGAAAGGCTGTGCTCTCTCAAGAGACTCATAAAGCCTTCTATACTGTACTGAAACACAAGGTAAATTTTCTATTATTACGGAAATCGAAGAATCATTTTTGTTACTTATGCCACACTGTAATACATCTTCTAAATCCTGAAGCTTTGTCTTTCCTGTATCCTTTGGCCCACCCAAAAGCCCACCACTAGTGCTATACACGTGGAAGTATAAACAGCTAAGAAAGTGATCACTAGAACCACACTCACCCACACATGCACATACCCCATCACTCTCACATGTCGCCTCAACAACCCTTTTCCTGCTTAAAACCTCAGTGTCACCCTTAAATTACAAATTGAGAGAATAAGGTAGGTTCTATAGATTTCTTCCTATAGAACAAGATCTCGGGTCTCCAGCAAACCCTGCTAGATTTGGAATTAATTTCCTTGGGACAATTCGTTAAGATGCTCTGACTGCCAGACTCTTCCCAAAGAGTCCCAGGTGCCAAGACCAGGGGATGTGGAAGTCACCATATGCTGTTGTGTAACCTGGAAAGTCAATCTCCCGGGGCAGGTACGACACAAACCGTTTAGCCCATCACAGGAAAACATCAACACTTCAAGAGCCACCTGCAAAACACTCGGTTTGCACAGAGAAGGGTTCACAGGTGTTACCTGGTCTCTGCATGGAACACGCCTTGGCAAGCAGGCGCCTGCAAGCTGACAGCTCCAGATGGCTGCAGAGCAGCCAAGAGAGCAGAAGACAAAGCTCCACTGGCAGAGAAATAGCAGCCTGACTTTCTGTTTGTGCAGGAACGCTATCCTAAGGCCTTGAGGTTCCTGAACTCCAATGAGACACCAACTTCACAACCAAAATAACCAGCCCAACAGATTACAGGAAACAGACTTGGTCCTTTTGGTTGTCCCCTCACCTTATTACATTTTACTCATCACTCAGATGTGTTTTAGTGACCTCCAGACCCACCAGGAAGAAACCTCACCTAGAGCTGCTCCAAGAGCTAGCTGACTCCAGGCTCCAGCCAATTAGCCAGTCTTCTCAGGGCCTCTGTGCCCTCCCATCACAGATAAAAAACGAAAAAACAATTTACCAAATAGAAAAAGATTCACTAATTTCTCTCATAATAGTTTAGATAAGGAGCAAGTGAAACCCACTGCCCTGCAGGTCAGGGAAGAGCTGTGTGCTCTGGATTTTTCTGCATCTTTGCCCTGCCTTTTAGCAGCCCAGTTATTTCATATAACCTCAGGGTTTTCTGTTTCATTATGTTAAAGAAAATATTTTCCTTTCGGTTCAGGTTCTGTCAACATTGAAGAGTATCATCAGTCACATTGATTTTTCATAGACTAACTAAACTGAGAAAACAAATAATGTGTTATTCCTTACACAAAATTTTTCCAAATGGCTTCTTTGCCCAGGGCATGACAAGGCAGAGCCTGTGCTGTGCTTGTGGGCTGACTGATACCAGTGCATGCTGCAGTCTCACACACCATCCTTGGCTTGCCCTGCACACTGGGTCTGCTGGAAATCAAGTGGCTTCAGTGCTCCAGCACCTACTGAATTAGAGGAAGCCACAACAGTAAAAAAGGTTGACCCGAGAGTTTATATACAACATGACCCACGCTGCACTCCCTAGAGCACCATTAACACAGTTCTACACACAACTTCTTTGTGCCCCAAGCAAGAGTTGTTTCGGTTTTCTGTAGGAATTGCAGATTTATTCCCAGTAAAATTCCAGACAGAAATACAGTATTAGAAAGTCCCTGATCTAGAGCATGAAATTGTCTCAAAGACACAACACATTACAGAGTGTGGCTGTAAGAAAGAAGGAATCATTTCACAGTTCAGCATGACTCCAGCTGTTTAACAAACAAGCAATAAATAACACAAAGTGGCTTCAGGAAGGTAAGGGACCAGCTGAAAGTGGATGTGCTGAATAGTGAGGAAAAGCATGTTTTGGATTCAGAAAGAAAATGAGATTCAAGCTGCAGGGAGCAAAGAGGGCAGGAGATGGTCTGCTAGGAGCAAACAACTGGGATTGCCCAGACAGAGAACACAATAAGGACAAAACCAAAGCTATGGCCAAGCTGGCTTCCCACTGCCCTGCCAGCTGTGCAAGCCTGGGGTGGACACAGCACATCAGAAGAGGAACATCTGTACCCTTGGTACAGACCTTACAAAGGTAAGCAAATGCAAAATGAGCTCTACTGAGAACACGTCACTAAATATTCACTGCTGGTAGGAGGCAAGGCAAACCTCCAAAGGCTGAGCACACTGTACGTACGTTCTTCGAGAGATGGCTGACAGCAGGACCCTTGCAATTTCCTCTTATGCAAACACAGCTACTTTGGGTGTCAGAGGGATGTGAAATAAAAGGCAAATAAAGACTCAGTTTTACAAATCTCCACACCTGTGAACAATTCCCCCTCTCAATGGGAGTTTTCTTACTCTTGAGCTTCATGTAACAGCAGACTTGTAGGATTCAGTCTTACGTGATCCCCAAGAACAAGAAATACACAGCCCACAGTGGAAGGGAAGCTTTTCACACAATTTATTTTCATCCCCTGAAGCTGCCATATCAAGTTTTGTAGAGCAAGGATGGTTCAGCTCTCTGCTGGGTTAACAGAAGGGTGGGGGACAAGGCAAAACTTTTCAATGCACTTGCCTGTGGAGTTTCCAGTTAATTTTATTAAAACTGGAAGGGTATTTATAGAATAAAGTTTCACTTCAAGCCCTGTCACATACTATATTACTCAGAAAGTGTCAAAACTGCAGCAACAAAACTGAAATGAATTAAAATCATCCTTTGAATCATTTGATGCCTGGTGAAATAGAAGAAGATAAGATGAGCAATTACACCCTTTGGAATCAAAACTAGGTGAACAGAATTTTAATCCATCTCTTTAGAGCTTATCTTCAGAGTATTTTGAGAAGTTGACATAACGGACTGTTAAGCACAGACGACTCAGCCAGTGATGAAATCTGTAGCTTACAAAACAAAAGTGGTGTTTTGCTTACCACCAGTTGACATCATCAAACAAGTCAGATCTGTGACTCATGTACTAGTACACTGCTAAAGTGCATTTTCAAATATACTCCCACCCTCACTCTGTCCAAGGAGTTTTTCCATTGCACTTAAATGTTGGAATTGACTTTTCACTCGCAAAAGAAGATGCAAGAAACGTAAGAGTATGAAGAAGGAATAGTTAGGAAATTTGAAAGAACATCTTAAAAAATAAATTCACACGTGATGACAATTCTTTCTGTGCATGTCTGTCCAGCAGACACAAGCCAGTGAATAACCAGGCAATTAATCATCCTAGCAGCAAAACATACAATATAGTTTGATGCCTGGCAGCAGTAAATTTCAAGTATTTCATTCAGAGAGCTACATAAATAAAAATTCAAACACAGTTCTCAAGCTCAGTTAATCCTCATACAAGCAGAACGAGGAAACAAAAATGGTTCTTTTACATCTATTCTTAGGGCTGCTCCAAGCTATATCACAAGTCCTTCAGGAATCAAAGCAGAAGGCACGGCCAGAAGACATTTTCTAGAAATGAAAGAGAAATTTTAAATATCTCCGCACTGGAATCTGCAGTCTAATAAAAGACTGAGGGAGGAATAACCATGATTTTCCTGAAAGAAAACAAAATTTTAACTTGTCAGCCAGGAAAACTCCCTCACATTTTACTGTTCAGGGAAGAGAATTAAGTGAAATATTACCTGCTACATTAGAATAATTTTTCACAACCTTCTGACATTTTGGATTGAAACAACTCACCCTATATCACATTGCTTTCTTACTGCTATCAATGTGTTACTGAACAACAGGTCTAAGCCACCAGTGTTTCAGCTGGCCCAGGCACTTCAGCTGTCACAGTGAAAGTATATTTTCCCCTCACCAAACCGTAGGGATTTACCCGGCTTCAGGACATTACAGAAACCACAAAGTTGCCTTACAACTGTCTAAGCCCTCCTCTGGGCACGGCTTAATTTCCTGAACTGCAGCAAAGAAACAAAAGTGATGGAAATCCTAAACTCAATAATCTGGGGTATCCTCCCTGGCTTGTCAGTGCTCCCAGCTCAATGGGACAAAATTGCTTTCCCTGGGTTGTGGTAGAGAACTGGTTTCCTAGAGCAGCCACTGACCTGGGATGTGCCAATCAGCTGCTGTGGAGAACATGGGAAAGCAAATTCCAGGTAACAGGTTAATCACAGAGTCGCTCTTATTTGTAGACTCACTGGAGCTCCTCAAAGCAGTTACATGGAAAGGGCTTTTGACTGATGGACCAAAAAAGATACCACAGTTCACTGCAAGCCTGACTAGTGCACAGTATTTTTTTTAAGACTTCTAAAGAAATGCCTTGAACATGTTTTCATTTATTATGTGTCATCAGGAACAGTAAATTCTACTTTAATTCATAAAACATAAAACCCAAAGAGGTGGAAAAATTCTCTATTTTGTTATTTTCTTAGGTTTATTTTGTGAACTGTTATGTGGAGTTCAGAAAGGAACATAATTAAAAATTTACTCTTCCGAACCAAGTTTTCATCTTTTTTTCCCCCACAGATCCAGTGGAGGGAGGAGGAGAGAGGAGAAAGAAAAAAACAAAAAAAAGACAAAACATAGACTTCCTGTCACATAAATAATGAAAAAGATGCTCAAAGCTTCACACACAGCTTTTGAAGTTATTTTTTACTTCTTTATATTTTGTTGCATGCTCTACCTGCTGATTTTTTTTCCCTTGGTAACTTGACAAGTTCTTTTTTAGAAAGATTTAAAAAAGGCGATTCAAGAAGTTTCCACTGATCTTGTCCAAATAGAAGAAAGATCCTCTTCCTTGAGTATGCAAACTGCAATCCTTTGAACAAAAGGCACTTACTGCACATGATGCCAAATCTTTTCTCAGCTGAGAGCTTGCACGATGCAGGCTCCATCCACAATAACCCAGGTGTAATAGGGGAGGAAGACTCTATAAAAGAGTCTGGCACAATAAACACCTGAAGAAAAGTACCAAGATTTGTGTCTATAAAGCCATTGTGCTGTCCACTCTTTTATATGGGTCTGAATCGTGGGTCATCTCCCGCCACCACCAGCGTCTCCTCGAACGCTTCCATCAGCACTGCCTCTGCACAATCCTGAACATCCACTGGTCTGATTATGTGACCAATGTGTCTGTCCTTGAACAGGCAGCACTCACCAGTATTGAGGCCATGCTGCTGAGAACGCAGCTGCGCTGGGCAGGGCACGTCTCCAGGATGGAGGATCATCACCTCCCTAAGACTGTGCTCTGTGGTGAACTTGCCACTGGCTGCCACAAGAGAGGAGCCCCAAAGAGGAGATACAAGGACTCCCTGAAACAATCCCTCAGCCTTGGCCATATTGACTACCATCAGTGGTCCACTCTGGCCTCCAATCGGGAGCCATGGAGACACACCATCCATAACGCTGCTGATTCCTTTGAGAACACACGCAGAATCAGCCTGGAGGAGAAAAGACAACGCAGAAAGAACCGTGCCTCGCCAACACCGCCTATGGAGACTTTCTGCTGGGCCTTTTGCAACCGGCCTTGCCCATCTCACATCGGCCTCTTTAGCCAACAGCGTGATTGCAGCAAGCATGGGGAGAGCCCTGCCCAAATCCGCGTTCGTGAAGCTGAGCCATGATGATGAATAGGGAGGAAAAATGAAATTTAAACCAATCTGCTCCTCTGGCCAGGCACACACTACAGAAATCTCCTTTTTTGCCATTTAGGCATGAAGAAGTGTCATGTTTTCTGGATTGTTTTTCTGTGAGAGCCAACGCCTGGGTGCAGGCAGGCGAGGTGACAGAGTGGTGCCTGTGTGTGACACGGGCAGGCAGCTCCGCCGGCCAAGGAGCCAAACAAACCTCCCAGTGTTCGAGCTCATTTCCTCAGAGCTTGCTGTGTTATCCTCAAAGGGGTTACACAAAACAAAAGCAAATCTCCGGCAAACCATTCAACTGTAATCCCTGCGGCCACTTCCAGCACCAACCGGCCAAAAGGCAAAGCACTGCCCATTCTCCTCAGCTGCCCTTTCTGCTGGCGCCGCTCCCCACACTGGTGGGCACAGGGGCCTGTGAGCCTGTGGTGGGTCTGTCTGAGCCCAAATTTGTTTCCCCATAGGAGCCCTCACAGAGCTCTGCATTGGTGTCAATAACACACCCATATTTTGGCTACCACTGAGCACAGCACTCACTGTTCAGTCAAGGGCAAGATCCTGGGAGGGGACACAAATAGGCAGCTGAGCCACACTGACCAAAGGGATATTCCATACCATATGACGTCAACCCAGATATAAAAGCTGGGGCAGGAAGCAGGAAGGGGAGGCACTCATTGTCTCCAATGGCTGTTAACAAGATTTAGAAGCCCTGCTTCTCAGATGTAGCCGGGGATTCACTGCTCATGGGAAGCAGAGATTAGTTGTTGCTTCTGCTTTACGCGTGCGCACCCTGCTTTTCCTTTTGCTATGAATATACACTGCCTTATCGCAACCCACGATTTTGTGCTGTTTTCTTTTGTTTCCACCCTTACTCTCCCCCCTGTCCAGCTGGGAAGGGGAGTGACAGAGCGGCTGGGGGGGGACCTGGCATTCAGCCACGGTGAACCCACCACAGAGCCCCTCCCGAGCTGCTGCTCCTGCCGCAGCCCGAGCCAGGACAGGCGTCCGTAACTCCTCGGACAGGCACCCCACGGAACCGCTCGGGGTCTCACCACACCTGAGCGGGGTGCTGGTCGCTGCTCGGGGACCGAGGGGCCAAGCAGAGCACAGGGCTGAAGGGACTCTCAGTCTTTTGGTGTGTTCTTCGGGTGTTGCACAGTCCGTGGAAGACTTGGCAAGCACAAAGCAAAGAAACCCATCTACACGAAAGTAAGGAGTGAGCCTTGCAGGAGAGAGCTCAGTGAAACCACTCCACGATTCCCACAGCCTGCAAAAGCTGGAAAAAGTCACATTGCAAAGCGCTGCTGTTCCTGGAATTCCCAGCCTTCATCCTTTTAGTTTTGTCTCGTCTCTGTCTCCTGGGAAGAACTTGGAGAACCTGCTACATTGACCTCCAAATCCCTTGCTACTCTCTCTTTTAAATTAAGTCCAAATTAATCATGTTCCAATAGCCACGAGGGCGCTGAGAAGACCATCAGTCAGCACCCCACAGGCCACACTGCACAGAGGTCCCCAGCATTAACCACGCTCTGAACTCACCCACATTCCCAAAAACAGGAAAGTGCTTTGCATCAGCAGTTCTCTTGTCCAGACAGACACGTTTGTGAAGCGGATGGAACACACATGGACACATGGAAATGCTTTCCTTTTCCTCTGCTTTCTTCAATAAAAAAGAACACAAGCCCTAAATGTGTACTCAGTGTTATTAGCCGTCCGCCTGAGGTCTCCCAGCACAAAGTACATGGAAATTAGAGGTTTGAAAACCATATATTTTCTAAGCCAAATAGGTTCCTTTAAGTTACTAATAGCTTTGCTGAAAATTCCCCTGTGAAGATGAAGGGGATGATATGTTAGAAATACTGTTCTGAGCAAATTTATGAGTCCAGCATGTGGCCAGGCTGTAGAAATCTTTTCCTCATGATTACAGAGAATTACTGTAAGACTTACAGTATGCATCTGTTGATTAACTTAAACTCTAGAGGCATTATGAAACTAGAATGAAAGAACAGAATAGACCGTAGTAACTCCTTGAAAACTACTCTTATTTTAAAAAAAATTCAAAGAGAAAAAGGTAGAGAAGTAAAGTAGACATAGATACCAAACTCCTCCACTTACATGGCCATTCTGCAGGGGCATCATTCCCATTGCCCCAGCAGGAGCTTTCCAAATTCCAGGTACAAGAGTCTCTGTGTCCCTCATACAGCAGTCACAGAGTGTCATCTCCCAGCATCAAAACCACAACTATATAACTCCACTCAGAGCCTCTGCGAAACAGCAGTTTCACGGGCGGTTTCGGAAGCAGAACAGAGGTAACACTGTGTTTGATGGTGTGGTACATGCCTACAGCTTTCCAGATTATTGACACCAAGCTGCTATTCACACCAAAGCCTCCCTCAAGCACTCCAGCCTCATGGGTTTCCAGACACACTGCATAAATCCCAAGTAACGCTTTCCTGTAGCAGTCACAACTGTGAGCACAGCATCTTTTTTCAGTCTCTGACTTACAGTACAGCATCACTTTAAAAAGCCTTCCAGATTTTCAGGACACATGAGAACAGACTTGCCTTCCCCCACCCCCCCTCCTTTAAATACCAGATACAGCAGCATCAAAGACATATTACTTACACATAAACACACAGTCCACCCCCTCACCCCAAGGGGCCATAAGAACTAAAATATGAAGATTTAAAAAAATGTGTTCTATTAGCGGTTAGTGATGCTTGATCACTACATTTTAAGTAATTCCCACAAGTAATAAGCAGCAATATACAGAAACAAACAGTCTCTCTCTGGCATCACCATTGTTCATTCTTTCCTTTGTACGCTGGCACCGCAATCACCATCACCATGAAAGCTCTGAGCCAAGTTTATCATTTGGATGGGTGAACGGCTACACAGGGAAGGATTAACAGACATTTGAAATGTAACAGTAAATGCAAGTTCAACTTGAAGGCCTACATCTGCTGCCTTTCTTTCTTCCAACAAGTTTATTGAAAGGATTCTGTAGCGCATTTTAGTTTCAACTCGTTCCCGTTGCCACATCTCTAACCCTTGTGGCGCGTGCACCCTCAAGAGGGCAAAGGATCAACTCCTACCATAAAAGCTCAGTTATATTTACACCTAAACACGCTTCCTAACCTTTGATGAGAACATGCAGAACTCGGAAGAACGTCAGGATCTGCTGATTCGCTCTGGCACGCATCGCTGCAAACCAGTGAGTATTGAATGGAACCCTTTTCAGCTTTTCAAATTGGTTCTTCACCTGAGCAAGTTCAAGTCTTGGAGAACACCAGACGCCACCTCTGCAGCGTTCACCTTGGAGGCACGTGTCTTCCACGAGGGTAATCAACCAAGTCGGGGTAGAGCAGCGCTCCACGTTCCTAATCAACTGCAAAGGAAACAAAGTGCCCTTTGCTGGAAAGGCACATGACGCGTTGCAGAGACATCGAGTTGTCACAAGTATCTGCTGACTAAATTAGCTGAGCTCCAGACCAGGGCTATTAACAGGACCCATCGAATTGCTTTGAGGACCATGAAGTAAACACCTACCCAAAGATAAGTAGAAAAGCAAAGCGGCAAAATGTGAAACATCCGTAATTCACCAACTGCCTTCAATGTCCCAGAGGCAGCAATTTATTACTGTGTTGGAATTGTCCTGCTCCTAAGTGAGAAGCAACAGCATTCAACAGCATTCAGATTCTTGCAGATAATGATGGAAGATTTCAAGGGTATACGGGAGTAAAAGAACTATCTTGTCTCTTCTGCCTCTGAGACATGGGGAAATGCATCAGACTCCCTCTGAGAATTCTGCTGGAGCTCAGGTGGGCTGGGAGGAGAAAAAGGAGGAGGAGGAAGACAGCTACAACCTGTGTTGTTTTCCCCCACAGTTTTGTCAGGTACAAAGCAAACCAACATGAATTAAAATTTATTCTTTCAGACAAATGGTGGTCTGAGATAGCTATTCATGAACCTCCCACATTTGTGATGCCTCAATGACCCACAGAGGTCAAATTCAAAATTTTACTTGCCTCTGGCTGCAGCCTGGAGCATGTGAGCTCCACAAGGTTTTCCTCAGTGCCAGAGGCAAAACTCACTGCCAGCAGCTTTGTGTTACTGCAGGTCATACACAGCTCTCCGAGTTTGGAGTTGCCAGTGGGTCTCCATGTTGGCAAAATCCTATAGCCCTCTGCAAAGCAAAAACATCCACTGGGTTCTTTTCAGAGAGGAAGGAGTAAAGAGACCAGAAATATTTTTGCAATCTGGCTGAGCCTCTCAAATCTCAAACCCAATCCAAATACTCTGATTACCCTGACAGCCTTCACATAGTTCAAATGCTTTTCACATTCAGTTCAGGCACTGGCTCCACTGCTCCTTTCAACTACAGGTTCTACACCGTTTTAATCCAAAAAATTCAACAGTTATTTCACAAGACTAGACATTTAAGCATGTTGATCCAGCTTAGTGCATTGACAAGAATGGCATTTAAAATTCAAACAGCATCAAAAGCAAAACTTTCAAATAAAGATGCAATGTATTCAATCCTTGGATTTTCACTGAAACACCATGATGAATTCAATCTCAATTAATTTAATCTCAATTCATGAGATTAAAACAGTACAATCAATCCCCCAGCTCTTTCCCAGTTTCCTCACCTGAAGTGACTACTCGTTAATAACCATGGGAGCAGGTACCATTCACTGTTGCATCCCAAGCACTGCTGAGAGCAGGATCCAACAGCAGAAATCCTACTTGGTTACTCTGAAAAGACCACATTACCCAGCTCAGTTCTGCCTGGTAGGTACTTCCAGCAATGCCTCCTGCCTTCCCACACCAGCAGCCACTGCCCTTGGCAGCCACCCACACCAAAACTCCCTTTGGGTGGTGGCAGGATGAGCCTGGCACAGCAGTGCATGGGCAGTGGCAAGGGACAGGCAGCTGAGAGCTCCTTGGCAGAGCTGGAGAGCAGCCTGACCTGCAGGAAGGACAAGGCATGCTGGCAAATATGCTGCAATGGGGATAAAGAGAGGATTAAATCCACTCTGGCAGAGTGGAAGGTACAGGTACCTGACCATTGTGACAGAAATTGCTGCTGGAAATATTTGTCCACTAACAAATTTCTTGGGAAGCACAGGGGGAGAACAGGAAGAAAAAGCACATATTAGCAGACTGCTCTGAGGGCAGATGTTTATTCAAGACTATTTCTGAGTGACTTAAACCAGGCACAATAGAAAGGGCTTTTATTTGGTTAATGCACTAAAAGTGGATGCTTTCATTATTTGTGATTTTATGATGTTAATCCTGCAAGAATAGCAGGACTGGAGCAATTTATCATCTGGCATGCTATACTTTGTTTCCATAGAAGGAAATGAGAAAGGCCAGGAAGGTTCAGCCAATTTGTCTTTTAATACTCTTTATTGGTTCATTAATGATTAATTCTTTTAACACTCTGCCCTAGATCCTAAATTCACAATGGCTCAATGTAGATGAAAGATTTCAAATCCCCATCTCTCCTCCCTTTTCCACTTTGCTTCCTGAGCCTATGTAAGAAAAAACATCTTGCCACTGCTCAGCACGCTGCTGTCAAAGGAGATCATCCAGGACAGAGAAACATCTCTGGAAGATTAAGTAGTGCAAAAGATGAAACAGGTAAAGAGCACAACCAAACCTGGTCCTGAAGAGGCACAAACAGTAAAGGACCCACTTGATAACGATTATATCTGCCACCACTTAGCCATTAAGTCTACAACTTTTTTTATGCCTAGCAGTGCACTACTGCAGTACTGCAGCATTTGACTGTGCTTAGTTACTGAATTCTTCTTTTTGAAGGAACACAGATGTATTTCTTCAGCAAATTATTGAGAACAGAAAGTATTACTGCTCCCCAGTCAGTAATTAAAAAAATCAGAAACCAAAGAAAACTCTTAGAAATGTCATGAAACACGAACATTCTTCATTTGAACATTCCCTCTGCATTAAAGAAAGCTCCAGCCCTGCTTGCAGTGGCCTTAACAGTTCCACAGCAATTTAATAACAATGCATTTGTCAATACGCTGTCCTAGATGCTATAATAAGTGTAAGAATATTCTGCATACATCAGTTTTCCTCCAGGATTTCAGTAAATCTCTTCACAGTCTTTCCTGAGCTGTAAAAGAATCAGGTGGGCAGGACAGGAGTCTCAGTTCCTATTCTTACCACAATTACCAACACAACACAATTTTGCATCTCACTCCTCTTCACAGATAAGGAAGCAATTAAATACCCACCTTCACAATGTGCTTTGAGATCTCTGGAGGAATGATGCCATTTCTGCTCAGTATTTTTACTAATCTGCTTACATGCCCTTACTAGCTGTTGCAGTTCAAATACATATTTACCTCTAAGTACACTTAAAAAGACTGTAGCTCTCCCATTCATCTCAAAAAAAGAGAAACACATACAAATGTGCATTTCCATGCAATGCAATTAACCAGGTGATGTATTTGTCTGAATTCTGGCAGTTTTCTGTTATAAAAAGAAAAAAAAACAAAAAAAAAATGAACAAACCTCTCCCTTAAAAGTACCACTAAACATCAAAAATGCCACAACCACAACTAAAAAAAAAAACAAACAAAACAACACAGTGCTTCAGCACTTTAGTTTCCTAGATAGAATAATACTTTGGCCTAAGGACTCCAACACCACCACTCTGCAGTTAACCCATAAAGCTAAAAGTTTGGGTACCACAGCCAGGACAGTTACTCTGAACTTCAAAGTTAATGGGGAGGCCTTTGAGAGGATTTAACACTTGAGAAGCTGGTTGGACTCTAGTCAGGAACTGGAATATTACCTGGCCAGAACTGCTAAAAATACGTTTGCCACGGTGACATGCTGAGTATTCTGCACTCAGTCACATTACTTCAGATGGTTTCCCACTGGCATCAACCATAAGCAAATCTGTGCAAAAAAAAACAAAAACAAACCAACATTGCCCTAATCTTTTTGTATCTTGTCATCACACAATCAACACTGTTGAAAATGCCTCCAGAGCTTAATATCCCCCAAGAATTCATCACTAATTCTGCCTTTCCATTCGTTTCACCTACCGTGTTGTGATTCTCATCAGTATCAAACTGGAAAGGCAGGAGCCCATGGCCAAAATTACTGGGTTGAAGCAATGCAGTGCTGGTGCTGGGCACCAGAAGTGGTGCCAGCAAGCACTGCAGGATCTCTCTTCAGGACCTGGCCAGTTTCAACCCGTGAAGCAGCAGCCAGGCTGTCCCATGCCATCTTTAAAGTCTCAGGTCACACTTTTCTTTCCCTTCTCACCACGACAGACACAGATTTTCTGGGCAGTAGTGTAGTACATTACAATAAAAACTTTATCAGCATTCACGGATATACCAAATACTAGGCTTTACTACTTCTCAAAACACAGCAGGCATTAATTTCTTAACATTATGGATTATAACAATTTTTTTTTGAAATCTCCATTGTCTGATAAAGTATATCATTCCCTACAGAAGCAGACAGAACCTTATACTGGTTTTCTTTGAATCTTAAACTTCTCACTCAGTTGGGTGTGGTGGTGTTGTGCTTTTCTCTTGTTTGGTGACACAGTTCTCCTTTTTATGGCTGCACAAGAGATGTACTTAAAGGCCTCTGATGAGGACACGATGTGCTTTTATGCTTTTATTGCTTCCTGTACCTTACTTCCTCCAACATCTTCACAGATAATAAGGATGCCAAGTACAGGCTACTTCTGAAGGCACTACTTTAAGTTTTGGTTAATGATTGATTTTTTTAGGTTTGTTTTTCTGTGGGTTTTTTGGTTTGTTGGTTGTGGGGAGGGGGGGCAGTTTAATAACAGAATTATGTCATTCTTTTCCTGCACAAAAAGGATTTTCTAGACCATTCTTTTCCATTTTACTAAGCATTCCAAGGGCACAAAAGTTCAGCTTCATTTTCTGCTTAACAGTTCACAAGCTGCCTTGGCAATCCGGAGGGGTATGAGCATCCTGAAGGAGAGACCCCCTGAGAACATCACCGTGCCAGGTTTACTGCTGTGTAGTGATCTCTGTGGGTGCTGAGAAATCCAGGAGTTCCCCAGAGACCTCACAGCAACAAAATCTGCCCCGCACACAATGGAAAGTGCATACAAACCACCTGCTGTTCCTGTTCACGGTCAGCTTGTCATCAAACATGCCCCAAACCTTTTGCACCAGCAGCTCCTGGGAATGGGCAACTTCAGGAGCTGCCAGATTTGTTCTGGCCATTACTGGCACAATGTGCCCTGGAAGGCAATGCCAGCAGCAGCTCCTGATTACAGGCAAAGCTTCAAATCACTCTGAAGTGGTCTGAGTGCCACAACTGTACTCCTGCCTGCTCTGCTCCCAGTTACATGCACAGAAGTCCCAAAGGTTGCAGTTCCACATGAAAAAAAAAAAAAAAAAAAGAAAGAAAAAGAAAACATTCTCCACTCTGTGTTATTTTAAGCAACTGCGGAGTCCAACTGACTTCACAGGACCTGCTCGGGTGCCAAGCTGGACATATGCTTAAATACTTGCCTGAAAGAGTGCCAGGCACTGCCTCACCAGCACCAAAGCCTCTGCTCTCCTCCCATGCCCTCCCGCACTCCGTGTCCCCCTGAGGCGCTCAGAGCCTGCTCTGATCACACGTTCCTGCAGCAGGGGGACAATGGTGTCCACAAGGATGATGCTCAGGAATGCTGTAACATCCTGGTCCAAGTGCACACACAACCCAAAGCACGCCTGAGCCTGATCTCGTAGCTACAGCCTCTTTTCTTTGCATCTCCATGGGAGAAACAGAGATCACAATCTCTTTCTGTGTTTGCCAAACGCGGCGTTTCACCCTATAGCATCCTTTCCTCTGAAAGCAAATACCTGAATTTTAGCCTGCCACAAACACACCTGCTAAAGCCATTTCATGGGGGTCAGCTCAAGGAACACTCTCTCAGTTAACTCTCACTTGTCTGGAGCAGCGTAACAGGTAACATGCGGGCTCAGTCCCTGCTCTCACTCCACAGGAATTTAGGAGTAACAGCACTGTGAAAATCTGATCTAGAAATGGTGGCACATTTTGGAATTATGCCACTGTATTTATGGCAGGTACACTCTCCCAACTCCCCGGTATTTTAATAATGTCAGTAAGCCACAAGCTCTATAGACCCTCTGAAGCGCAGAGTGAAGTGTATGCCTGCTTTTGTTTGGATTCGTTATGCACTTGCCTGATATATTCTGATGAGCTGAGGAGGCACCCAGGAGAAACAGCTTGTAATCATCTGATACCTCCATGTGACCTCCCCTCTGCAATTTGCATTGGCTTTGAGTTTCCAGATGAAGACGTCGGACGAAATAGTGCTAGGATTAATTTTAGCCTCCTCCTCAGGATGACTTGCTGATACCAATAAGGTTATAATACTTGATGGAGCGGAATATTTTCCTTGCCAACATAATCTGTTTAAGGCTTCTCAGAACTGAAATAAAGTGTGCAAAAAACAATTCCAAGCAAAGGGGAGCTTTGAGAGCAGAGAAAGAATTAAAATAGCCTCATTCTTTCCCGTGTGCAAGTCGGGCCCCACAGTGTGCACCTGCAGGGCAGCCTGCACAGCACAAATCTGAACGCGACAGCATCTCCTTTAAATGAGACATTCACTAAAGCTCTTCAAAAGACGTTGCAGACACAGTTTTGGTGTGTTGATAGAACGAATTTCTCTAGTTTTTAACTTCCGAGTACCTGCAGGAACAGACTGTGAAAGCTTCAGTGTCACGAGGAGCAAAGGCACTTTTACAGCGACGACCTTGCACTCTGCAGCAGCCCTTACAGAACTGCACCGAGTCCATTAGTCAGAGTTAATACAGCTTCAAGACTGTATTACTTTGATTTTTCAGAGATGTTTGTTGAGAACAACTCTAAGAAAACAGTGAAGCCTTTCTGAATCCCCACCATACAGAAAAAAAGCCCAGTTCAGCCCTCTCTTACACACTGCCTGCAGCGCCTGAACAGGCTCACCTTGAGTTCTACTCATGCAACTTTCAAAACGAGCTCAGGCTTCAATAACTTTCAGTGTCCTTGTCAGCCAAAATACTACCAGATGTATTTGTAAAGAGATGGGTTTTTTGAACGATTGTCAGAGTAAAACAAACTCCACTGTGGTAACACGGTCATGCTATTCTGGCAGTGCAATGAAAAAAAAAAGGAGTGAAAAATGGTGAATGCCAAGGCTGCAAAGACAGGAGGGGAACCGAGGATGGGGGCCCTTCTGAGAGCATCCAAAGGGCAGGAAGGAGGAGCCTGAAAACTGAATTGTGCAACTGCCACAGAGCTGAGACTGAGGAGTTGGGCAGAGCCACAGTCATTGCCTCAGCTCACACGGCAGCAAGTGCACGCTGTGGAGGCAGAAGCGAGACTGCTCACCCTGCACTGAGGTGGCCTGACCTTTTCCTCTCCGCTACAAATCGACTCACCAGGAGAACTTTTGCAGCTTGTCCTCTCTGCCACAAAAAGAGCAATTAACTTCCTCGGGTCAGGTCTGCACACAAAATTACAGCAGCACTGTTTCCATTTACACAGGCTCATCGCCTTGGAATTTCTGTGTGGGAAGAACTATATTTTATACACTTTTGGGGGGATTCCTAAATATTTGTGGCATATTTACTAAGCATATCACCAGTCATATTTACAAGCAAGGAAACTCAAAGGTTTGCACATGTTTCTGTCCAGACAATCCCAGGAAAAAATAGAACAAGGCTAAGTAGTGCCCAAAACTACACTTAATCATGCTCTAATACTTAGATTATTTATAAACTACACTGATATATTTTACATAACTACACCATAAATGAATTACAGTGGAAGCTAATGTAGACCATGACTGTATTTGTTACATTAACTTTCTCTTGCTGTGAATAACTGCTTGACTCCAGCAGGACATGACTGCTGGCATGTAAGTGGACTTCAGGGAATTATTTTTTGAAATATTATGCTCAAATTAAACTTTCCACTTTCAGCACTTGAAAGTGAATAAGGGTGAAACCTGGGGCAAAAAATACCGGAGCAGAAAAATATCCCAGCTCAACACAAGCAGCATTAAATGCTGTCTTACCAACAACAGTGGGCAAAAAGTAGCTGATGAAATCAGCCAATGGATTTAAGAGACAAATACATCAAAATAGCCTGGGAAGTCTTGCCACAATGACCCTGTTTTGAAAGCTGTGGGAGGGATGTAGAAAATGAAGCAGGGAAAACAAAGGGCAGGGAAAACACAAGTGAGCTTCATGGGCAGGGATGAACAAGTCTACTGGGGAGCATGAAATGACCTGGGTGAGAAGATGAAAACATGGTCACAACCAAAACCAACCAGTGACTCAAGCACATGCTAACAGCACAGGCAGGCAAATAGCATTGCCCTAAAAATGTCACGTTTGGGCTGGCAGGGACCCCAAGGAGGGAGGGGACTTTCTTGGGGGCAATCTTGCTCACAAGCTCACGGCAGCTGGTGCTGTGGTTCCCCAAGGAGCCCCAAAGGTGCCACCATGCTATGTCACACCTGCTGCTGCCAAAGCCATGACATTCAACATCCCCTCTGCTCCATCACGTCAGGCACCCCTCGCTGGGTGTGCAGCCTTGGAGGGGACGAGGGGCGGCTGCTCTGGGGGGTGACAGAGGCACAGCTGGGGGGTCACAGAGGCACAGCCGTGGGTTATGGAGGCACAGCCATGGTCACAGCCGGGGGGGGTGACAGAGGCACAGCCCATCTCACCACCAGCTTCTCCCCTTCCCACGGCCCCTGGGAAGCTGCACACTGTAAGGGATGGCAGTGACCTTTCAGGGCAGAGTAAAACACCAGGTGTAATCCTAGACTGTTACGGTCAACACACTTGTCTTCAGAAGCACCGGGATTTCATCCCTGGCATTCAGATGGTCCTGGTGCCCACAGCTCACCACCCGGGAACAGCCACCTCTGTGGCAGGAGCTGCACTGGCGCTTCTTCAGCGGAAACACTCCAAAGTCCAAACAAGCAGAGCTCGACTTAAAAGCTGCTACAAATGAGGTTTGGGTGTTGTTTTGTTTCATCTGGTTTTTTCTTTGTTTTTTGGTTGTTTTTTTTAGCACCAAAATTTCTTTAGAAGGTATTTTAAGAATTAAAAACAAAGTCAGACAGCAGCAGGTTGATCTTTAGAAGCCTCCAAGGAAATACAGCATGCACTAGTTTGTCTTTCTTGTGAACTTAAAACATTTGGTGTATCTATGAACTGAGAATAAAATGGCATTTGAGCAACTCCAATCTGTCTCAATACAAAGAATTTGTGAAATTGTAAAAAGCAATAAAGGGAAAGGGTGGAATCTCATAATTTTATATATACAGCAAACAAAGAAATGCAAATGAGTTCTTGAGTCAGGGAAATAGTGGTCCAACTGCTACATGAAAACACTTCTGCATATGCTGCAACGGATTAAAATTATTACAGGCACATATGCCTTTGCTTTGCATATGAGACAGTTTGTGCCTCAAACCTCTAAAAAAATTAAAAGAAATAACCTCAGGATTATGAGAAGCCATTAAGAATTTAAGTTACAAGACATTAAGAGATGAATACTGGCAAAGCAATAGCAACTGCATCATTTGTTTCAGTACCTTAAAGAATAAGTTAACTTAGCTAATAAAAACCAAATTAATACTCCTTCTTATTTTTTGTGCCCTATAGTTGAAAAGAGATGTTATGAAGGTTAAAGAATTCACCAAATAAAACAAGGACAATATTCTGTAACTCCCCCACAAAAGAAAAACCGTCAAGCCATTATTTCTCCAAGCAAGTAATTACATCAGGAGGACACCACATGAGCTTATAAGCACTATATACTGAACACCAAATTCAATTAACTCTCCTGAATTTCTAACAGTAGGGGAGGAGGTATGATTTTGCACAGCGTGGTGTAATTTTGTTCTATTATTATATAGCTTCTTTTTTTTTTCTTTTTAAAAATTAACAACCAAGTAAACTATCAGTTTTCATGACATTTACTTCCTATTATTCCTTCCAAACTATTTAATCTCCCCTAAAGTTAGTTCTGCATGGAAGAATTAAAATTAAAAGAAACTGTCAGACCAATAAATCATGCCTTGCTTTACATACCCCCTTATCAGAAGTTAAAAGTCTATTATTTAACTTTCAATCAGCTAATTACTACTGAAATCCATTATGACAAAGTGGACACACAATAAATGTAAAAAGTAAAATCTGAGTAAAATCTTATTTGAGTAAGAGCTGTCACCAAAGTAATATTAGTCTGAATTTTCTTTCAAACTTGTGCAAATACTGTGATATAAGCTTTCTTAAAAAAAAAAAAAAAAATCCAAAATAAAGCTACTAAACTAAAGTGGGTCAGTTGACCTTTCCTATGTTCAGCAATTCCACCGTCTTGGAAAATAAACCCCCCAAAACCCAAAACATTTCCGAAGTCACAAAACTAAGTAATACAAAGCAGATAATTCACCTATGAAAAAATTTCAAATGTCCTGTGTTTTAAAATAATTTGCAGGAAAGCATATGCAGAATTCCACCATACAGAAATGCTAGAGAAGGTCAAACCCCCCTTATATATTGTAATATTGACAGACTATATAAACAGATCTCACTAATAGAATTAGACTGATACAGTTACAGAATAAAAACTTACTGAAAATGGCCAATTCACTTACATTTTTATTTACTGAATGTTTGAAAACATCTTGACATGAGCAATACACAGACCAAGAATTCATCAAGCAAATTCAATTAAATTAACAACTTTAAATGTTGTACACTTTTTTCTGCAAGCAGTTTATTTTCTCAGCGGAAAAATAAAACCTACTTCTATTAAGCATGCAATTATTTCGTCGGTTTTTATCTCATCTCTGAATAAAGGCCCACAAAGAATAGAGAGAAGTTTCATTATAAAACCAAACTGTTCCTGCTGTCAACCCAGAAACATCAAAATATTAAAGAACTTTCAACATTACTTAAAATTGATAATAAATTATTCATATCACTGTTTAACTGGATCACTCATAACATCTCTCTGAAACTATTTCTTCATCTATGTTTACCTGATCCCAGACAAATGAAAAAAGGTTTATTATTGGGTAATTAAATTAAGCCATCTGTGATCAAGCATTCTGTAATTAACATATGTTTACAGATATGGTGTCATCAAAATTAACTACTCTCTAATCTCTATAAATGTGAATTTGATCTTTTTATTAACTAATGTATTGAGCACATTTTCCAGGCTCTTAACAAAAGGTCATTTGGTTAGCAGTGAACTCTGGCTGTAAGAACACTTGACGCTGTGCTCCAGTTACTTGCCAAATACCAGCTCCCAGCCTTAGAGGAGAGGCAAACAAAAAGGAAAAAAGCCACTATCCATTTAAACAGTTTTACAGAAGACAGACTCTGTCCTTGAAAAGCTTTTTACATTTTTTTTTTCCCCTGTGCAAACTACCTGCCACGAGCACCCCGAAGTTCGGGATAAAATGCCGACTGCATTTGTCACTTTGCACGCAGCGGGACAGAGCGTGAGTCCCGCGGAGCGAGCAGCCCAGCTGGGCCATTTCATCGAACCTCATGCGTGACAAGAAGCCTTACACAGTGACAACACAGCCTGGACATGCAGGTTTAGATTGTTATAACAAGACACAACCGCATCCCAGTTTCTCCTGGACTGACAAAACCACCAGCACAGCAACACACGCGTGGCAAAGCAACGGCGCCGGCTGCTGCAGGAGCCCAGGCAAGGCGCTGGTGGGGGCTCAGCCTGGACCTCAGGGCTCCCTTCTCCTCGGATTCACTCATCTCTCCTTGATATAACACTTGGAATCTTGGCTGCACTACCGATGATGTTTCAAGGTGTGCTTCAACGCTCGCTTTCCCCCTTGTTTAATTTGCACGGGCAGCGCTTTTATTCGCTAACCAACCAATTTTCCAAGGCAGAGCTTCCCAACCACAGGACTAAGCTGAGCCATCTCCCCCTTAACTGGAAGATCTCTCTGGATGAGGAGGCAGCCGTGCACTTCATGTGGGCAGCTGGGCTCACTCCTGCGCTTCTCCTGCCACCTGGGCACAGCAAGGTGGCAGTTCCTGAAGTGCCTGTGCTGCTCCTTCACGGCACAGCTTTGAAACAGCCCTGCCAGGCTGTACAGTCTCTGTTCCATCCTCCTCTCAGATAAATTTTTTATTCACAGTCGGCACGAACAGGATTAACGGCAGCCCAATCTACAAAGGATAAGGATGAATCCAGAGGTCTCCAAGATACACTCTTTACAAAAGCAAATCATTATATCACCAAATTAAAACATAAATAGGTGTTATTTGCCTTATAGAGATTAGGAGCACAGACACACATCCAAAAACGTGTCTGAACTCACTGTTCGAGCTGGTGAACAGACAGGAATAATTCAGAGGGCTGAACAGAATGAAGAAAATCCATCCATTCTAAGGGTATTTGAAAAGCAAGAGGCAAAAGAGACAGGAAAAAGTAATTTTCACACTACAAGCCACCAGCCCCAATCACTAATGAAAAAGTTTTCCTAGAACTTCTCCCTGTTTTTCCAGCCAAAGCTGGTATAAGAATGACAACCCAGATCTCTCCTTTGGAGATTCTTCTGTTGCTTTACTGCAGTCTCTAGACTTCGTAAAAAGCAGACATTTTAATTTAGTTTTCAATGTCAAATAACTGATTTCAAGTGCATTTCCCACAGCAATCTATACATTCTCTGGCTTTCTATTTTTAAATGCGTGATAGCTTGCAGCTCTTTGAGGCTGCAGTATATATTATACTGCAAAATTACCATGTCAACAAATAACTTTTCTTTACTTGTAAACAGATCCTTTTTGTGAGCTGGCAGATGTCTGCCAAATTACGTTTTTACTCATCGAGATGTTCATTGGGAAAAATATCAGTAAGATACAACCCTCTTCTGCAGTGAGCAGGAACAAAAGACTTGATGGAAAATGACTCCACGAAAATATTCATATCTCAGCAGTAAAAGGCAGTTCTGAGAACTGGTGTGCTAGCAAGGGATCTCAGGCCCTGGAGGAGAGCAGTCAGTTGATAAATTCTTTACACGGGGATGTGCAATTCAAACCCAGTCAGTAAGTAGGTGCAAAATTTTCAGAAAATGAGTCCTGGAGTACACACAAAGTGGGTAGACACAAGCTACTATGCTTGCACTCATAGTGAGGGTGCAAACACAAACAGCAGCTGAATTCCTACCTTGGTAGGTACGTAGAGGTCAAATGGAGCAAAAAAAAATGCCGGGTTGCTCATCCCTCATTCAAGCTCAGCTCCTGCTCCTCAACCGACCCCAGAGGGAATGTGACACTCAGCTGACTTTCCAGGCAGGCTGGGCGCAAACCCTCTGCACTTCTATCCCCTTTTGCCGTGTCCCTCACCCATCCCAGAGCACTCGTGGAGCTCGACCTCCCCAAACAACCTGGGGCACTTGGAGGGGCCTCTCCAAGAGGCTGCATTTGGGGATGCCCCCAGACCAGCCCAGTATCTGCCATGGCATATCTTTCACTTCACATGGACACAGTTCTGCCTCGATGCTTCTCGTAAAACCGGGGACACCTCGAGTGTTTCCCCCAGCTAAAATTAACCATACAGGAACTTATTCATTACTGGGCCAAGTGAAGCCTCTCCCTGAAGAGCCACTGTTTAAAGTGCCCACCAGTGTGACACTTTTCATTTCACGTTTTAAAAGCCGTGCCCCACAAAACACACAAATGGAATTTTTCAAATAGAATATGCAGGTGCACATGCCCAGCTTTAATTCTCAGCACCTGAGTAAAGGATCAAAAGGACAAACATCCCAAGTTAGAAAGCATTGTATCCCTCCTGACATGGAAACAAACGTGCCCATTGGTAGTTTACAGCAAGGAAACATTCAGTCCTCTGGAGAGGAGCCTGTTGTAGGCAGGCTAAGGTGATGGAGTTCATGGGCATAATTCTTATTTCTGGAGATAAAGCCAGAGGAGGCAGCAGAGAAGTGTAGCTGTTGTGGTGGAAGCACCTGGGCTCCTGGGGACAACATTCAGAGCCGTGCAGGGCTCCTCACAGCTCTCTTACCCTGCCAAAGCAAGAATTAGTAAAATCCACGCAGGATGTCAGGAAAGAGCCTCGTAACAGACACTTCTTCCCGCAGGGAGAATGAAGAGCCGGGAGGAAAAGGGTGAGTTTTCCCCATGGCCCCAGCACGACAGCTCTGATGGCTGTGCAAAGCCCTGGTGGTCCTCCAACCCCACTGCAGCGTGCTCCTCATTTCGGAGGCTTTTAACCCAAAAGGATGGCAGGGCTGTGCAAAGTAAACAAGAAACTGTTTCATCCCCACAAATGCTTGATCACGGTGTGTCCCTTGAAGGGAGGCCGTTCAATAAAAAGGTTTCACTGATTTGCAGCAGCAGAAGCGAGGCAGAAGTAAAAGTACAAGGAATTTCTGCTGGTACAGAAAAAAACAGGGAGAAAAAACCTCAACCCTTTGAAAATATGAACTGTCACAAACAGGTGCCAACACGAGAACAAGGGTGGGCATATGAGGGGCAGGCCAGAACATCTGTGTCCTGGTCTCTACACCCCAAACCAAGGGGATAAGAAGGAGATGCTTGCTGTAAAATGACAAGAAAGAGGGCAACAAGGTCATGTGGATAGAGGAAAAAGCTATAGTTACTGCTGGCAGAGCCCAAATCAGAACAAGTAACTAAAATTGTACAGCCTTTTTATTTTTAAACACGCGCATTGCAATGCCAGATTAATTAAAAGGATCCATTTTCATCATATGCAGGATCTGTTTACTGCTGTGTTATCATGGCTATATACAGCACACGTCTTCAGCATATTGGAAAGAGATTAACTGTGTATGAAAACTAACCACAGAAGACTTGAAAAAGGAAAGGTGAATCAAATAGGTAAGTTGTATAGCTCAACTGAAAAGCCAAATCTGACGCCTGGCCATAGAGACCAGCCTAGAAGACAAGCTAGCCTATGGTAAAAAATAAGTCTCTCTGTGGACAATTAATTTCTTTATGTAATCACAGCAGCCATGCAAATGTAGCACTAAAAAACCAGAGAAGAAAGAGAAGCTCAGACACTGTTCCACCAGAAATGCTCATAAAAATGGAAACTATTCAATGAAGCAGAAGTTTGTTTATGTCACAGCAATCCAAACCTTGCAACAAACAGAAAAAAATTTAATATCCTTCTATGAAGCCTAGGTCTTGCAACAAACAGCCCAATGAAATAACCTTCTATTGAAGCACCAAATGAAATCCTCATGTACCAGGGAGGACAAAGCAGCTTTCTGAATTGAACAATAGCTACCCTCAATTTGCATTTAAAATTCTCTAAGTATGATCTGAGTGTAACTCCTGCAGCAATCAAGCCTCATGTATTTTCATATTATTTTCTAAGTGAACAGGAAAAAAGAACACAGACAGGAGAGGGACAGCACCTCCAACCAACAGTTATTGAGCTGACTTTAAAACAAGGACAATGATGAGATCCCACCCACGGGACTGAAGTGTCTCATTGACTCACAGAGCTATTCAAAAAAGCTTTGGAAGGGGAAAACATTTAACATCTGAAGGTAAATGGTAAATCACACTGCAGTTTACAGAAATGGGGCCAGTGTATACAAAACTTCAGTAGCTTATAATGTTTACTGTATTTAGCCATCCTAAATGTAAATCAGCAGTCTGTCTTTAGCTTCCACAGATCAACCTGAAAAAGTATGTAATCATTAATTCTCTAATGCATTTCTCTCACTGTAAGTCAAACATTAACAAGAAGAACAGTATTTTCACAACTCAATCTTTAGTGGTCACTGTTCTCATGTTCACCACAACCACTTCTTCATCACAAACATGAAGGTAATAAGAGACCTTGTGAGCATTTTGTTGCCAAAATTATATCCGCTTACTCTGAACCAGCCTTGTCTCATCTTCTGCACAAATGCTGGACTATATTTTCCTGGACTATATTTCTGCACCAGCAGAGTCTGCCTTAATCTCCAGTGCAGCTCCCTGACACAAAGATAATGACGACATCAAGGACAAGTGACAGAATCTGGTTCATAAACTATAAATACTTTTCCCCAAGAAGTGTTTAAAGAACTTGGACAGCAACTCTAAATCCCGCTTTAACATTAGAATTTTGTCACTGGTAGCGAAGCACTGCACAAGGAAAATGCCTTTTGTCAAAAACCACGTGCTCATTCAGTTATTTTTTTTCACTAGTCACACCTTCTCGTTCTTTTCAAAAATAAGATTTCTCAAAGTTGCCAATAGCTGTTCCAAATATCCCCCTTTGCTGAATAAGCCTCTCAGTTTCTATATTCAGAGCACAACCGATGCAGAAGTCTCAACACCCACTAAACTTGAATAATTTATACTTTTTACAGTCTTGTATGGCAAGATACAAAGTGACTTAATCATGAGGTATTCATAGCATTCTCCTCCACAGAAGTATGAAACTCTGAAAAATATCATTCCAGTGCAAGTCCTCAGGCAGTGTGTTCCACATAGGAGACTGACTTGAGTTTTCATTAAAAATTCAGAGCCACAGACAAATAAAATACTGTTGGTTCTGTATGACTGCTTGACTGGGCAGTTGGACAATTCATTATTGAGCACACTCCTTTTCCAGATTAAGCTGAGAAAACAGGATAGATTGTTTTAATATTAATTCATGTGTCTGCACAGTGCCTATTGCATCTTGTGAAACTTTTTAAGCCCAATTCAAACTTAAAATGGCCTTTCACTGTTCCAGTATTTACAGTGAATATACCTACATCATGGCTAAGCATCACAGCATAAATACTACTTTCTAAAAAGGAAAACATGGCATGATAGCAGGACTCATATTTCCTTGCTTCGCCTTTATACTGCTTGCATTTTTTACAAATACATAAACAAAGGAAGCAAATATGTCCCTTGTATGCTCAGATAAAAGTCACTATAACAGTTTCATATGAGAGCCACAGAATTAATCCTATACTTGGGTTCTGTTCCGTTTTGGTTTTGGATAGAAACAAGTAGGTGCCAGTATTTGAACACCACTAATTTTCACAGAATCATAGCACTTGTAAGGTTGTAAAAGACCTTTAAGATCACCAAGTCCAACCATTAACCCAGCACTGCCGAGTCCACCACTGAACCATGTCCCCAGGTGCCACTACTACATGCCTTTTAAATATCTCCAGGGATGGTGACTCCACCACTTCCCAGGCAGTTGTTCCAATGCTTGACAACACTTTCCATAAAGAATTTTTTCTAATACTCAATTTAAAACCCCCCGGCACAACTTGAGGCCATTTTCTGTTGTTCTATTGTTTGTTGCTTGGGAGACCAATCCCCACCTCCTACAGCCTCCTCTCAGGTAGCTGTAGAGAGTCGTAAGGCCCCCCATGAGTCTCCTTTTCTCCAGTCTAAACCACCCCAAGTCTCTCATCAAACTTGTTCTCCAGACCCTTCCAATTAGTCATAGGATGAATTTCTTTAGTGTCAATATTGGGAAAGTTGAATTTACAATCTTTGAGTGTTCTTCACCCTTTTCTGCCCTTCTCTTCATTCCTCTGTCCCCTTTCTACTGCCCTCTTGTCTCTCTCTCTGCCTTTCTCATTTGCCCTTTTCCACCCCATTCCATTCCCTCTCCATCCATCTATGCTGGTCTCTGTCCTTTTCCACCTTCTTCAACCTTCTCTCCCTTTCTCTATCTCTGACTGTTTGCCAGTCTCTGCCCTTCTATTTTGCCCTTTTTCTCTGCTTTTCTCCTTCCTCTCACTCATTTGACCTTCTTCTCCTCCCTATTCCTCTGCCATCCCCCTGTCTGCCCACCTTCTACCTTCTGACTCTTCTGCCCTTCTTCCTCATTCATCTCCACCCATCTTCTCCACTGCTCTCTGTCCCCATTTGCCCAGCTCTGCCTGCCTGTCTTGACCCTTCTTTGAACTTATTTTGACCTTCTTCAACCTTCCCTGACATTCTCTCAGAACTGTTCATCTGCAGCACAATTCATACAGACACAGGTTCTTTTACAGGGAATTTGGGTGCCAAGTTGTCTTTGAGATAAACTCTCTACAAGAAACGTTTTGCTCCTTTAAACATTTTAAAGGTTTATGAAAAGGAGATTAAAAACATATATGTGATTGCCCATTACATAAGTAGTTTTTGAAAGCATGCTAAGTTTAATGATATCTCAGTGGAGCAAAATGAAGCAAATCACTAATGATAGTTACCATAAAAAAAATTCTTATAGCAAAATATTTTCTCATCAGTTTCTTGGTTAAAGTGGTTTCACCTGCCTTATAAACATGTACATTTCATCAACCCATTTTAAAAAAGGCTGTTGATGTCAAAGTGCCCCCCCAAAAATAAAAAATCTCACCGCATAACAAGCCTGACTAACCACAAACACATCTGAGACAGTGCACTGGATACGACATTGCACCGAGGGCCAGGGGACATGGACACAAAAATCTGTGTCCTGTATCAGGGTAAAGGTTCACTCTAGTCCATTCTGCAGCTGCAGCAGACGCCAGGGGAGCAATACGAGCATGAGGATGCAGGAACGATGATCTGTGTAAGCTGCCACTAACTGCTGTGACCAGCTGTGGTGCATTTGGCCTTTTTTCTTCTCCTTCTCTGCTCCCATCTTGTCCTTTCTTCTGTCCTATCTATTTAAACCTACCTTTCCAAGGCAAGGACCACCTCTTACATTACTGCATTCATAAAATAACTAGTTCAGTGTTGCCTTAATCTCAGCAAAGGCCTCCAGAGTTATGATCTCCAGTAAAGCACATGTGCAAAGCGAACAGAAAAAAGGACTGGATGCACATGCTACCATCAGATAGTAATTTCCTGAGAATGAGCAAGCACCCAAGGTTTGACATAAAAGTCACTGGCTGGTCTGCACAGGGAATTTAAGCTCTCTTTCTTATGGACTGCGTGTGAGGCTATTTATATTTCAATTCTCAGTTAATATCATGGCTTTGCGGTTTCCCAAAGCATGTTTTAGCATCTCTCTTTTGCTGTGACATCTGGCAGCACATCTTCAATATGAGACAGTGGCAAATACAGCTGTCGGCATTCAGATCAATATCTAGATTACAATCACATTGACTGGGTCTTCAGTCTGCAAGTGGTTCTATCAGTTACCCTGAAACTATTTTCACAAAAGAAGGTAAGAGCAATAGAATTTGGCTTCAAACAGATGAGTACTTAATGGGTAGGTAAGGAATTCTAAGGATTGACACCTAAACGAATCAAATCACTCAATTGACAATATCCCACCAAAAGCAGTGTCATTGAGGCTCTCATAAATGAGAAACCTTTTAAGAAATCAGCTCTCATCAGCTGAACTCAGCTATGCTACCCACTATTACAGAGTAAAGTAAATCACAGTGCCTTATTTTTAGCATCTGCTGCAGTACAAAGTAGTGTCTTTGACAAAAAACTACTCTGCTCATCATCCAAAAGGCCTTTCTCCTTCCCTGTAGTTAAAGCCACTGGTAACTGGCTGTTAGCCCACACTAAGTGAATTCCATACCACACAAGCATAGAGCCAACACCAACAGCCTAATGGAGTCCCACCCTTTCAAAGTTAATTACAGAAAGGTGCAATGTGGCACCTCCAGGCTTACAGATCAGGAGCCTACACAGGGAATGGACCAGCTCAACTTTTACAGAGGTTGAAAAGAGCACAAAGTCAATGTCAGAAACAGCTCCCCCCCAGGGATTATTAACCACCTGTCCACAGAGCAACAGCACTTCTGTGGGATCCAGTTGCAGACACGTCAGCAATGGATTTGCTAATCAAGTGGCAATACATACACAATAATGATAGCTATCACAACATCATACACTCTCCCCTAATTATTTCTAGTCATTTACACCTTTGAATGCAACAAAAATGGCAAAGGACTTTCTTACAGTTCTTGCCGATCTCACACACATGAATTTGCAGAGTTCAATGGAGAACTACAGTCAAGGTGGTTGTGAGCCAGGGCTGAACACTGTTATATAAACGTGCCCTTGAAGGCATCTAGCCAAAAGGTTTTATTTTTCATTTAATCAGTTTTACTGGGACACATGCTTTGTTGAGAATATGAATTTCACAAATATATATCCTGGCTCACTAAACTCACAAGGAGCTGTCAAAGGAAATCCATTGTGAAGTTTTAAACTGGGGGTTCCAATTGTCCTCTATACAACCTGTCTTAGGAACTGTGACATCAGCCTAAAACCCAACAACATCACTGCCATTTTTTTGCAATGTTTCCTTGTACATGTATTTCTGTAATAGTGGGAAACACAGTTTAAACTTCCGAGCCATCTAAAGATGAACTACACTAAAAAAGAAACATGTAGCTACCTACTCAAAAGCTACTGAGTCAGTGTATCCCACTAACTGGCAATTTGCTCTGCTAAACATAAAAAGGCAATGAAGTCTTGAGAACCCAAAGCAACAAAAGAATTCACAAAATGAGACACACCAACTCCTGTTTAAAAAAAATTATCACCTAAGTAGGTTGAGAGCTTTAGCCTGATGAGTGATCCATGCATGTGTTTTTAATTAAACAGAAAGTTTTAACCTACAGTAGTCAAGAGAAGATTAAATCCCAGTTGAATCAATCAGCAGCAAAAATATATGCAAAAATGGATATCTGTCAACCTCTGAGCTACAAGACTTATAAGCAACAGTTTCGCAAACCATTTAACAAAACAAATTCTCCTGTTTGAATACTATTAAGAGTATATGTCTGTTTCTGACTAGAGCTTTACGAGACTTCAAAATATTTGCAATTCTCCTTGTGCATTCTCCTCCATGGGTGTCTATCACCCTGCTCAAACCATGCAATTGTTAGGTATACATGTCAGTGAGAAGGTTTCCCTTACATTTCTGTGTAGAAGAAATATTTATATCTACGTGGTTAACAGAACTACTTTTCACAGACCCACCAGGACACGCAATGAAACAAGCAACTTGTCCTCCTATTTAAGTTTATTTGGCTTTTACCGAAGGGGGAATATCATTCACTGCAAATGTGATTAGAGAGCTCATTAGCTTCCATGTGCCTTCACAGCTGGCCTAAACAGCATGAAACAACAGCCTCAGTCTGAGCAATCCAACTTTTGTCCCAGGATGGGCAGCACCTTTCACTGCACCAGCCCTGCAGCTCCTCCTCTGCTCAGAGGCAGCTGCACTCTGGGTTTGTGAGTCCTGCCCCATCAACACCAGTACTGTGGGGATGAGGATTAAATGCATTAGGGCATTTAGGCAGTAGCTTAGGGCTGCAGAGGGAATACTCGCTCTCCCAATCAGGGCTCTCAGGAACGAATCCTTCCTGTCTCCAACTTCTTACAAGACAGACAGCATGCACTAGGAAGACAATACTTGGACCTAAGGGGCTTGCCAGGAGATTTCATTCACACACTGCTACAAGAGAGGGTTGGTGTTTCACCTCCACTCCCCACTAAGCCATTACAACTCACCTCCCACAACACAAAGTTGTAATTTTACAGATGCGTGAGGAAATTCTCTCAGCTCAATCATTTGAACGAACGCAGTCCTGAGCAGGTACATCGGTCATACAACATCCTTTGTCAAAAACCTCAGTGTGCCCAGAGCCTGCCACCGTGCCCCACACAGTTCTGTTCACACCAGCATCACACCCCAAAGCCCTGACCCCAATTTATGAGCCTCTGTGCAGGCATGACCTGTGAGGCACTGATAACCCACCACCAGCCTCAGTCATCTCAGACTACAAGAGGCAGAAAAGGAAGAAATTAAGCAAATCCATCTCAACTGCCGTGGGCTCCCTTTAGTGCTCCCCTATCAGTGGATTTCCCTTGGTGAAATTCCTCCAAGCACTGCTGGCTTAGGCACATACTGAAATGCAGCTCCTTCCACTCTGAATACGAAGCTTTCAGAGTCCTTTCAGATGAGGGAACAAAAAGAGTAAGGGGAAAACTAACAGGAAAGAAAAACTAAACCATGATGAGATCCAAACATTGCTAAAAATCAATAGGAGCCTCTCTATTAACTTCAGTGGGGTTTTGATGTAGTACAGAGAAGTCAAACAGACTGAATGGCAAGCAAATCGATTTGTTAGATGCTCAGATACCGTGGTGAATGATGCCTTGGGCAGAGACTAGAGATTACTGATCTTCGTTCATTACGGTTTTCATATATTATACATCACACACACATATGCAGATTTCCTAAATAGTATTGAAAAGAGAAAACACCAGAATAAAGGCACTCTGTATTACATCATTAAGCATGTCAAAAACACTCAAGAGAAAATATCACACTTCATCTCCCTTTTTGTCTCCAATATTAGATGTTCCCATTATTTTTTAAATAGCGACACACTGGTAAAAATACAGAACAATTGAGACTTTTGCAATGAAAACATTCACTAGGAGCAATTACTTCTTCTGAAACTGCAAAAACATCCTGAAATTTAGACTTATTTTGAATGCATACAGAGTCAGAATCAAAATATATCTGACCATTTTTCAATTACAAATTCACTGATCTTAGCAAGCACATATTCCCAGTGAGTATTTAAAAAGATTTTTTTCCTGATGTTAACAAAAAACAGGACTACAATAAAAGAATAATTTCTACAGTTCTGAAAAGGACATTTTCAAGTACAGCATGCTAATAACAGAAGGAAAAAAATAAGCCAATCATTACAGATCTTGGTCAAGAACTCCAGGCAGAAGTAGCCGTACATCATTATTATTGCTAATTGGACTTCATCTTTATGGTTTGTTGTCTTACATGTCATTATTAATTTCACTAAACTCATGGTAACTCTCCCCTAAGTTTCTCTTGCTCCGAACAAACAGAACATTGAAAAAAGTTTAAGCGGACAAACTTTGGTTTCAACCAGAAGGATTACTCCTGTGGTTATGATTTTGCCACCATTGTTTGCACGCTTTTCAGGACTGGGCTTTTTATATTAAAGACAAGATAGAGGTGCAGTGCTGGTGATACACTACAGAGGAACAGCAGTCTGCTTTGGATAATATTGCCAGTCAAGCCAATAAACTACTCCATCACATCATGGCCTCTTGCCTTTTAAAGCTCATTTAGTAAGACAGACGGTCCTGCTGCCACTTTTGCTACTCCAGATGTTAATTCTTTTGCCATCCCAACATGAGGAACAGAGCCTGAACTGCCTAAATTGTCTTACACAGTCTGACTCTTATCCACCTCAAAGGCTAATTCACAACTTATGAAACAGGATCTTTGCCCCATTAAAATTTAGTTTTTCTGAATCATTTCTGTGTCCCATTCATTGATTTTTCGCATTCCTGTAACACCCACAGCACTGTGGCACGTAAAGTATCTGATTCACTGTCTTCCACTTGCTCATGAATCACTCCCCTCAATGGGGGCCACAGCACCAGAGCGCTCCCAACACACATTTTCACTTGTCACCGGTAAGTGTCCCCACGGCTGCCTGTAACCTCCCACAACACGCATGGAAACTGTCCCTCCACTGGCAGTACCTTCCCTGGCAGCTCCACAGCTTGTCCCATCAGCTTCTCTCTCCGCAGCTACCCCAGGTTACACCACAGGCAGAGGATTCCCACACATCCCCCTCATCACTGTTACTCCAATGGTGCACGCACACACAGACACAGGGAAACACCAGGTGTAAGTCCTCCAGTTGTGGAACTGAAGACTCAGCCAACGTTCTGGTTCTAACAGCACCAGTGTGTCCTCCACGCACAGAGAGAGTAGATGGAGCACCACAACTCCACTCGTAACACAGAGTTCTGCAGGATCGACCAGCAAATCCGGAGCAGAAAAGGCAACACACACCTGATGTTATATTAAGTCTGTGCAGGAACAGCAGGTTTTGTAGGTTTGGTGCTGTCTGAGAGTGTTTACGTGAAACCTACAACCTCAGGGAGGAAGGATTTAAATATAAGCAGCTAACTGAGCAGCAAGTATTTGGTATCAGGTTGATTTTTTGGAGGAGTGGGGGTGGTGTTTGTGGGATCATTTCTTTGGTATTTTGGGGTTTGGCTTGGGGCTTCTTTATGGATTTTGGGGGATTTGTTTTTTTAATATAAATTCTCTTCGTGTTAGGTTCCAAGCACATGAAAAATCGCCCAGAAGTTTGGAAAGTCTAGTAAGTGGAAACTATTCCGAAGTGCAAAAGCTGCATTGCTGTGCCCCAGGTGCTCCTTGAGATAGAATTGATCCAGTAAATTAACACTGGATTTTTGCTGTCTTTAAGCCATACCAGCACTTCTCACTGAGGCACAGCCTCTCCTATAAAACAGTCCACACTGGCTCAGCTGCTCTTGTCCTATAATTGCCACAGCCTTTCTGAAAAGCAAATGACACCACTTGTTTAGCTCATCAGCCCACGGCTGCAGGCTTCCCTCC
>VWZG01009788.1:1377447-1403268 GCA_013396735.1 Grallaria varia | reverse complement strand
GGCTCGAGGCTTTCCCCCCCCCCCCCACCCCTTCTCTCATCTTTTTCCTTTTTAATTGAAATACTTTGGACACAAGTAGCTCTTCCTGCAGAGGAAATCAATTATGAAATAAATCTAATATTCAGATCAGACTATATTAGAAGGGACTACTCATCATATATATGATATTTCCAGATTACGTCTTAGTATGGCTCACTGAGTCATCACTTCAACATTCTCACTAAATCAAAAATTAAACAAAGCGAATCAGTCAATTAACAGGGCAGCTTCTTGCTCTGTGCACATATAATCTTTTCAAGTCATATCCTTAACTTAATTTGGAGCAGGGAGTGCTCAGTGTCCAGGAAGAAGCATTCACCCTGCATAGGCAGCTCCACTGTTGCAGTACAAGAAGTCCCGCTGAGTGTTTGAAATCACTGCTACACCAACACCACCTCAGCCACAGCCAAAGACCAAGTCTGAAAGCCATTCATTCCCATCAGGGAGGCAACCCAATAGTGGTCAATGTAAAAATCACTACCAACAACCAAAACTCAATATTCTGTTTTACTCCTCCCAGATAGTGAAGATATTTTCTCTCCGAACCTCTGCCAAACATGGAAGCGACACTGAATCTACTAATTTCTCCAGCTATTTGATGAATTGGCTACACCCACATCCATAACAGAAGGAAGATGCAAATTGCTTTGATCCTCAATGGACACAGAATTGAGTAACTTGCTGAATACATGCACAGCAAATAGTTTTCAGCAGGTGTACTTTAAGGTAAAGGAAAGGGAAAGATGGTTACATGTACACGAAAACACTTTGCCCTTAGGAAATACTTTCCAGGTCGCCACTGGAATGTCTGCCTGTATCAGTACAGAGATGGACCCAGCTCCAGCAAATGTGATGATTTATGCAGCCCCTCTCCAGTTACAGAAGGGTTAGATGTTTGTTTTTTAAAGCAAAAAAGACTCCTAAAAACTCCTTTTATTACAAAATGTCCGAATTCCTAAGTCACTATCCACCACTCATGCTTTTGGGGGCCTATACCAGTGCTCATAAAAGAGAGAGAGAAACCCTGGCACATTTAACACAAAGTGCTCTCCGTCCAAAGCAGGGGCCACACTGAGTCAGAACAAAGCTGTGTTCAGTATCCAGCTCCTGAAGAAGCTGTGCAACAGCCAAAATCCAATTTTTTCCTCAGCTGAGATACAAGAAAAGGAAGTGGATAAATATTCCTGTTCCTCAATAACAAAGATAAGATTCCTTCTCCCTCTTACACAAAAGTGTTTGTGCCTTTGCTTTCCAATTCAAAACACGTTCTGCTTTAATTCCCCATTCCCTTCTCACAAGCACATGCACCAAGAAAAAAAAAAATCTGAATTAGTGAGGAAAAGAGCTCCACTCTCATTTAAGTCTGCATAGGTGCTTTGCAATGGATTTAGATGGGATTAGAACATTTATCTAGATTAGCAATGCCTAATAGCACAGCTAGCAAACAAATTGCTCTGCATACAGTAGAAATGACAACTGTATTTTCCTGGACCGGTCCCTTTTTCTCCCAGCACCTCTCCCTTACCAGTGTCTGCAGTGCCTATGTACAATCTATCCCACAATATTTTCCCCGGTTTCTGGTCTGTGTGGACACACGTGGTGCTGACTCAGGGATGCAATTGCATCAAGGGTCTCACCAGCTCTCTGAATGCAAGAGATGAGGTGCAATCCCTCTCTCTCTGAAGGTGCTGGTTTGGGTCCTTTTCCTTTACACAACAACTCTTTCCATAAAACTGCACAAACCCAATGTTTTCAGGTCCTACTGACTTTGCTCAGTTCAAGCTTTACGTAGATGAGAACATTTGACAGACCATGTAATTACACACAGCATTGTCCCTAAGAAACCAATGAAGACGTCACAATTTCAGCAAATGGAGGGGTTGAGTATAATTTGTTATAACTACAAAACTAAAAGCCTAAGGACTTACACTTCACCTTGCATTTGCTAGGAAATGCTGCTATGGTGAATGTTCAGCAGTGCAAGATAACAAGGGAGACAAACTCAACTAAGAAGTCAGACTGTTACTTCGATATACTTGTATCATTTTCTTGTACTTGTTATTGTTCAGATAAATCCAAATAATTTAACTTCACAGATACTTTTTCATCTTGGAAAATGGCTGCAGATATCCATCACCAACCACAGACTCCTGTGTTTTGGACCAAGCGTTGTGAAAGGCAGCATTTTCCTAACAAAATCTATTGCTCAAGGATTTCCACTGGGGAACATTTGCCAATAGGTTTGTCCCTGCTTGTTCTTGTATTGCACCAAACTTCCTGAGTATGGTTTTTATGTCCATATCCACCAACTTCAAAGACACTTGCAAACTCAGGAGTGCACAGCTTTACAACAAAGTACTCATCATATCAAAACATAGTTTTTTCCCTTTTAATGCGTGTGTTTCAGCACCTCATCTTAAAGTCCTCTATCTACAGCTTTGTCAAAACAGCTTCAGGAGAACTGCCTGCTAAGCTTCTTAATTATGCTAAGTACCAGAATCTAATAATCCATGAGCATATATGAAAACTCTCTGAATTATTAACCTTACGTAGGTCTCAATGCAAAGCAGAACAGATGTCTGCATAGAGAAGTTGCATTACTTTTACATAATGATGTTAGGAAAACAAAGTCACTTTGTCACTCATGGAAGCATTTGACAAGTTTTTTAATAATATGGACCCAGGCAAGAGAACTTTCTCCCTTTCAATTTTATATCATTTGAAAACCAAAGAGATGCAAGACCCATTTTGTGGCTAAACACTTCAGATAGTTTACTTACGCTGTAGAGACGGTTCCTGCATCAGATTGTGTTTGTTCACAGAGGAGCAGTGCAGAAGGACAGCGAGCTCTTCAGATACCCAGTCCACTGTTTCTCATGCCCTGGTGCTTCCACATCCCTGTGCAACAGCACCAGCTACACTGGGCACCACTCTCAGTCCATCTTACCACCAGGAGCTTTCACCTCCCCACTGCAGTGGCACAGCTGCAGACATGAGGATGAGCCTAAAGCCTCAGCTGACCACAATCATGCTCATCAGAAAGGCTCCAAACCAGGCTGCTGGAAAGGAAGCTACACCTGTGCTGTCCAGCAGAACCTGCTTGAGCAGGTCCCACACCACAGGCATGCACATCAGACTGGGAACCTGGGGACCAGAGCCACCTGCGGTGGACACTGCCCAGGTGAAACCCATCCCAAATCCATGCCCACTCAAATGCAAGATGGGACCTCCAGCAAACAGCTGGATTAAGGAGAAGCACCAAGATAAGTAATAGCACTAGTTCTTTGTCACAGACTTACAAATATCCTCAAATTTTTTTATACCAATAGGTATTTTACTTTTCTGATTTGCATTACTTTGATTATATGTTCCTAGCTATTACACTACCAACCCAGCTGGTTTTCCTTTCACGCTCCCCTTCATCTCTTTGCAAGTTATCTTCTCTCCGGGAAATATTTTTGAGAGTCTTCACCAGGTTTTGAATATGAATATATTAATGTAATTAATAGATTTGTTTTATTACCTTTAAGACATCTACATCTGATTAGTTCTCACTTAATGTACAAAGAGCATTCACATGTAATCTAGATGTGCAAGGCATACAGACTAATAATTATATAGTAAAGAGCTCCCATTTAAATGTGTGCCATTTACATTTAAAATTCTGCTCGTTTTTCTTAACATCCTATATTAAAACAGATTTAAATTATATACTAATATTGCCTTGTAATTACAAGAGCAAAATTCAGTATTTATTCCAGAGTTAATGAGTATCTATAACTTACATTAACAGGGAAGCAATAAATTACAGTAAAATATGATTTCCTGCACTAAAAACCTAGCAAAAATTCTATTCCAGCATGATAGGTAGTTAAAATTCTCAGATTTAAAAGTTAGTGCCACACAGAGGTGACAAATGGTGTCAGCAACAGTCACCTCAGGCACAGAGATGGCTCTAGCTGATCTTCTACTTCCCCTGATGCAGAGAAGTACCATCTGAACACCATTTCCATACTGTCTTTGAGACCTTCAACCTCCATAAGCAGGGCATAAGAAATGCAGGGTTGTTTTTAAGTCAAGCCATGAAATGCAAACCCCACGATGCACACAGTGCCTTCTTTGTAAGAGCAAGTCCCTCCTCCTGCTAGAAACACTCCGGGTGCAGGTCTCAGCACCAAGGTTCAGCTCAACTTCTGGGCAGACCAAGATAGAATGAGGCAAACTTTGAGGGCTACTGCTTCATGGAACAGGTCAGTTCTTCCAAAGGCAGGTGACTTCCTCAGATCACACAAACCCACCCAGGATTTCATTTGGGGCTTTGTTATAATTATGGGATACAGATCGCTAACATTTTGAAGGCTCCCCTGTCTGTGAGGGAGGTAACATTTCAATACCTCTGTGAAGGAAAAACAAAACAAGAGTATATTTGACGTCAGTTTTCCCAGGCTTGGACAGTGGCCTTACTGTCACTGGCCACTGTCACATCTGTGCACAGATTAACACAAGGTTCAGAAGGCAAATAAGCCTGCTCAAGTGGTAACGGAGCAGCAGAGAACAGACAATTTGTCTGATGACAGCCCAAAGACAGCACGGCAGTTACAGAAGGTGCTCTGAAACACCAGCGCCATTTGGAACACGCACTTAATAACTACACAGCATCATCACTGGAAGGAGGAGGAGAGTTCTGAACATTTTCAGAAGGTACACACCTGTATTTCTAAAGAAGTGTGATTTGTTTATTCTACGCAGATGTAATTAACATCTACAGAGTGGATAATATACTTCACATCTGCCTCTTGTTACTAATTTAGCCAGTCTCTGAAAAATGAAGGCATGCAAACTGGAAAGCCAGACTCATTACCTTCACAACAAAGACCACCAGTTGATTCCCACCAGGACCTGGCCTTATTAACCTTAGTTTTAAATTACAGAGTCACAGATGTACTCATCAGTTGCTCGATGAAGATTCATTTGCCAATCTCATCTCACAAAAGGAGTAATTAACATGCAGACATTACAGGCTGATGATTGGAATTGTTATAATGCAGTACTATGGACAAATAGTGAGGCACCTGCATATCTGTAACAACTAAAAGCTCTCTCAAAAGCTCCCATTAACCATCATAATTGTAAGAAATTAAGTAAAAGGCACTGAATTGCATCAGTCATGGGCCTGCTCTGTGCACAGTCAGACAAATAAATTAGTGCCTCCAAGTACAGCTCTGTTATAGCCGTGGTGGTTTGAGGACAGAAAGAAAGAACTATGTCATTTATTTGGCTATTTTATTAGGAAAGATTGGACAAGTCTTTGGCACATAATCCCTTCACCAGATCTGACAAAAGCAGAAGCAAACTCCAGGCTAAATACAGGTTAGAGACAACTGCTCTTAATTAACCTAATTACACTATTCAATTAGATGGAGGGGATGGTTAGCACCTGTGGAGGAAAGAAGGGAATTGAGGGGGAGAGACTGAAATGTTGGCAGCTGTGGAGCAAGGAGATAGGACATGAGGAAAAGGGTCTGCAGGGAGTGATCTGAGACAATAACAGATCCCAAAAGCATAGACACCAAAGACATGAGCATTTCCAGCCATGCTCTGGTTCCAGAAGCCAAGGCTCACTGGCAGGCTTAGGGAAAGATCCTGGATTTGGTCAGTCTGCACCAGCTCTAGAGCTGTCCTGACTGCCAGGGACACTTACACCCATGACAGCCTCTCAACGGGAGGTCTGAAGGCAGGCAGCGTGAAAATCCCTGAGAAATTCCTGAGGGACATCCTGGGGTCAGCTGGGGTGTGCAAATCCACCTGTAAGCTGGCGTTGATGCCCAGGGCAGCAGCCTGCCTGCAAAGCCAGCTCCAAATGGACTTCAGGGCACTGCTGCCATGGGACCTGTGAAGCAGCGAACGGCTGGAGACGTTCCTCCCAAAAGCACCACTTCCCTCTCCTTTCTAGTGCCAGGAGCCTGTTCTGGTCTGTAAGAGCTATTTGCCCAAAAGTCTCTTCTTACTACATTTTCTGGGCTGTCTGAAGGACCAGAGACAACACAGGACATACAGGACATGAAACCGCCCGGTGCCCTTATCAAGTGGTGACACAGACCCAGAGAGACCCTGTCGAGCAGCAGGTTTGATGCAGTGCTGGAAACCTGGGTATTTAGACCTAGTAGGTTTTCCTTGAGGAGAAATTTTAAACAGCATCTCTCCACTGTAAGAAGATCAACAGCACCCGCGTCGCTTTGTTTTCCTGGCCCCTTTAGGGGTACATCTGCACTGCACCACACACCACACTGCAGAAGGCTGCAGGCAAGCGCCAGCTCCTCTCCTCCCAAAACTGGAACTGTGTGTTTAAATGGGAGGAAGGGCTAAGCCAAGGGACGCAGCAGTGAGGTGAGAGACATCAGCCTCCAGGCCCTGAGGCAATGACTACACAGAGCTCTGTTCTGCCATGCAGATGTGCCAGCCCATCCACAGCTGGAGTCACGAATGCAGAGCATCCTGGGGCACCTTGCAGATGCTTCCTCTCCCCTCTGACAGTGGGGCACCTTGCAGATGCTTCCTCTCCCTTCTGACAGTGGGGCACCTTGCAGATGCTTCCTCTCCCTTCTGACAGAAGGCACGTCAGCATCCCACGGGCTGGGTATGTCCTGTACGTTTGCAGACCTTTCCCAGCCTGATCATTCCTCAAAATCCAAATTCGCTGGTATAAAGCCACAAAACCCACAGAAGTGTTGATTTTGTAGTCAGAACAAAGTTATATAGTAAAAAAAAAAAAAGCTGAAACTCGAGTATGCAGGGGAGCCTCCTGCTGAAGGCAACAATTTATACATCTTCAGGTTCTTGGTCTTTCTCAATTTTCTGTCTTACCACTGTCATTTAACAACTCACAGGCATTTGCTGAGGACTAGTTCATCTCCAGGCACTCTACGCTCCCTCTGTTTTCCTTGCAACCACCTAGTAGTCAAAAGCACTACACATACAAAAGAAATATTCAATAACCAGGTAAACAGAGTGTATTTACAGAGCAGATCCATGGCAGCACTACTGAGGACTTCTGCTCAGACAAAATCCACATCTACCATGAACAGAAAATTACAAACTTGAAAAAGTAAAATGCTCTATATCACTAAAGCCCAGTGAAAAAAGAAAATCTAGAACCATTGTAGAAACTTCACAGGGAGATTGGTTTCCCAGAAAAGGACATAATGAATGAGAGACAGTACTGAAAAAGAAAGTAAGTGCCCTTGGAAGGTGTACTTAACTAATCTCTCCCCTTCAATGAAAAGCACTAGGATTTCATGCAAAGATTCTTCCGCAACTAAGCTTTTCTAAACATATACAGGGACAGAGAGATGCTATTTTGAAAGATGCCTAGAAGGGTTTTCAGGAGACAAAGAAAAAAAAAAAAGTCAATGATGAGTAGTAACTGTGTAATCCTGAGTCTATTGCCTGTCTGAACGTCAGCTGTTAAATGTACAATTCTCCTCTGACGTTTTGCTTTCAAGATTGCCTGCCTGCTCAGTGCTCAAGGCACACATTTTGTTCAGCTAATTCTGATGTCTGGAGAAGTTTTATCAGTACCTATTTAATGGCAATATTGCGACATAAAAAAATGACGAAAAATGAACAGTTGCAGTGTTACATAGATAGATTTCCTTGCATAAAGGAATAAAGACAGTCTGAGAATGCATATGGTCATTGACAAGTTTTCCACTGAAATGAGAAGCACCAGGTTGTGCAGACATTATTATTAATGAGAAGAATTTACTTAGCTAAGCAGCCTGGAAAATTTAGTCTTTTGGGGATCTGTTTTCAGTGCGAAAGCACTGCGGTGGAGCCTGTACATATGAAGCAAAGAAGAAAACTCTGAAATACTAAATATTAATTATTAAATAGCCGCTATTCAATTAAGGAAAGCTTTCACACAATACATGAATTATACTGAAAAATGACTTAACTGTTTTGAAGACAACTCTCAGTATGTAGTGCCTCTGCAAGTGCAGGAATGCACTCCAGCACTTCTTTTGCCCCAAACCAGAGCACAGAATATTTATTCTTTTAACATACACACGTAACGACTTAGAGAGTACCCTGGCCATAGAAATGTGTGTCCTCAATTTCATAAAAAAACAAACCCAAACAAACAGCAAAAGCACTGAAACCTTCAGAAGTACAGGTATTACATTCTGGAAGCAATTTAAAAGCTAGAAACTTAGAAGTTAGGATGACCATCAGCCACAATGACCAGCTCTTTATGAAGATAAAAAGGTTGAAAGACAAATGTGATTGAAATAGTTTTATTTACAGTGTACCTGCTCTTATCAGGCAGAGAATTCAATGTGCCATAATCTTTCGGGCTTTGGATAAGTACACTTTAAAATGTCACTTCTGATAGTCACGGACAGTTTCATAGGGATTTTTTTATTACCAGATCAGATCAGAGAGGACTCATCTCAACGTAGCCCCTGTATACTACTGCCTGTTTAGCCAGTTTCTCCATGAAGGGGTGCATGAACTTGAATTAAGGATGAACCACAGAAAATTAGAGCTGTGGAGCCCTTGGCCAGACACACTGGCCACACCAGCTCAGGCAGAGGATGGCAGGGCCAGCTCCAACCTATGGCCACAGAGGACCATTCACTATCACCCATCATCCTTCCTCTGACAGTCACCAAACTCCTGGTGATTAAGAAGGGGAATAAAATCACCCAACATACCCACAGCAGAACCCAAACACAACATTTTGTGCACCACAGCGACAGATTTGTGAACTGCCCTGACCATCACATTCATACCCCGATCTTATTCTCACCCACATCTGCCATAAACACCCAACACCCAGCTGGGTCACTGCTACCTGGAACATGGCAGGGAAAAATTTATAAATACTGATGTAGGAAAAAGAAAAAAAAATATTGGAAGAGTGGGACCTGCCTGTGATGCCCCAGGAGCCTCAACGCTATCAGGATTTTATGGTGTCAAACCATAATTTAAAGGCTGAATTTTATGCCAGCTTACTGTCCCTGTCAAGGTCTCTCGTCTTCCCTTTCAGCCCATTAATATCACAAGAAGTCAAGAGCCTTCTCTGGCCTTATCACCACATCTTGAAAGGACTTGTACTCCTTTCATAAGGTTCTCCTCCTGATGAGGCTGTGAGAGAAGATGCTCTTCACATGCCAGGAAAGCACAAACTCCCCACCTCTAAAATCCAAGGTCCAGCACCAGCCAGCAGGATTTGTGTTTTGAAGTGATGTATTTTCAAAGGAGACACGGTTTTCTGATTCAGAAGAGCCTTCTAATAATGAACTGCATGGCTCGTAGCTATTTCCATTTAGTGTTTTTTAAATAGCACAAAAAATGTCTTGATAAATTATGGTTTTAAATAACTTAGGGTAGGGGAAAAAATAATCACAACCAATTCACCTATTTGCAAGGAAATGCCTTCCAGTAAGCAACTACTTTGTAAAAGAGAGAATATAGAGAAAAGTTCTGGTCTACCCACTGGAATTCAAGTTTTACCAAAGAGACAAACAGCAGACAGAACGAGCTGAGTACACCACTAACTATCTCCTTGAGAGAATAAAGCAGCGTTTGCATCAAAACCACACAGTTACAGGTCTCTGCAAGAAATTGCTCAGAAATAGAATTAGAAAATAATGTAACTGAACAAATATGTCTCATGGAAAGAGCAACAAACTTCAAATTAGCCAGTGCCTGAACAGACCTTGTTCTTGATCACCTCGTCCAACAAGCCCAGCCCAGAACTGTTGGGACATTCGAGCCATCAGTCACGGGGAAGCCAAAGTTGACACCCAACAGGAGCTTTTGGACAGAAAGACAAAGCAGCTTGCATATTTTTAATTCAGCAAGTTCTGTTCAAGATGTTGTCGTTTTGATATTCAAACAATTCTCACTGGTATTCAAGTTATCCATAATTTGTTATAATCAGTCCAGCCAAGAGAGCAGTGAACTGCAGCTGGTGTGGCTGAAGAAAGGACTGAAGAAAGCCTGTACAGACCCTTAGAGAAGGTTTTCTGCCCTTTCACTGCACAGATGTGTATGCAGAAGGAGTCCAGGCTCTTTAGGCTGCGTGCCTGGAGGCACACCCCATGAAAATGCCTTCAGGCACCAAACCTGTGGGCACGCAGAATTTAGTTTTTGCATGAGTGAGTAGTTTCAACACCTCTGGTGGCTGCCAAAGAATTCAAGCATTTAAAATTAAAGCAAACCGACTGCTCTCATCCCGCAGCAAAACAGCACAAACACGTGTCATCACTCATCTGTGGTTATGGGCACTGAATAACCCTCTGCTGGTTCTAAAAGCAGGATCAGCAGTTCAAGGAGAAAAACATCACAGGTAGTACAATTCGAACCAAAGTAAAAAATCGGTATTTAAATGCCTTCACTTTTACATTAAAAACTACCTCTTTCAATAATCACTAGATTTCATGTCCCCTCAAACTGACAATTTTCTGCATGTCCAAAGGGCAATATTGTTGCCTGCTAGAAACCAAACGCCATCAGCACCTCAGCATTGCAGGGGGAGCTTCCTTCTGAACCACTTACCTCTCTGCAATGAAAGTCTTTGAGGCTTTTAAAACCATGGACAGATTAATAAAATTGACTTAGGATGAAAAAGCACTAAAATAGCTCTTTTTTTCTAAATCCAGTGGTAAAAATCAAACCAATTAAAATCATGATCTGAGTCAGTTTTAGTCAATTGTTAACACCTCAGGCAAAATGCTGCTAGAGCAGAGTTGCAGTTGGTTTCCAATTTAGTTGTCAGTATGAGGAGAGAATGGGCTGGAGGAGACGGAGGAAGGCATTAATAGTAACAGAAGCAAAGACAAGAGACCTTGGTCTCCACCATGGGCACAGGATTTGAATCAGCTTTTCATGCCTATCTGACAGCAAGCCTTACTCAGAGCAAGAATAAAACCAGGAGGAGGAGAGGAAACTTAAAGGGAAGCCAAAATATAAAGGCTCATAGACACTTAGTCAGTACATTTTTACATAGCAGTTTAAACTGAATATTATCAGAAAAAAAATGCTTTCAATGAGCATGTGACAAAAGCACCTTCACAGACCACACTTTGGATGTTTGATGGACAGCAAGTCCTCTCACCTACCCAAGCAGAGAAGGAAGGCTGGGATCATTAACACCCAACCAAACAAATATTCCATCAGATTGGTGACTGTCACATCAAGCCATGGGATGACTCTACGAAGGACACCTTAAGTATCTGTACGTCATCTACATTACAGGATCACCTCAGTTGGCTTTGTCCAGGACAGTAAGATGTAGTCAATGTGACAACACCAATATTTACAGGGGGTTGGAGGAGACAATGCAGTAACTACATCAATACCAAGAAATTAATTTTGCCCAAGGCAGTGTGCTTATTTTACAAGGTACCTCACAACAACAGCAGCGTGCCAGTCACATCGACAGCACAGATACATCAGCCACAGGGCACTCAGCTGACCAGGCTGGGCCACCAAGTAATACCAAGAGGAAAAAAAAAGGTATACAGCATGATGCTGTTCTGACAGAACATGACCCTGAACAGAAGAAGTCCAAATTAAAAAAAGAAACAAACTCAGGTGATCAAGCAACAACAACAAAAACATCACCAAATAGCACAGAAGCTAAAAATAAGATTTGGCAACACTTCTTTTCATCAGCTCTTCCTCTGGGCTCGAAAGGGAAGAGCTTGCAGCAAGTGAGACCTGCCCTCATTTCGGATTCAGGATCACAAACAACTCATCAATTCCCAATACTTCACATGCAGCTTGAGCAAAGATATTTTTCTGGGGAGGAAAAGCAAGGGCAATGAACTACTACAACTCTAAAAATACCCTGGAGTGATGAACTGGAAGGATAGGTCCTTAACAGATGCTGATTTTCCTGCCACTTCTCACGCACATGTGCTTGCTGGGGCAGCACAAGCAGCCACTGCCCTGCCTGGCAGCAGACACGCTGTGTGTGCCTTGTCTCAAGACACCAACTGCCCATTTTGGGGATAAAGAAGGACCTTTTCTTTGCAGGAAAGCCTGGCAAGGTGCTCGCTCCCTTTTTGCTGAGCTCTCCAGTGCTTCAGGCTGGTCTAAAATAGGTCCTTATGATTTATGAGCACAGAAAGGATTTACATGTTTGCCATCCCAACCTGTGGATGGCATCCCACAGAGACAGAGAAACTGAAAAAGGGACCGGTTTTCAGGGGTAGCCAAATGTAGGAAATAATTAATGAACCATATTAGTCAAAAGAAAGACATAGACTACTGAGAGTCTTTGCATTTTGAGACTGCCTTAACACACACCCTTCCTTAACCTCTCTTGCAGATCAAGGGGAAAGGATCAAGACACGACCTGCTTCCCACAGGACAGGCTGAAAAAAAGACTAATCTGCACATATGCAAAGGTAAGTGTTTAACACCACAGCACTCAGGGAAAAGGCTGTTACTACAGAATATGGGAATTTAGCCACCCCCACACCAAAGCAAGAGAAAGCTCATGAAGTTTTGCTCTTCTGCTTTAAGAGCTGCCCCACGCCTTTCTCATATACCAGCCTGTCCTCATCCATTAGCTGACGTCAAAGCCTTGTTACACACACACAACACATGGAGGTTTAATTGATTTACTCAAGTCAGTGAGCAAGGAATAAATTACATCTTGGAAAACAAAGCTGGGCAGACTAGGGCAGCCCCCTTCGTTGCTGTGAGATTTTAAAGTTCAAAAACAAAGGCAGAGCTGGTTTCATCCCACAATTCGATTGTAAGCTTCAGACTGCCTGGTGCTCTGGGACACTCAGCCCTAATCAGCAGCCAACCCACTGAGTTTTCATATCAGCACAGCCAGGGTATTAAGCCTACAAGTACAGTCATGCTCCATAGAAAGATCTTGTTTATCTGGCAATAAACTTAAACTAATCACAGTAGGATTAGCTTGAATGTATAAAGCCTCAGCCATGGTCTCTACATGGTAAAACAGAGACATTCTATAGCATATTGCAAATCTGAATACTGAATAGAGAAAACACACAAAACTAACATTTCCATACGTTGTGGTGGTAATAGACAGGTGGGGTCAAAAACTGATGCCATCACCTTTTAAAGACTATTCACACCTTATTAACAAGGTATTAATGATCAAGAACTCCCAGTAAATAATCCTTATGATTGTCAGTAAAGGTAAAACGAACAAGAGATAAAAATGAGGATAATGCAGGAGACTGAATTATCCAGCATAATTCTCAAAGCCAAAGTTTGAAGCACAAACTATCATAATACAGCAGAATTGAGAAGTGGCAGCTGCCTCCAAGGCCATCCAGCACAGTACACAATAAAACTTCATCCCACACTGTTTCAGATGCAGCACCTCTAGGGAAGCAAACTGAACACAGGATTCTGCCCACTTTTGTTCACCAACAGGGTTTTCTGCTGTTGCAAGACCAGATTTCAGGAACCAAATCTTAGTTCTTTGGTCCCTACTAAACCTGCTGGAACTATCACAGCAATTCTTTCTACACACACAAATCCAATACTGCAGGATCAAGCCGCAATATGAAAGTCACAGTTCATTCTGGCAATCTTCTGGCTTATTTTAAAACAAAACATTGATTCAACAAAAAAACCCCACTTCTTCTAAAGGAAAAAAAAAACACTTAAGAGACCAAACATTTAAAATATTCATCACAACAGCGGTCAGCACTATGAAATGCAAAGCATATCACACTCCCACTGAGGATATTATTCAGCAAGGCTGATACCAAGCAGCACAAATCATGTTTCAATCTAACCTGACAAGACAGTACTGGTTCAGGTTCTGTTCTTTATAAGGTGTCACCCAAATAAACACCGATGAGCTATCAAAGTCTCTTACCAGTAGTTACTCAAACACATCCCATGCACAGTGATAGTTTAAAATGTCTAAAGCAGTAATAAAGACAGCAGAGATCTGACTGAGCAGCCAAAGTGCTTTGAGTAGACGTAAGAGAACTGGGTGGTTCACACTGAGTAAAAGAATTTGCTGATGAATTAACAGCAACGATATTCACAACTTTATGAAAGAAGAGTGATGCATTAGCTTTTATTAGTGACAGAGGTACTGCCTTGACAAATAGCTCATTCATACATGTTTGAATGAGAGGGATGAAAGTGTGCCATGTTTTCTTGATTTCCTTTATAAACCTTTTGTCACTCACTCAGACTTCCTCATACACACTCAATGCTCCTTCTGAAATCCATTTAATGTAAGAATTTGTGATAGTGGGTACTTGACATGACGAGAATATACAACATTCACTGATAAGGAGCCCAAACCAGAGTGCTAACAGTTTTTGGTAAATGAAAAGTGGAAATGCTTGGCACCTTGCAGGACAGGTTGTCAAGTCTTTTTGCAGAGTTTTACGCTGTCAGACCTGTGTACTTTCACTATAGCCCAATATTACTGCTAAGAGTTCCAAAGTCAGGGCTGTTGGGGATTCTTTGCTTTCAATACTAATATAGAAGTTAACCCCATTCATGCCATTAGGAAACAAGCACCTGAATTTTCTTTTCTGTCTTTTTATCAGTAAAAGAAAGATTTTGCCTTTAAATCCCAAACAATTATATTTGATAATTATTCAGGTAAGGCTGGTAGAAGCAAACACTTTGAATCCAATGCAAATTTTTTTTAGATCCTTCAACTCTGACTGCCCAGACCATTACACATCACATAGAGCTGGGTCTCCCTTCTTAATTTCCAATGTAGATATTTAACTATTTATTTATTTATTTATCACTTATAAGCTGAGTTCCGTCTCTCTTGATTAGAAATTCAGCCTCTCCTGCCACTTCACAATTTGAGTGCTGTTCAGACAATCTGAAAAACATCCAACTGGTAAAAAACATCCTTAGGCAATGAGCTCAGAGAGTTATCGTGGTCTCCAAAGGCATTTCTCTTTATATGCTCACTATTTGCAACAACTTCAGTGGCTCAAATGCTAATGATTTTGCCAGCTCCTTCCAACAGTGATGACAAACACGTATCTTTGGTCCTCCTGAAAAGCCCTGAAGCTGCAGCTCCTTTTCCCCCTTGTGCCTCACTATCTCCATCTCTCTGTCATTGCTAACTCGCTCTCTCCCTCGGACCCCGGCTCCACTTCCCACTGATCCCTTCCTGCCTCAGATACTCCCATGGCTTCTTCTCTGCTCTTCACAAATCCACACTCCACAGTGAGAAAACACATAGCCAGGCTATTATTACACTCCTGGAAACAGTGATAAATTACGCCCATAATATCTCCTCTTCCATTACATTTTTCAGCTTCCTTGTGCTCTCCAGAGCCTTTTAAAGCTAATTTTCTATCGTTCAAAGTTTCACAGAGTTCGCTTTCTCCCGTCACTCCATCACACTTTATCCCCTTTCCATTCTCATCCCAGCATCTCTTACTCATTCAGCAAATCACAAAGCAATTGAAAGTTCATCGTTCACCATCAAACGTGCAGTGAAAAAAATCCCAGGCACTTTCAATGCAAAAGGCACACACACAAACCTTCCCTGCCTTGCTGCAGAGCTTCCCGCCATCCTCCACACCATCAACTTGAAATTGTGTTTTGGGGGGGCTTTTTTTAACTTTTATATCCTTTAAAATCTACTCCTAACACTGTTCAGAAATGCCTCATTTTTCTGATCATACTCAAAAGTCTCGCAAAAAGATCCCAGTTTTGACAGGAGGCCTTTTCAGACCAAAGGTGGAACAAGGACACAAATGGAAGACCGACAGGTTTTTTTTCTCCTTAAAATAGTTCCAGTGTGCCTATTTTTCCTGAGTAACCTCAGAGAAGTTTTGCGTATGTCCCAGTGGAGGAACAAATTCAAATGTTTAAACATTGAAAGTTGCCACGAAGAAAAATTGACAATTTTTACAGCTTTGCACAGTCCTGTTCTCCTCTAGATTCATTCATTGCTGCTACTTCAATTAAGCACCCTTAACAAGAATGACTACTGTTCTTAAGTGAACTACTAGGAAGAAGTACAAATCTACCTTCCTCCCATCTTCCATGCTGTTCTCTCCTTGTATATGCCTTACTATCTACAAAACTTTCACTCCTTTCCTTTCCCTACCCACTGCATAGTCGATATGAAAAGACTATTATTTGTACCAGTTTGTTACTCCCAACATCCCAGAAATCATGCAACAGAAATTCCTCCCAAAGACAAGCTGTATGCACAGAACCTGGAAACTGATTTTTGCATGGGTATTTTGAAAAGAAAAAACCAAAACAACATAAACCCCAAAGCAAACACCTAAACCCCCCTTCCAGCTGAAGAAACCAAATATGCTGCTCCCCACTGGCCAAGCAACACAGGTCTGTATGTTCAACAAGCCACGTACCAACCAAATTCCAGTATTAAAACATTCTTTATCAGCCTCCTTAGCCAGGAAATATCCTGACACTGGTGGGGATCTGAAACAGGCCACACTTCATCCCAGAAATCTTTTCTCAGCTCCTAGGACTGGCTGGAGTCTGATTGCTGACTTCCTGCTCCTGCAGCCTTCCTCTTGGGTGATCAAGAACACACTTGCTATTCCATCCCTTTTGACTTATTTTACTTTTACCACCTTTTATTGACTTTCACCAAAATAAATAAAAAAATAATATCCTTTCCTCAGAAAGCAAACACAGGACGGGGTGGGGGGGGGGGGGAAGAAGAGAAGAGCAGCAAATGAAAGTCATTCCAGTTCTCCTCGCCCAATCACTTGAAAACAGCTATTTTTGGCAGGCTCTGAATGTTCAGTCACTGGTATGCAAGATGAGAAGCAAAAGTAAAGCAGAGCACATGACAAACCTGTACTGATTGTACATCAGTATGGCTGCAGAGACCTTTCTCCTCCCTACAGTCTGAAGAAACACCACTTCAACACCTGCAGCGTGGGGTAGGAAGGAGCACCAGCACTACATGAAGGTCTCAAACAATTACAAATCATGATTCCTTCAGGAAATGCATAGGCCTGTGATTCCCACCGATACTACAATTCCCAAAAATATCACCACATCTTTATTTCACTAGGAAAGACTTTCACAGTTCAGGTATTCCAGCTCTGCACCCCACAAGAAGTGACAACGGTTTGCAGTGGCAATTGGGTCCATCACAGTTTCTTATTGTCTTGCAGCACTTGGAGGAACAAAGTATAAGTGACAGCAGTTCGGAGCACTGTGTAAAAGTACAATTAAAAAATTTATCATTTGAGGCAGCGCTGTAGCACGACTTGGGCAAACAGGTATAAGCAACATAAGAAATTTGTATGTCTACTGAACATAAAAGATACTGCATAGAACTTCCCAGCAGATGTAAAAACCATAGAAAAAATTGTTTTTATGTAAGCAATTTGACAGCACATTGAAAATGTGTGGAAGTAAATCCAGCCTAAGCTACTTGAACACTGTGGCCAATACCAGTGAACTACTTAGAGATGCAAGGGAAGGAGGGGGGGAAGGTACCTACCACCTTCTTGATGACTCCTGAAAGAATGGCTGAAAACACAAAATCAGAAGAAATCTCTCTCTCCATCTGTGTGTCTGCAGGACAGGTAAGACTGTGCAAGGCTTGGTGCAAACAGCTGACATGCTGCAGATCACTTGGGGCCCATTCTACATCGCTCCCTTCTCCTGTTGGCCCTATTCCCTGCCCCTCTCCTGCCAGCTTTCCTTTCTAGTTTTTTCATACTTCCTTCCCACTGCATCTTTCTTATTTCATGCAAGAAAAAAAGAATGTCCTGCACTTTCCCCCTTCATTTAACGAAAATCAGAAATTTCTAAAATTTGAGGAAAAAGTCATCTACACCAGAAGAGGAAAATCTCTGAGGATTCCTGATTCCCCTTCCCTGGAGATACTCAGAAGCCTTCTGGACAAAGTCTTGAGTAATGTGCTCAGGGGGCTCTGCTTGAGCAGGGGCGTTGGAGCACATGAGCTCCAGGTGTCCCCTTCCAACTGGGACCATTCTGTGATTCCATACACAAAATCAAACAGAGAAGTCACACAGAATCAGATGAGTGCTAATCACCCCTAGATTTGAACAAACAGGCTAGAGAGGGCAGGTAAAAGTGGTTCAGAACACCTAAACTTCTACAATTACACTAAGTGAATAAAACCTGTGTGAACCAGCTGGAATTGCTGATGGCCATCACCCTCTCCTCTGTCCCAGGAACTGCAGTCCCTGGTGAAACCACTGACGCCCAGGAACAGGGACCTGCTTCCAGGAGAAAAAGGCAATTTTCTAATTCCCTTCCCCTTGGCCTATTCTAATGAGGAGATCAATTAACCCGTTACCTTCGTTACCAGACGCCGAGGCCACGCCACAAGCCGTGGCTGTCGGCACATCCCTGCGCACGCTGAGCTGTGTGCTGGTGTCACCATCAGGAGCCCTTGTGAGGTGGGAGCAGGGGCTGCCCTGAGGCTTCCAGAAGGTTCTACAAAGGCCTCACTGAACCTGGCAGTGACGGTGGAGCTGCCTCTGGGAAGGCACATTGGAGAGAAGGAAAAATGCAGGGCCTGTGGTCTCCCCATAGGAGGAATGGGTGCAAGACCCCAGACCAGAACAGGTTGGGATATTCCTCAGGGAACCACAGCCCATGGAGAGCCTGTGCCACAGCAGGTTTAGCCCAAAGGACTGCAGCTCATGGGAAGGGCCCACATTGGGGCAGGGGAAGAGTGTGAAGGGGAAGGAGAGGCAGAGGAGGGTTCCCATAGACCAACCACAACCCAAACCCCACCGCACTGCTGGGGCAGAGGGGCAGGAGTTTGAAAGAGAGGGGTGAAGATGGCCCTGAGGAAAATCAGGAGTGGGAAAGGTGTTCACCTCTCTATTTCTCACCATCCAACTTTATTTTAACCATCAGTTTTTCCCAAGTCAAGGTTGTTTAGCCCATGATGGTAATTAGTAAGTGTTCTCCCCATCTTTATCACCTCAATCCGTGAGCTCTTGTCTCATTTTCTCCCCCTGTCCTGTTTAGGAGTGTGAGCAAGAGAGTGCTGGGTGATCAAGGGCAACCCACCACATCAGTATTTGCCCTCATGGCAAAGTGTGTTTTAAGGGGATGGAGGAGGGAGAAGATTAGAAGAAAAAGCAAATGGGTACTGCCAGTACTGCTGATGAAACCTCACCTCTGGGATGGCCGTCTCAGTTGTCTAAGCTTCCACCAACAGTGAGAGAGAAGCCCACCAGAGCAGTACAACACTGTGCTGGCACCCAACAATGAAGCAGTGACTTTACAAAAGCCAGCAAATGGCCCTGGGTCACTCAGGTCAGATGAGGATTACGTGATGCACATCTCTGATCTGATCCCACCAACACAAAAGAAATTCATCCGAAATTGGGTGGTAACAAAATGCACAGGTATCAAAAAAAAAAAAAACCAAACCCAAACACTGGTTAAACAATTTATTCTTACAGCAACAAACAGAGCTTTATATTAATTATATCAACCTCAGATAAAAAGCACCTAGAGATTACCCAGGCCACAGAACAGAGCGATGTCTATAAATACATCCTCATTTCACCTACAATCACAACCACAGTGCCAAAGGTAACGAACCACCACCAGTTCAGATTCAGTCAATCTTGAACAGTGTACATGTAATGCAGTCCAGACCAACGGCAATTCGATTGCTATTTCAGGAACATCTCTTTTTCCTACTTCATTTCTGTCCCTCTGCTCCCTCCCACCTCAGAGTGATGCTCTAATTATTCAAACAACGTAAGCAGCATTCAATCCATGCCAGCCCTTTCTTCCTTTAGCGCTGACCTTGCCTTATACATCACTCTCACAAAACTAATTAAGCGGAGAACAGTCCCACTTTACACTCTCTTCATGAAAAGGACTGAATTGTTACCTGCCTGAGGGTGCAATTCAAATTATTTTCACCTTCATTTCTCTCCGCGAAACAATACAAATATTGAGCAAGAAACCAGACCAGGCAATTCAAGGAAATCCTTTACCCGAGACATCACAAAAATAACATTGTAAATATTATTGTAATATTTATTGTAAATAACATCCTATTTGTTTAATTTTGGTTTTTAACATGTCTTTTCATGCAAACTTGGCCAAGACAGGTTTTGAGTAAAACAGGGAATTTTTTTAGGCCAAAACAAAGTTGAGGAAAGAAAAACACTACCTGGGCTACAGAGGCCCTACAGCCAGGCTCAACCAAGAGAGGTCCAAGTGGCTGAGAAAGCTTCAAGCCCACAAAACAGAGCTGAAACCACTGAATCTGTGAAAGCATCCAGTAATCAACAGGGAAGTTCCTCTCCAATATACAGAAACACGGTCTGAAAATCATGGTCTGAAATTGCTCAGCTGTAGGTCATCTACAATGCCAAGCTTGTCCTCCCAGATTTACAAACGTTTTCTGTGGACACAGGACTAACCTCACATTTAGATTCAGAGCGGATTTTATAAAAGCACGGATTCACTGCTTGCAGGGAGGAGACTGAGGAACAGGATTTGCCACGTCTTTGCTCCTGAGGAAGTGGTTTGTTTAACTTTGGAGCCATCTCTTTTCTTCAACGCACTATACCAATAACACAAGGAAGAACAGAAGAAGAAAATTAACATTTGTTTGACAAAAGGCTACACTGCAGCACTAAATTCCTGAAGCGTAGGGGTAAGACCAGTGCCTTGCAGGAAATCACCATAAATGGCACAAATACATTTAATGACAAGTCTCCAGCATATTGTGGGTGGCCACAGAGCAGAGATGCCAGAAGCCTGAGCCATGCAGAACCTTCTGCATCTGCTGTGGATGCTGGTATTCACCCCTTGGCAGCCCCCTGCAATGCTCTCTGGGGCTACTCATCCTCCAGCCTTCATCTGCCTGGGAGTTTTTCCTTTGACGATGAGGTTTGGCATCTGCCAAGAAGCAACTATTAGTAAGTTTTCCTCCAGAAGCAAAAAAAGGATGACTGTATTTTACTACCTTCCATGTAACACGAGTTCTTTGGCATGGGCAGCAGCCATACGAGAACAAACACTATGACAAACCTGAGTTTGGAGCTTGTCCCTGAAAATCCTGCCTTACTGTGGATTTCTTCAGCTAACACCAAAAACCACTACAGAGCATTGGCACGAATGTGCTGGCATCTTGATCTGAAGGCCACTTTCATTTTTTAATTGCTGGCGTTTTGCTGGCGTATGAAGGGCTGCTGTCTTGAGATTAAGATGGAAGGATATTTCTTTTATAAATTTACCTTTATGAAGAGTTACTGTAGTTTTGTGGTACCAAAACCAGTCACAGATAATGAGTCATAACAGGAGGTAGTTACTGTAAATATTCCAAGCATGGGCACATTAACAACCACCCACTAATCAGAGGCAATGGCACAGGCAGACACAGAAAACTCCCACTGGTGTCAATGGGAATTTTGAATGGTTCAGGACCTCAGCCAAGTGCTGAGTATCTATTGTAACCTGCAGTATTAATATCCAGGATGGGTGGGTCACGCCTCTGATTTTGGCTGTCACTTTGCAGTGGGCGAAGGCATCCATTCAAAGTGAATCTGCAGACTCAGATTTCAGACAGCAGGCACAGAGATTTCTAGTGTGAAGTGAACAAAACAAAAGCGTCGAGTTTAATTACTCATTCTTTGGTGTCATTAAGCGTTTATAATACAAACAAGTTCTGATGCATAAGTCAATAGAACCAATTGACCACAGAAAGACTCAATCTGCTGCTGGCAAACATCTGCCTGAACAGATACTCAAGTTCACACCCTAAACTGCAGCTGCTGCTGAAGTTTGGTGGGGCTTTCTGTCTGACATGCAAAAGAATTGGCACTCAAATTTCTGACAAAAGGACAAAGAAATGCCCTGCCTCCCACCTGAGCTGCCCAAGCAGCAGATAGGGTTGTTAGCACCGCGCTCCCTTCCCCCTTCTCACACGGGTCTGCACTTGCTGCTAATTTTGATTCAGTGGACTCAGACCAAGACGTGGTCAGCTTACATGCTGCTCGTCTTCAGTCCCTCAAGTAAGTTACTTTCTCATGATTCAGTACTATGGAAATATAACTGTTGAGATCAGCTTCTTTATTTTTGTCAGCTTTTCTCTAGACCTTTCAATCATAAGCTGCATCATACTATAGTCCCATAATGCCAGGAAAAGCAGTAATAGATACCTCAAAATTCTGACTTCTATTTTTCCTGCCAAGTGATTTCACTAAGTGCTTTGTTTTCTGCTGTCACTGAATTAGAATAGTGCCTGTACTTCCAAAGTCTTCACTGTTACTGTCACTGTTTCAATACACTTCTTTCAGATTAGAAGCTTTCAGCTTCAAAAATACTCCTATTTAGCTTTCTGGAGAAGAAAATATACTCTGCATCCTCTCACTGCTAATGGCTGAGGTTATCAGACTTCTGGACAAAGCTATCAAAGTTTTAGTGGTGACAACATGGTGGCAGGAAAAGACACACACACCCCCCCCCACCAACGCCTTGATGGGGAAGCCAATAGTATATGATCCCACTGGTAAAAAGAAAAACAAATGCAGATGAATCCATTCCTCAGGCTGGGATTCAAACTCTCTGCTCCGTCTCTTGACTTTCCTCAGAGGAGTCACATAAATTGCATAGCAGCCTCTGGGAAGAGTCTGGCTGTAACACCAGACAGCACGAGCTCTTTAAGGCCCAGATCCAAAGCAGAGGGATTTCAGCATGTCTCAGCTCCCCTTCTAAAGCCCTGTATTCTCCTACTGCCCTACCCTTCTCCCCCAAATTAAAGGTTAGCAAATACTTCATTCAAATAGGTTGTGTTGCTACAGCCCCAAGGATCACGGGGGACACTCCATATGCTATTCTCAAAGTGCAAAGCAAAAACTTTTTGAGGGAGAATTGGGAAAGTCACCTGTCCTGCCACACACACGGCCCTTCACATGCCAGCTGCGTGGCAGGAAAAGAACCTGGCTGGTGGGAAGGGTTCTGCTGCCTGGGGGAATTCCTTGAGCACATAACTACAATCGAAGAAGAGCTGTTACCAACCATCAGACAAGCACTGCAGGATGCTGAGCTGTTGTTACCCCAAACCTCAAACTCCTGCTTAACTCCAGGGCAAATGCAAAGTGAGGAGAGATACAGAAACCTGCCCCATGCTTGAAACCACCAACAGAGAGGGCACGAGGCTGCTCTCTGGAACAAGCTGTTTGCTATCACAGACACCGCTGTGGAACAGCAGCAGTGCTGCCAATCTGCCTGTTTAAAACAGCCTAGAGAGTTACCTGGGTTTATGGCATCCTGCACCTCCCTATCACTCACACAACTGAAAAAAAATTAAGGGGAAAAAAAATTTCAATGCCATTATCTTACAGGCATTCGTTCATAGTTAATGCAGCATCTTTCTGAAAGTAAAGGTGCACATCCCTGACTTCATTATGTTAACGCAGGAGCTTTCTTTAGATTGGGATAGTTAATTCTCAAACATCCACAGCCAGCTTTAAAAGCAGACTGATTTTGAGCCAAACAGTCATCGCTGGGTTGTCTAGGCAGAACTTGTAAGTGGGACCAACAGATCTGAAGCAGGCAGTTACTTTCCTCTTTAGCTTCAGAAAAGATGTGAAAAAAACACAACTATTTGATTACAAATGGATTTTGGTATTTCTATTACACTAGTGCAACTCTGCTGACACCACCATAGGGTTTACCAGAGAGGGCAATTTAACTGAAAATGCCCACTGCAAGACAGTAAGTACTTGCTCTGGATTGTGCTGATTCTTACCACAATCCGTGGCCCTTCAAGGTTCTAAGTCAGGTTTTTCTACAAAGGCCCCCCACAAAAGCCAATTGTAGAAAGTGCTATGAAACAACTTCGAAAGAACAACTTTTTACATTTGAGCTGAATATGACCCTCCCCAAGTTCTGTAGAGAACTACAGAGAAGTCTCATGTCATGAATGACCTGTAATGCCTAAGAAAGCTTCAAGAGTAAGAAAAGCTGACAGTGCTCTCACTGACAAAGTACTCCACATTTACTATGCAAATATAACCCTGGGACACCTGCATTTACAGCAGGTATTAAAATTACATCGTGTATCTTACAAAATGCGGGGTACATGAATGTATCACTACAATAAGCTACTCATATGAAACATTATTACATTGCTCTTTGAAGGAGGGGGCTAACTACCTCAAAACCACAGAGGTTTCTCTCCGGACTGAAGTATATCCAGTGTCACTGTATAGCTGCAGAAAAATACAGGAATGGTATCCCATCCTTTCCAGATAATTATTGTTTCACTGTATAAAACAAATAAACAAAAAAACTCAAACAAAAACTCAACCATCGAAGCCTGTTTTTACCATGCTAAATCCAAAGTAAATGATCCTATTAAGAGCCATAACACTCAAAGACATCAAAAGATAATTCAGGTGGTTCAGAGGAAAAAACATTTCCTATTTTCATCTGCAACACAAGAGACTAAAGAAGGCCATGCAGCCTATACATTAACTGATAAGTTCTACCTCCTTATCACTGTACCTGGAGCCCTTTAAAAGCATATTCCACAGACATTAACCATTGCTCCGTTTCCTACAGCAGTACCAAACCACCTCATACATGTATCGGCTCCTCCTGCTGTATCTAAAACTGCCTCTTTACTTGGTGATAACAGAGAAAGTTTTTAGACGTGCTCAAAGAGCGTACCAGCGTCTCCTGGAAGCAGATCTCAGCATCAGCTGCTTTTCTTGGGAATCTCAGAATATACCCCTTCTGGTACCCTGTCAACCACAGAAATCAAAGCCTCGCATGTCTAAGTCATTACTGACTCATTAACAGCAGGTACAAGTGCCTTTGTCCCAATGTTTTGAAACACACATACATGCCAAAACCTGTACACAGGCAATTTCAAACCTGAAGTTAATATGTCATTAGAACTTGTAATCATAGCACAAAACAGAATTATGTATGTTTGATCTAAAAAAGCAAGCTTTCAAGTAGGCATAGCACAAGTATGGTAAATTCTTTTTGTTTAGGATTACAACACAGTTCTAAATCATAGAGAATAATTCCTCAGAAAGGCGGGAATCTTTTGTTCTGCATTGCTTTACAAATTATTTAAAGCGCAATGTAGTGAATAACGCCACCATAAAAGAAAAAAACGCCAAGCTCAACTTCAAAGAAGATAACGTAAAGGCAAAAAAATATTTATATAGAAAAATATAAGGTTTTGCAACGTGTCTGAGTGGTGAACTTGTGTTGTGAAAAATAAAATCTGACACAAACGCTAAGGTTTTGGTCAAAACACAACATCGAACAGTTGTGGGGAGGAAAAAACCACATTAAAAACCCCAAAATATGTCTCAAAAGTGTTAGACAAACTTTCAATATCAGGAAACCAAAAGTTGTTTTAAAAGAATAGAAAGGATGAATTGTTTTGATTTGGCCTCTCAGGCTGCTAAAAAAAGTAAATGCCAGGGAAGCGCCCATTACGTTTTATAAAACCAGTAAATAAGGAGAGCAGTTTTTCCCTCTTTCGGGGAGGCCCGGCCCAAACCCTTCACCAGGTACCCCCCAGCCACAGCCCGCCCCCCAGACGGTGGCGCGACACACGGATTTATGTCGGAACCCCCGGGCACCGCACTCCGAGGGACGCGGAGCGCTCCCGCACCAGCGCCATCCCCGCACGTCCCCACCGGCCCCGCGCCGGGCACGGCCGGGGGGCACCGCCACCTGTGCGCGCCCCCCGAGCGGGCACCGCGGCCCCGGCCGGGCAGAGCCGCGGGGGCACCCTGCGCGCCCCGCAGCGCCATGGGG
>VWZG01009788.1:1271475-1377220 GCA_013396735.1 Grallaria varia | reverse complement strand
TCGGGGAAGCTCCCCCCGAGCCCCCCGGCTCCGCGTCTCCATGGCGATGTGTCCCCGCTCCGCTCGCCTCGGCCGGAGCCGGGGCCGACGCAGCGCCGAGCCCCCCCCCGGCCCGTGGCAGGGGAGCCGCCCCCCGAGAAACAGAGAAGGGGGGGCACTTACTTTCGGCGGTGCCGCATTGAGCCGGGCCCCCGCACCCCGCCGCGCAGCGCCCCGCACGCCGGGCAGCGGTGCCTTCCCCGCGGTCCCCCGCGCTGCCCGCGGAGCGGTGCCACCCTCCCGGCCCCGGTAAGGTCGGGCTGTCCGCGGTCGGGCCGGCGGACACGCCGGTTTATCGGAGAGGCTGCGCCTGCCTTACCCTTGGAAGCATCTTTCTCTTCTTTGGGCTTGATCACCTTCCCGCTCATAGACCCCAGCTTGGGTGGGAAAATCCCCGGGAGCGTCGCGGATTCCGGCTGGACCCAAAGAAACCTCGGGCGGTGGGCAGCGTGCGTGTGTGTGGGGGATCCTCTACGCCGAAAAGGCAGAAATAACACCAACAGAAGGGGAGGGGAAAGAAAATGAGGAGCCGGCGAGCTGCCCGCTCCCCGGCGCGGTGCCTCGGAGCCCGGCGGCGCCGCCGCGGTGCCTGCGGGAGCGGAGCGGGGAGCGGGGGGCTCCGGCAGCCGCAGCACCGAGCCCCTGCGCCGCTCGCCGTGCCGGAGACAAAAGCGATTTTCCCTGTGTCTGCCTGGCCCCGGCCCCCTCCTTCCCCCGCCTCCCCGGCTCTGCCTCCCCTCCCCAGGGCCAGGGAAGCGCAGCCGGTCCTGGAAGTCCCACCGACCGGGGGGGAGGAGGGTACTGTGAGTTGGGGAGGGTTGTTTGCTCGGCTGTGTTGGGGTTTGGTTTCCTCTTTTCGCATCCTCCTCTAATAACGGTGGGATGGAGCAGCAGAGCTGCAGCCGCGGATAGGAGGAGGAGGAGGACGCGAGTCCCCGGCACTGCAGAAGAGGCGGCAGGTTTACGCTCGCGGAAACAAGGAGCGCTGGAGCTGCCCCCTCCAGCACCCCCAGACTCCGCGCACCCCATTCCCCGTCACCCAGCCTGGCTCCCCATCACATGGTACTGGGGGTGGAGGTGGGGGGGCAACACGCATCTCGCTGCTCTCCAGCTACGGGACGGTGCCCCATCGCTGGGCTGGGGGTCGCACAGCCCCGGATTGCCCCCGCATCTGGGGAGCCGCTCCCACTCCCCCATCCCACGAGGGGATGCTCCAGCCAAGGGGCCGTGGCCCCCGGCGCCGCCCGGTCCCGAGCCCGGCAGCCTGTTGCTGCCGTCGCGGGAGTGCAAAGAGCCGGCCGGAGGTCACAGCAGGGGGACATGGAGGGAAAAGGAGGGCACCGGATTCCTTTTAACGCGGAGCCTGCATCGTCCCGCTCCCAGCCCTACTGATGCCCCCGGCCGTGGGACGGCGCTCTGCCCCCTGCCTGCCTCCCCTCCATCGGCCCTCGGGATGGGGGAGCAGGAAGGGACTCCCAAGAGCAGCCAAAGCTCCCCTCACCTGTGCTACAGAACACCGTGTGTCCCCCTCCCTCCGCCCCGTCCTTGGCTGGGGCAAAACTTCCTACGACCGGGGCCACCGTCGGGGGACGGAGGGAAGGAAGGAGGAACCCAAGGCAGCCGGCGCCCCTTGAAGCCTGGCCCTACTCGGCAGCGCCCCAAATAAAAGGCCGGGGGAAGTGCCTGGGGGAGCCCTTCGGTGCGGCCGCCGGACTCCTCCAGTCACTCCCTCTCCCCACCCCAAAATGGCTTGTTTGGAGCTGGGGGCACAATGGATTTCCGACAGGAAAGCACCGCCGGGGGAAGGCAATACGGCCCGGGCCGCCGGGCACTCCCCCGCCCGGCCTGCCCAGCGCTGGGGGTCTCCGGGAGGCGCGGCGGCCGCCGGGGCTGCACCGCCGCTATTTTTGGCGGAGCCGAATTCCTCCCCCTTCACCCTCCGGGGCTCCAGCGCAGCGCCGGGGACAGCTGGAGGCAGATCGGCTTACGGCGCCCAGCGGGACCGGCCTCCCCCTGGTCCTGCCCCAAGAGAGGGCACCGGGCTGCCCGGAGGCAGTGGGTGAGGTGGTACAGCGTGGGGTAAAGTCTCATTCCCACTGCACACAGGTGGCTGGAAATCAGGTGCGATTAGGAAAATGAGAGCTGTTTTGGCTAAGAATGAAGAGCCAGGAGCACACCTGCCGCCTGGAAGACCTTAATGCTTGCACTTATTAATTGACTTTCCTCTAAAAAATACACAAAACTGAACCCCAGGTCTTCAAGCAGAGCTCTGCCAGACCTCCATACATCTGTCTGTACTATTATCAACCTCTGCTCTGTTTCTGGAACCAAGGAATTGCCCTGGCAGGGTCAGCTTTGCTTTGCAGAGGTTCAGGATGCCCAGGGAAGCGATGGTGTCACCATCCCTGGAGGTATCTAAAAAAACCAGGTGGATGTGGCTCTTAGGACAATAGTTTAGCAGTCAACATGGCAGTGCCAGGTAAACAGACTTGGTGACCTCAGAGGTCTTTTCCAACGTAAATGATTCTAGGGTTCCTAAGCCCTTGGATGATAGTGGACTTAGGGCGCTCTCTGTGCAAGCCTGTTTTACTTGAGCCTTTTCTATGATTTTTCTTAAAACACTTCAGAGACCTGCCAAGAGGATCAAAAACTTGGTCTTTCTCTCCTGTCAAACACTGACCACTGAATCTAGAGAGCTGGAAGTGGAGTGTGGAAGGAGGGATTCTGTGGTTCAGCTGAGCCAGTGCTGTCAGAAGGAGGCAGTGAACCCCAGCAAGGAGATTTCAGCCACCAATACAACTTAGACCCTGATTTTTAAAGACACTTGCAGTGTCTTTGCTGAGAGTCACTGGCAATTCACATCCCTGGTTGGAGGTCTTTCCAGCACTGGAGGCTACTGATAAATGCTGACAGTGAAGTGCCATTAGGTGAGCCATTCTCACCTTTGCCAGGAGACCTGTTAAATTTTACAGGAATAGTTATTACATTGACCAAATGAGGCCCATACACTCAAACTAAGTGTTGGAAGGAGGCAACAGCTCAGCAGGTTGCAGAAGAATTGTACTTACTGGTGGGCAGAGAGAGGTTACCTGCTGTTTTAAAATGGGTTGGTTTTTCCCCTTACTAGTTTTCAGACCTTTAAAGTGTCAGTTAAAACAGTAATAAAATACGGTGTTAGGTATTCAAAATATACGGGGATTTGCATGAAGGCTTATTGCAATCCAGGTACAGTTTTTACAGCCTTTAATTTTAAAGCTACCTTGATGGTTCAAGTGTTTTAGTGGAGATGGTATTTGTGGTCAGGGCACTGATGTGCCTTCAGTTTCCCTCATCAAGTTCCTTGCTCTGAATTTTGGATAAGTCACTTTAGTTCTGGCTTTGCAACAAAATGTCTTTAACTAACTCACAAATAATTAAGCCTGAATCTGAGTCTTAGCATCTTGGTGCATCGCTTCCCAACTATAGTGGGCAAAATTGTCACCTCATTGCTGTACAGCTGTAATACTGGAAGCTGAGAAGCACTCGGATGCTGTGGTGACAGAAGTGATGAGCAGCAAGCTACACACCACAGCCAGGCTTACACCGAAACTTACCTACACACGGCCCTGACACGGATCCTGCACCTCTCACTGACAGCATTCTCTGAGTTTCTGAATTAGAAGCAATTTCTGCACCTCCAGACAAATCAGATACCCAGAGGAAGAAGATTCAGTGATGTTTAATACAAAAAAAATCTGATGTGTCGTATGCAAATGTTGTTTAGGTGTTCCCTCTCTGCCTGTATGCTTTGGGAGGGTTTAGATTCAAGACTGTCTTTTTTGGGGGGGAGCACAGTTTAAAGTCAAATATAGTAAATTGCTCTAATTACACCCCTTTTGTGTGCCTCCCAAGATTGTGATGGAGTCATGTAAACTGAGTGGCAACAAGCCAGGCAGCACAAATGGTTGGAGCATCATCTGTAGCCTTTTATGGTTCCTGAACTCTCCTTCCCAGAGGGAATTGCCCCAGGCATTGCAAGGTCTCACAAGCTCCAAGTGTGAAGTGAAACATGAGGCTTTTGCAGCAGAGACACACACAGCAGGTCATATTTGGCCTCTCCAAATACTCACAGCTCAGGGTGGCTCTCTAGAAACAGGGACAGCAGAGCTGACGTGCTGCACGGAGCTGTCCCTCTGCTGAGGGTATTTATTCCCTCAGAAACATCTCCCAGAAGGTTCTGACTTGGCACAGGCTTGGCTAAGTTGAGTATCACTTACAACGTGAAACTGTAAACTGGATGTGCTTTTATACAACACAACTATTGCTGCTTAATGTGCAATAGCTGTACGGTCTGTCTATAAAACACACACTCAAGTCATGAACATGCTTTTCCTACCTTTGTAAAGTATCTACAGAGATATATATTCCCTGAGGAATTCTGGAACTCACACAGATACAGTAGTGACATTGCTGTTCAATGTACTCTTTTCTTGATTCTTTGGCTGATTCTCAAGTTGAAATGTTCTCTTTTCTGCAGGCAGAGGTTTGCAAAAGGTCCAGATTCTACTCTTTTATATAGCAGGAGTATTACACTATGCCTTCAAAGCAGTCCAGCAAGTTTAAATTGGCATTGTTGTGATGGTTCCTGGTGTGTTCCCAGTTAAATCTGAAGTAAAACTCTCCCTGCATTCAGGTGGAGCAGGATTAGGGCCTACATTTAACATTCCAGACCTGATAAAGTCTCACTAATACAAGTACTTACTACTCATTTCAATTTATATTTCAATATTCATACTGGCATCTAGAGGTATCTATTCCATTTTGCTAAAATAACTAAATGAAGTGGGCATGTGTCTAGTTTTGTTGCCATTGTTTTGAAACAATGCCTCTAAAATCTGTCCTAAAAAATCCATCATACGCTTCCTTATTGCCTGGCCTGCCACTGATTCAATTGGAATGCCAGGGCAAATTTCTTTACTAACAGTTGTGTGTTACAACAAAACCCACAGAGATTTAGAGATGAGCTAAATACTAAACACGGGGCCAAAGCAGAGCCTCTCATCTGACAGCCACATCCCTTTCCTAATGGATGTTTTAGTTGATCCCCATCTTATTTTTGCCATCCCTATTCCTACGCAGTCTTAAGCGCTACCCAGAAGAGCTGTTTTTGGGCAGACAGCTTGCTATGCACAATTTTCCTCCTTTCGATTGCCAAAACCCAACTGCTATACACAAACAGAGTTCCAGCTAATGGATAGTGTGGAGATTGCAGTTTAATTTCTCTAAGTAATTCAGTCTGATAACAGAGACACCCGAAGAAGACGCTCGTGGGAAGGGATAATGATCATACATCCTGTGGCTGGATGCCAGGTGCCCGCCAAAGCTGTTCCATCATTTCCCTCCTCAGCAGGACAGGGAACAGAAAATATAAAATATAACAAAAGGCTTGTGGTCGGGATAAGAGCAGGGAGAGTTCACTCACCAATTCCTGCCACAGGCAAAACTGACTCAACTTGAAGAAAACAATTAATTTAATGCCTTACCAATCAAATCAGAGTAGGATAATGAGAAGTAAAAAATAAATCTGAAAAACTTACAAAAGAAGTTTTGTGTCTTAAAATCCCACCCAGATTATCTCTAATAAATGACTGCTTGTCAGTCTGCCTTTTTTTGGAGGTTGCCCCTCTCCTGAAGTTTGTGAATTGCATTTGTTTGCATCTCCTTTGCATCAGCAGCATCACCCTGACACCAGAGTCTCTAGACACACAAGAACCATTTATCACCAGCACACTAAAACTGAGGAACGCTGGAAACACGAGGGACACAATTGTGCAAGTGTGTGATGTGGCAATGATGCAATGGGAGAATTCAATAAAGGTGCACCCTTTCCCTTCAGCTCACCCAGCCCTGCCCATGTTTGCATGAATGTGCACACACACATAAAGCAGATGAAGCCAGATCCGTGCAAAAATGACAGGTAGTTGGTTTTCTCTCCAGGGGAGACAGTGGGGACCACAATCAACTTAAATAAAGTTATTACTTATTAGTTTTTTTTAGACACCTGCAGACAGAACTTTAGCAGGTGGAGTGAAAGAAAAGGAAGGCATTTTGTAGCCTAACTGCAACCAGACGCCTTGATGTCAAGCGAGACTTTTGCCCAGGGCCCCTTCTCCAGGGCTGGTAAAAGGTTTGACAGAGACATAAAGATAAAAGACCTGGGAGTGGTTCTTGTGCTACTCATAGCATGACTCGGAGGGTGAAGGTGGTCCCACACCTCTCATGAACATAATAACAACAAGAAGCACAAATCGCTGCTCTCGCTACTTTTTTACTGGGTAAAGCAAAAGGAAAGTGTCCTCCTTCACACAGCTCATAATCCTGCACATTGCAGCTTTCCTCTTACAACTCCTTCTGCTACTTGGTCAAGTCTTAAAACTTGAAAGGTTTTGAAGTGGAGCTGAAACGGGGGCTTTGATGTTTGAGTCCGCCAAGCTGCAGACTGGCAGTGGTGGCTGATCTCACTCTGCCTTTGTGGAGCTGAGAGAAAGTAATATTCAAAGAGGCTGAGGAAGCAGAATGTGCATGATACCAAATGTGGTCCTGAAATGCACAGGCAGACTCAGATTGTCACGGCAATGGGTGACCTGACATTAGAAACCTTGGGCCATGTTGGTATTGGGCAGGCAAGGGACTGCAATGAGCATTTCGTGACTGATCTGAGCCATCCCTGGAGTTACACTCCAGCTTGAGATAAAGAAAGCTAATGAAACAACAGCAGGGAAAAGAACATACCGTAGTATTTGAAAGGGAACTTGCCAAGCAGAGCTTTAGCATTATTGCAGGCTTGCATATGCAGTGATGTCATAGTATAACATTTTCATGTCTGACTTTTTCCATAAGTGTTGTAGAAATTAATCAGTGTTTGATTTTTACAAGCCTGAGAGACAAAAGAGAGGAATGTAGTGGTTAGTTTTTCAGCTCTATTTTGGGCTCAAAGAAATAAAAAAAATCCACCAGTTATGCTTTAAGTTCAGAGTGGATCCTTATAGGAAAAACAGAAAGACATCAAACAAGTTCAAGAAAGTCATCCTAAAAGAAAGTTCAAAGTGTTGCAAGAACCCCACAGTGTGTAAGACAAGACATACTCTGCTAATTTGAACATGCTCTTTCACACTAAGCAGCACTAGAATTGCATAGCCACAAAATAAGTTGCTTCCTTTCCTCCATGGAATTGCCTTTCCCTATGCAGTTCATCCCATTGCCTCAGTTCTCTTTAACTTGCAGCAATTTTAAGCAGTGTTTGATGGAATTTTTCTGGCATTTCCTTCACTCAGACATGATCTAGGTTCAACACTCACCCAGGATCAGAAGATGGAGCCCACCTATATTAGCGTGGACACTTCTGTGCTTTTTCTCCTGTTTCCTCTGGTCATGACACTGTGGTCATGCCATGCAGCTCCTGTACCTTTTCAACCGAGCTGAACTCTCAGCTACCTCATAAACCTCTCACATGTCTTAATCAGATGGCAGCTGGTATTTCTCATGTGTCAACCAAGTTTTGATCTGAATGACATGCACGGTGCCGTGGGAGAGCACAGGCAAAGAAATGAGAAACATTTCTCCCTTTTATTGTTACAGAATTGTGTGAGCCCCCCCGACCCACAGAATTCCCTCCGCACAGGGGCTGGCTCAGGCAGTGGTCTGGGAGCTAACTTGATCTTTGAGGAGAAGCAAAGCTTCAGCTCTGAAAGCCAAGAGTCACATGACTTGGGTATTTTTTAATAAAGCAGACTTCAGGTAAGTTGGGTTTGTTGAAGGCAGAGCTTGCACCTACAGCCTTTTGCCTTCAAACTGTAATCAAGTACAGGGCCTTGCCTCACCAGCCCAGGAGGAGTCTGCCTGCTAATCCTTTGTAGAAAACCACAAACACCTCAGGAGATGTTCCCTGTTCGAAGAACTATATTCGGAAGTCACAGTTTTGAAAGGGGAAGTATTTTAAACTGGTTTGTGTGTATTTAAAAATCTATTTTTAAAGCTCCATACGAGCTGTGTTGATATAATTGAATTTTTTGACATATTTCTTCTGTGTCATTTCAAAGCAGTAGCTAAACAGTGCGCTCAGATCGGGAGTGTTGTATGCAATATCTGATGCGCACCAACACTTGGCATTTTGGTTGAGGCAGGAATGCACCTTGGCTCGATGCTGTTGACTCCCAGCTTGGTCCTTCCTTGTCCTGCCATCCTGCTTTGGCCTTTTCCTGAGACATTACTAGATGCTGCCTTGGACCACCACTAAGAGACTGTGCTTTCAGCTTGGCTCCCTGTTCTCCATTTCTCTCCTCCAAAATTATTCCCAAGTATATATCCTTTCTACTTCCTGGTGACACTCTGATAGCTGCAGATACATTATTTATAGCCGCAAGATTTGGCTTGCCATGCCTCCAATCTGAATGCTCCCTCAGCATCTTTTAATAGCTATTGCTATTTTGTATCCCTTTTTTTTTTCTCTGTGGAATATGCCAGCAGGGACGGGGCTGAAATCCTTCTGGATCAGGAGTGGAAACAAATTCTGCTCTGTTTGTAAACACTCCAAGGCTAAAATTAGCAGGAGTCAGAAGAAGAATCGTTTATAGACTTCAAGCTCCCCCAACCGTCTTGAGGAACGTCGCAGGAATGTCGACGCATCTGCCACCGATTTAAATAGTGCCCGGCGTCACCTTCCCCGCCAGTGGCTCGGCACTGCCCGCCTGCTGACCGCCCCACGGGCCAGCCCCTCGCCTCCCTTTGCACCCCTTGACTTGGCAACACCACCACCAATGATCGAGCGCATTTCCAGGCAGAAGAACTGTCCACGTCCTCCACAACACCTCGTAGAGGCTGGAAGAAAAGCCTTGGTGGAGCAGAATATCATCCAACACAAAGAGAAGAGGTTCGGGCTCTGGTTAAACATTGGAAGACCAGGAAAACCTTCGCAGCATGAGTGGTTTGGAAGCAGGCTTGTACTGGGCACTTTCAAGCTTCAGGGAAAACTAAACCACACAGGGTAGAGCAGACAACACTAACCAGGATGCAGTAACCTCATACATGTCTCTCCTTCCAACATTTATAGCCAACAGCTTACAAAAACAACCTTGGCTGTGCCTGAAGAAAAACATGACAATAGAGAAGTGGGGGGTTTTGAGTGGTTTGCTCAGTGTGTGCAGTAAAATCTATGCTTCTCAGAACAGGCTGCTAACGAAATGCTGAATGATCTGAGTACGCCATCTCAACATTTCAACTCAACAGATTGTAGTTCCTGACATAGCAACTTGACTTTTTTTGTTATGCAAAGCACATGAATACCTACAACTACGCATACAATGGCTTTTTAAAAGCCATAGTGAAACCATGATGTCTTTTTTGGCCATCTATTGGCTTCATGAGACTGAAGGAGATTAAATGATACACAGAAGAAGTAGGTGGTGTAGTCTAAAAAGAAAAAAACAAAAATAGCGTTACAAGCTATCTTTAGAAAATGTCAGAGGCCAGAACAATGCTATTTGAAGTTGTATCTAGTGGTGGAGAATATGACCAGGTTTTTTTTGAAAGAGAAGATCCATGGCCATAACCTCGAGGTTATAGAAGGAACTCACAGAAAAAGCTGAATTTATATATGAGAGAAAAACAGCTGAATGGAAAAGTGTAACTCCTCTGCTTGGTGTTATTGGCTCAACATTGGGGAAAACTAACATCTTCATCTCCACCCAAGAAACAAAAAGAATTCCATGACAAGGGATTGGACTTGGTTCCCAGGCTGGGAGATCTCACTGAGCTTATTCTGTACAATTAATACTCTTAATTTAGTTATTTCCCCCCTCATTCTTGTCTAATCCTGGACATTAAGGATTTGTTCCAGTTTCCACTAATTGTAATCATGGGGCATCCCCTCCACTGACGTGAAGCATGAAGGGACGGGGGCGTTCTCTGCTTCAACTCCCTCCTGCAGGAAATACGGTAGAAGAAAACATCACTGTGGTGTCAGAGAGGCTGCACGGGCAGGCAGCCAGTGGCAGGCACTGCCCCTCTTGCAAAGCCACCACCAGCAGCAGAGATGTGACTGGGACTGAATTGCCTCAGGTCAGTCCTTGAGGGACGCAAAACTCTGACTCTGTTGGCCCTCTCAGTCAGGATATGGGAACACCTGAGCTGGTGACAAAGCATGTTACCATGCCTTGGGCAGGGACGCCTCGGACAGCAGGACACCGGGAGGTTGATGTGCCCGATACCGCCCCAGGAGAACGTGGCAAGAGCCCAGCACCCCCTAGCCCACCAAATGCAACAAATCCTGTCCATGAGACTTTCACACAAACCCAGAGCTGCTGTAGTTGGAAAGCATCAGCAGCTCCTCAAAAGAAGCAATAAGAGTCAAAGTATGTGACATGAGGCACTTTCAAAAGAGCTGCATCCTTTTAAAGTGTGGTTCTTGTCAACATTTCCATTTCTCCGCCCTTGGCAGAACACGCACACGTACACCATGTCATGTCCACAAAATACTTGGCTGTGATTTATATCCCCCCAATCTTTCCTGTATGAAAAATATCCCATCCATTTAAATAGGAGGATTATAGGAGTAGGAGGAAGCTTAGCACAAACAATAGCTGTGATCAAGCCCAGCGTGCACGAGTGATTTGTGGGAAGTGTGAGACATATCAAAGATGGCAGGTGCTGCTCTTGCTTCTGAGCTATTTATACTCGTGGAGTCACTCTCTAAACACTTCAGTGTGCTTGTAGGATTCCTTTTCAAAGCGGGAGGAGAGTGTGGAGTACGACTGCATGGGCCAAGTCTGTAATTTTAAAGATAACAGAATTAAGTATTGCTTAGAAATCCCACTAAAATATACAGAGAGGAGTAGCCTGATATGACCGACTTCAAAACAGGGAATCACAACAAACCAGGAGATATGTAACAGAGGAGAAAAAAACACACAAAAGGAGTGGAGAGGAAGCAAACAAATACTAATCTTAGAGATCCAGCCTCTGACAGGATTTTGGTCCCTTTTTTTTTCCTTTTTTTTTTTTTTTCCCTTTTTTTTTAACAAAGGAATCACTGGCTCCCACAAGAGGTAAATATATATTGTAAACAAAACTTGGCAGCTTACTTCTGAGGGCTGAGTGATGAACATGCCCAACAGATACATTTGGGGGGTTTGGCCCCAGGGAGGGACCTCAGGGCCTCAGTTGCTTCAGAGGGAGCACTCCTTGGGCATGGCCCAGCATTGCAGCCCAGCCATCCTGCACAGGAAACTGCCCTTGCATGTTCCCCCAAACCACCGCAGGACCCACTCGCACAATGAAGGCTTTTGAATTCAACTGGGAAAAAAAAAATCTGAAAACCACAGAGCACAGACCATCCAGGGACACTGTCAGAATCAGTCCCAGCATTCTCAGCTGACGTGAGATGTTTTAAACCCCAGGTTCAATCCCCTACACACTCTCCTTGGACTGGGGAGGAGCAGGGATGTCACCTCAGTGTGAACCCTGTGTCCACACTCCAGAATCCGCACTGTGAGCGCACAGGGAGCTGCGACTCGGATGCCCTTTCAGTGATAACACCCCCAGCACTGTCATCCTCACTCGTGCGTGTCTGGAAATAATTGTTTGCGAAACTGCTATTTCTGACTCAGAATTCCAGTTGTGAGCGTGTGGACGATGGAAAGGTTAGCACCCTTGTTATTTACATCTCAGTTCAGAGGCACTAACAAAGATTAAAGAAAGCAAGTCAAGTTGAATGTCACCTATTCTTTGTAGTCTCCATCTTAAGCCCTTTAGCCTGGCAGACCTCTGTTAAAATGAATGAGAAGTTCTGTGCTAAAGCTGTAAAATTCAACAAAACCCATTCTCCTCGTGTTTTGTTATTACAGCCATGTAGTTTTTAATTGCTCCTCAGACACAGTTCTTACAGGCATGAATTACATCACTACCAATTATTTTTCTTGAAGTATCAAGCATCACTGTCACTGTGTCACAACTAAGGTAATAATGAAAGTCTCAGGAGTGATTTCGGGAAATAAACCAGATCTGATTAGCAAGCATCTTCTTTAAAGCAAACTACCACAAGTCATTAATCATAAAAGTTTCTAATTTCAGAAATGAGTTAACTGAACTTTAATGAGACAAACAGCTTTTTAAAGCTGCCACCATGAGACTGTATGCATTAAACTGGGAGAGTGCTGCAAAACGACTGATCTCATTACCAATCCCAGGAAGCATTTCCACCAGAAGCAGCTTGAGGAATCTATGAAATCTCCAAATTCTCTTCAAAAATTCTACTTATTTACGGTACTTGATATTCCAGGACATCCATGGTAAATTTGCATGTAGAGCTGAGGTCACCACCATAGCACGACAGCAGATACTTCTATAATTACCCAAGCAGATTCTGTGCCATGTTCCAAATGGTTTTGGAACTGGAAGGAGCTGTCACACTCACCAAGGGGCACAGTGATGCAGCAACCCCCCAGCAAGAAGGCAGTTGGAGGCAGAGGAGAGTTCCAGAGCAGCCATCTCATGCATGATGCTCTTATACTCCCACCTGTCCTTTCCTCCAGCTTCTCAACCCACCAATAAGAAGAAGAGGGAGAGGAGGGGACCAGGAGAGGGCATTGAAAGGTTGGTGATGGCCATGGCACACCCTCCCAGTGCCCAGGCTGCTAAGGTTTCTTCCAGACCAATATATCTGTGATTATTGACCTCAGGACATCAGCATGGGTGTATGCATTATTATACAATATGCAAATAAGAGAAACAGATAATTTCTGCTGTGGAACTGCCTCTTCCTGAGTGTAATGTTAGAGCAAAATCCTTGCACTCCTGGGGGAGAAAAACATACACACGTCAAGAACTCAAGATACACATCAAATCAAACCAAATACTAGCACTAAGAATGTTTTAGTCACTGTAGGAAACATTCAAAGGGGAAGCATGATGTCATTGTCCCGTTTGACCTAAGCAGAGAGGTGCTCTGAATGGGATGAAAATTTCCCTGAGAAGTAACCAGTTATAACATTACTGCAAATGAAACACACGGTCCTGGAACAATCCTTGTTTCACAACTACACCCCGCTGACCTTCATACAAGCTGATGTTCACAGGCAAGCAACTTACTGTTGTCTTCTGGTGACAAATGCTAAAGCAGACAGATTGTTGTGCCAGGCACAGACTGGATGCTGCTATGAGCAAAGGATGGCACCATCCTGTCGAGGCAGGTGGGCACAGAGGGCTGCCAGAGCTGAGCTCACACGCAGCTTCACGGGCAGCTCCCCCCCATCTCCAGCACGGAGAACACACCGCCTGCACCTTGCACTGTCACCCAGTGTCTGGCACCACAGCCCGGCAGCCTCAAAGCTTGGGGCACTATCTTTGCTCCCGTAAGGATAAAATCACCCACGGCAGCCCCCCAGACAGGCACTGGCTCTGCTCCCCTGCAGCCAGCAGTCACTCCAGTGCCTGCCCCTGTGTCCCCCCTCCACTGCCCAGGTACCAGGTTGTAAATGAAAACCTTGAGTGGTTAATGCACTGGTTACTAATCAAAGCAGTTGGTGTAAAGCAAAAAGCCAAAGACATCAGTAATGTGCACGGAAGGGACCGATGCTTTTTTCTGTGAGTGACCTGCTCTCACCAAATGCCCAACTTGCAAAGCGGATTGGAATCAGCAATATAAGTGACTTCATCCTTCTGTATTTAAATGACTTTGACTATAAGCTGTTTAAGAATCTTTTTACTGTGTTAATCAGTACAACAGAGTGTCATATATGTTTGTTTTTTTTTATTAAAATATAATTAGAGGAAACAGTGACAGCTGAAAACTTGAAAAAATGGACCTGAATAAACTAAACACCCTTCCTTGAGCTAAAAGCTGGATACACCTCTATTTCCTGATGGCTCGTGTGGCAAGAGAAAGATTCTCGAGAAACAATTCAAATTCTACTCCTGACACTGAAGCACTAAGAACAATTTCCATTATGAATACCTACAAGAGCTACTTCTTCCTGAAGAAGGGATGAACTGAGAGCTCTTCACTAATGACTTGTGACTCATTTCCTCAGCACCTCCGGTAATGAAGTACCATTGTGTTCACTTCCATGAGTGAAGCACCTATAGCTTCATCTCCAGGGCTGTGCCCAGTACACAGTTTCAGGTTTTTCCCTTTCCTAATTCAGCCAGAACTTAAAAATGCCATCGCACTCCATGAATAGCTTTGGTCCCCGGAAAAAAAATGGTTATTTCTAGAAGAAACATTTGCTCTCCAAACTCACTGTTTCTTCTGTACTTTGAATTCAGATAATCATCAAGGACCTTGGGCCAGCCGGCACCAGCAAGAAATTAAGGTTGAAAATTGATGAAAGGTCACATGGACAAATACAAGTAGTATAAGTATAACCTAGTCTTTTCCTAGAGCCACACAGAAAGTAACACAGAGTGTTGCCATACCAAGAAAGTATTTTATGGATTTTTCTGTGGTTCTTTCTTATCCAACAGTACTGAGGTAGCTTTCTATGGTCAATAATACTCTCTGCTGTCCGTAGGTCAGTTCACATTTAAACAGGCAATAATGCTTTCCTCACTCCAAAAGGAGCCAAAACTCATTTCATGAAGTGCAGCACTGTGCAGCCCAGCTCCAATAACTGAAAGCCCTGCCAGTGGAGTCATTACCCCTGGAGGAGAGGCTGGGGCTTATTTCTTTCCTCGAAACTATCATTATTTCCAGACACTGTCAGTACATTTCTACTTGGTTGTACAATCATGAAAGATCAGGTCAATTCTCCTGCTTCACTAGATGTTCTGAACACAGCTTGCTACACTATGTGGCCTTTGGTCAAATCCAGGTGCATTCATAATTAATGTACAATGCTTTCAATGGATTTTTTTTTAAGAACTCCCTTTCCATACCTGACCACACGACTGTATTTTATATGGTGTGGCTACTTAGCTTGGACTTGCCTTAAGCAGGAACAAAGAAAAGGGCTTCCCACCTTTATAGAGAGAGAAGATATCTCTTTAAACCATAGGAAATAAGTCTCAGAAAGTGATTTAATAGTATTGACAGTTGCAGGACTCTAATATCCCTGCTTGTGAGCTGAATATAACCTGGTGATGTCACTTTGTGATGAACACTGCTTACAGTTAATGGCAAGGCTGTTGTTTCTGCCTGACTGTGCAGCTCAGCCCTCACCACCATCTGGGGAAAAGCGCTGGCTCCCCAGCCCCTGAACATCTCCATCAGCCAGTGGCTTTAACCAACCTGATGGGAGGAGTCAGGGGTTGTCCCTTGAAGGATCGCAGTACTTGGTGGAGTGTAAACTTGGAATCCTCACAGATCTAACCATAGGCACAGAGGTTGCTTACAAGCAGTGCGTTGTACCTCAGAAAGGAAGCCTTTACCTCTGAAATTAGTATTTCATGATTTATTGCCAAGTGCTGCCATATCTCAGAGGGTTACAGTCCCCCAACACCAAGAAACTGCCTCCTCTACCACTGTTCTGGAAAACTGGTCTGAAGCCCTCCTGCCCACTTCGCCTCCATCATAACGTCAAATTAGTGAACGTAATTCTTCACATTCCACCACTTAGTTCCATCAACATTTTGCTGGCTGCCCAACCTCCATGGGAGTGTTTCTGGGCCAGTTCATCCCTGTGCTGGGATTTCTGGAAAGAGGTGCAATTACATTTGAAATGTAAATGGCTGTTTCACTGCCTGGGACCGGGAGATTCCGCCTTGCTCCGTGCATAGCAAAGTCGAGGCCATAAACGCCCTCGACAGGCTGGTATTTATTTTTAATGACACAACGGCCTCTGATGCTGAACATCAGCTTCTGGAGGGCTGCTATTGTTGTTTCTCGTTAGCCATGCAGGTCCAAAGCTCGCAGTATTTGCACGGCTGTTCCTGTTGCTCACCTACCTGTGTGGGAAGCAGCCTCGCTGGTTCATCTCCCACCAGCCACCATCACAGGACCAATTCTCCTGATTGTGAGGAGGGGAGGGCAGTATCACAGTGATGAATACTACTTATTGATTACTTCATAGCTTTTCATCCAAACTAGATGCCTTCATTCTAGACTGTAGCCCTGTTACATGCTGTTGTATAAATACACAGAAAACCAAGTTCGTTCCAGCAAAAATTTTGGTATTTTATAAATTCCCCATTTTTCTCTTCTCTCCCTTCTCTGTCTCTTTTCTCCTACACTGTCAACTAGATCTACAGAACAGAGTTAACAGAACTACTCTGCTAGAAAAAGCAGAGCTGGACCCATGCTAGGTCGGAACCATATTAGGCTTTCAATTTAAAAAAAAATAAACTCCTGTCAGCTAACACTATGCAGGAAGATGCTCAAGAAGCACATTGCAGGTGCCTGAGAGATGCTGAACAGATCAGAAGAGCATGGTCTGTGTTCTCAGACGTCACAAGACTTCAGGCCTGAGGTCTGGCCCATCTGAGCATCCTCCCCGTGCTCTATTAGCGATGCCTTTGTCACTATAGATTAAACAGCAACAAATCAACTCTCATAAAAGCCTCCTGTTGTATTCCCTTCACCCCTTCCCATCTTCCAGCAGTGGTACATTAGGCAGTTGCAGATGCAGACTCGTGTCTGCTGAGGAGCAGAGCTGGGGCCTTGAGGACACTGCCTGGAGACTGGGGAGGCTCCTGCCCGAGGAGCACGAAAGTCCCTTGGCCCAGGGAAACACACGGTGTTTGGGAGCTGCGAGACACCGAGTGCCCTTTGTTAGCCACTTCTAGAGGGTTGGGTTGCATGAAATATTAATTATGATTCTGCAAGTTCCCAAATGTCCTTTCAACCACAAATCAAGCTGAAGATGTAAGATCTGTGGCAGAATGACGCAGCAAATAGAGAAAGGAGCAAAAGTCTTACTCTGCCCCCTGTAAGGCTGTGTTTCCTTTGACTGGCCCCATTTCATTGGGCTGCAGAGAGACAAACACATCTTTTGTACAAATTGGTGAGTGTTTGTGGCAGGGACCACGTCCCTCTCTCAGCACAGGACTCACTGTCTGCTCAACATTGAGAGCATGAACATCTCTCTAGTTTGAGATGTTCAGAGCGTTACCTCCACTGATTCCTGCTGTCAGCAGGAAAATCCCAATTACACCCGTAAGGAGAACATCATCCACACAGAGAGGAAAAGGTGATGGGGTGGGTGCTCCTGTGCTAGCTGTGGGAGAGGGGGAAAGAGCCACCTGTGCTCTCTCCTCCATCAGACACGTTGGAGCTCAGCAGCCACAATTAACACTAGATTAGGGTTTTTAATGGGCTAACTACCTGTCACGTAGGCTGGACCTGACTTTCACGTACCCTAATCACAAAGATGAAAGAGGTTTTTTGTCCATCTGTGTCTAAGGGAGTTTTGCATCCATTAGCAATTATGATAATGGATCTGTTTCCAGAGAATTAATTGCTCCTTTGCCCAAGTCCTAGACAAGTTTGCTGTAAAAATTAATTACTTGGCATATACAATACACTTAACAGTCAAGTAATAAGCTGATTTTCAGAGAATCCATAGAGGGCCCCCAGTCTCCTGACTTCTCAGAGTAGTTTCTGAATGTACAGTGAAAAGTCAGTTAGTAGGCTTACGATTCCTTTCCCATGGTATTTCATGGCACCAAAACACCTGACCTAGCACCTGACAGCTCAAGACCCAACAAACAGCTCAAGAAAGTCCAGGGGTATTAAAAGAAAACATGTCTGTAAAACAGCCCTCCCAGACAAACAATTCCCTCCTCCCAAAAACACTGATGCTTTCCCAAGTGGCAGCACGAGTTATGTCTGGAAATGGATGCGGATAATGCCAACAAGCAAAGGAGTATCAGAATGGACAAAGCACGCTGCCTTCCTTTTTCAATGCACATCTTCCTCGTGGGGAGGTTCACTATTTACACCAGTGGGTTGTACCAGCAGGCAAGAAAAAGAGATATCTTTATTGTCAGAAGATCACCCGGCACTAGAACCCTTCAGCTTCAGGTCCCTTTCTGGTTCAGGGACTTGTTGCATTTCCACAAATCCCAGGTGAGGACCCCAATCACTGCAGAGGTGGCTGATGCAAGACAGCAGGTGTGGATAACTCTGTGCTTTGCTGTCTAAGATGCCTTGAGCTCCCATCGCTGCTGCCTCATCTGCAAGAATCTCTGATTTCTGCCCAGCTGTTGAGTTCTGTGAAACCTGGAGCAAGCCAACATTTTGCAACCTCTGCTGTTTTCGCCAATTTTGTTGGAGCTGACCAAGTTGTTCAACAGCAAAGGACAGCAGGATCACAACAAGGCTTTTTTCCTTAGGAAAGCAGACTGAAAATTTGCTCAGAATGTTTGCAAGCAACCTAATTAGCTCTCCTGAACCAGCTACCACCCATCAGGTAGCCCACAGCAATTGATGACGTGCTCCCCTTGCCTGTCCCAAAAGCAGAGTGAAAAGTTTTGCTTACATTAGCACAGAGACACTGGTTTTGACCAAGATCTGAATCCTTTTGCCAAATACCCGCAGTGAGCAAAGCTAAATGCTCTCTGCGCATGCATGAACACAGGATAGCTAATCCACTCAGCTTAGTAAAATGATCACTTTAAAAGAACAGGGATGCTTGGCCATTTTTATTGGTGTTTATTGCAGCTATTTGCAGTCCCTGAAAACTCAGTTTCTTTCAGTAGCTTAAATATTAAGGGTCTTTTTATAGCTCTTGTTAACATCTGTAGTACTTTGCACAAAACCCATACAAACAGATGCAATGGGATTGTACTTAAATAACAGAGATGACCCGATCTGCAGATGTAAATGAAAGGAGACAAGCTCGCAGAGACAGAGGCTGGGAGCTAAAGCAGGAGAGCACGGTTAGCAAGGACAGCAGCCTCCTGGGGCAGCTGGCCCCAGCAGACCTTCTCAGAGCTACACCAGGGCTTTGGAGGTTTTGTTCCTATTCATTTAATGAGAACTGAGCACCCAAATACCAGCATCAGAGATCTCAGGCAAGTTATGGCATCAACACAGAGACTGCTTTCAAGAGCCCTGCCCCAAGTATGGAAATTCCTCCGGCACAGGAGGAAGTCAATAGTCAGTTCCCACGGGTATCAATGGCAATAGCAAGAAGCATATTTGAGTGGAAAAAAGTAAAGCCAACAAAACCCACCAAACTAAAAAAACAACACCCTTCTGACAGTAAAAACTACAGTTGTTAATGTAAAATTTCCTCTCTTTGCTCAATGCGTGTTTTTAGCAATAGGACAATCCACAACAAATCAACAACCAATCTAAATGTTAATATAACTTCTCTTTAGGAAATGAATCTGTTTAAAAAGTGCAGAACAGTCCTGCCTCGGCTGTTTTCTTAACCTTCTCAGTGCCCTTGAGTGTGCACAGTTCATACAAGGAAACAGCATTTTTAATTTCTCGTGGACATATGTTATACAACCTTGCAGAAGAATGCTGGAAATGATCATCTATGAAGAGCATGGGGCTTCCATCTGGCACCGTTTGGATTCAAGAGTGACAAAAATATCTAGCAGAACTGCATGGAAAACGCTGAGACTTCTAATGGCTCAAATGGTATCTTCTAGGGGAGACAGGGGAAGAAACGGAATAAAGATAATGAAAATCAAACCATCTGCAAAGAGACACTTCCAACAGAAAAAGGAAGATTTGTGGTTTGGGTTGTTTGGTTTTTTCCCCTGTGGTGCTGTAAGTGTACTGATTCCTGCTGCAGGGAGCCACACAAATCTTTTCTTCAAGTTTTATTCACAGGAGGTGGGGAAATCACAACTGCCAAAGGAAGACGGGTCAGGATTAAAGGCAAGAAATATGTTGGTTTGGTCCCAGAAAATTCAGTAGCAAAGAACCCCATCAGTAACATTCAGTTCTGCCTCAGCGAGTCAAATGCAACTGAAATTTGCATCCGTTTGATACAAAACCATAAACAGTATCAGTTCAATGGAGAATTAAAAATAAAATAATTTTTTAAAAAAATTATATTTAAAAATAATTTTTATTATTAATTTCTTTCAAAAAAAGAAATTACGTGGGAAATTACCACATGGTCCTAGTGATGGAATAAATAACTGCTTAGACTAGATCCCTGGTCTGGAACAACTGAAAACAAACAAATATGGACAGACACCTTTTAACCCTCCTGGGGGAAGGTTTTACACCTCTGTGATTCAAGACAGAGATGGGATTTGGGAAAAGCTCCCACAGCACTCTGCCCCTTTCTTCCCTCCAGCCAGCTGCAGTTTTGTATGCCGGGAAATTGATTAATAGGCTAAATTTTTCACATAGCAGAGAAAAACTCCTGCAAAGAGTAACATCGCAGTGAAATCCGGTGTGTGGGCTACTCCATTAAGCTTTTACAGACTTCCAAACAACAGCCAGACTGGGAGGACCTTTTACTGTAACCCAGGATATTTATTTCTGATGAAACACTCATACTTATTTCATACTGGGGCTTTAAACAGAAAACCTATCTGCTTTCTGGGGACTCCAGGTTGCCCATTATGGCTTAATACATCCATTTTGCAGCTGGCTAGAGTGATGAGAAGTTTTTGTAACATTTAAAGGGCTCTGATTAAGTTAAGACCTCTCCCTCCAAATGAAAACATCAGGTAAAGCAATTCTATTGCTTGGCCAGGTGATGGGAAGGACTGTACCCCTGGTGCTCCAAGGGTAGTAAGACAAGGAGTGCACCATCCTTTCATCCCCTTGATACCCTTGGCAGCCCCCACCATACAGTGCTGGGAAAGAAGGGACATCTTCACCTTCTCTGGCTTTTTGCTGCTGAAATGCTGCAAGATCCCAGGGACAGGGACCTCTTGTGCAAGAGTGGCTGTTGCATCTGCCACTCATGGACCACTTGTCCCATCTGCTTCTCGTACAGGAGTCAAACCTGAGCATATCCCAGTTACTTTGAGGCAAGCATCCTCCTTAGGCTGTGTACTTTAACTGCAGCGCCTCTCCTGCCCCTCTCCCGCAGTCATTTGCTCTGCCCCCTTCTTTGCATGCCACATGTGCCTTATTTCCTATGTAGGGGCTCAGCAGCAGGACATTCAGTGCCCTCCCACCAGCTGCACTCAAGCTGAAAATAAGGCAGGTCAGCATTGAACACAGGGAGGTGCAATTCAGGCTTCCTGCTCTGCCAGCCCATCCCATCCCATCCCAGTTGTGGGGAATTAACTGTATTCCCCTGACAAGGCTGCCCGTCGTCACCCTCTCCATATCCCCAGACAGACCTGCACTCTTGACATCCAGATATTTGGCTGTGTTTGAAGAACATGAAACATACTTTGCAAGCCCAATTCATGCCAGAACAAATCCCTTTAGCATACTTTCCTTCAGCAATATTTCTAGGAATGGCACAGAAAAGTATTTAAGGGCTTTTCATCGTTGCTATTTCCATCACAAACCCATCCAGGGCCTTTGCCTGTGCCACTATCATATCACAGCTGGGAAGTGGATCAGTATCTCAGCGGCACAGGAGGTAAAACAGTTCCAGAGACCTGAACTGAAAACAGCCTTATAACTTCCCAGCACTCTTCTTAGGGACTTAGCTCCTCTGCTTTGGAAAAGATATTAGCCAGCCTGCAGGTGTTGCTTCAGAACATCCAAGGAAATGCAGACCAGCTTTAAACATGTTTAAAGAAAATATTCAGCTGTAAAATGCCTCTGCTGTCTGCCTCTCTGTAAAGAAGGATGCAAGTTTCTGGCACTTTCCAAAAAAATGCAGATTTCTGCCTGGTAGTGTTACTGTGGAGTGCTAAGAAATGCTCCTCTTTCTCTAAACCATGAGAATCTCAATCCAGGAGGAAATTTTATCTTAAAAAACAAAATAATTTTTCATTTGGCTCACTTTCACAGGACCTGTGCCTCTACCTTTCAGCCACCTAGAAGCTCTTATTTGTAGACATGTGCATGCCACAGAAATGTGGGGGCAATGTTGTAAATCAGGCATGGCATTCAAGGTGATGGAGCCTTGCTCGTTATAACACCGGGGGAAAAGCTCCTGCCCAGCAAAAGGTGTGTTGATACAACTGCCACACAGGGGGTGTGGAAGGGGGAAAGCAAAAAAGAAAGACCCAGAGCAGTCTGGTGCCAATTTTGGCACCAGAGCACCCACAACTTCACCTCCTGGCACAGTCTCTGTCAGTCTGTGCCGCCTTCCTTTTGCCGTACAGTTGTGGCAATAAAAGCAAGCAATTCTTATTTCAGGGGGTGCAGCCCCTGATTTTATAGAGCTATAGATTAGATTTATATAGACTAAATGCTGATAGATCCCATATATCTCCCAATGGTTCCTCAAGGACAACAAACGCCTTTGAGATCTCTGGATGAAGATGTTTTAGGACCAAAGTCATGAGGCTGCAAAGTACACGTAGTGTGTGTCATGGCATGTTATCGAGATAAGATCTTACAGGAAAAAATCCTCCAAACTGTGTGAAAACAAACTTCTTAATTGGTGAAAACCATAGTTGGGAAACATCCCAGGCAGCTGTTCTTCAGACATCTGGAGCACTGCCAAATCTTATATATCAGCTTTGAGCTGAGAACAAGTGTGATAAATTCCCTCCAAGAGGGTAATGTTTTTGAGTTATAGGCACCTAAAATCAGGCATATGTAATGAAATTGCCTCCTCAGTCATAACTGGAGTATCACTGGTATAATGGCATAATGCGCCATGTGCACCCCAAAGCTGATGGGATCCTGCATCCCACTGCATCAGGAAAAGGCTCCTGTTGCTGTTGGTAGGCACAGGGCATCAGCAGCCCAGGGTGTCCTCTCACCTCCAGTCACCAGGCTGCCACACAGGCTGAAAACCACCACCAGGAACAGGTCCCACTTCATGCCTGACTCAGGCAGAAAGACCCACCCCAGCTCCAGCCAAAGCAGTAATGTTTGCAGCACCATTATTCATGTTTCCGCTGGGATAGTGAAGGATGATAATTTCTAAACATTACCCTTTCAGCGCACACAGAAAGCTCAGTGTTAATCTCATAACATTTGCAAGGAAATCTTTTTAATCAGTAATGAAAGCGAAACATTATCCAGCCTTTATTGACCTGCAATAACAGAACACTGCTGCTACATTTCCCCCGTGCCTCTTGCACAGGTTCATTTGGCTCGATCTGTGGCTGGTGTTTATTCTTAGCTCACAAAGCTCAAAGAGTTTATATTATTGATTTGCTGTATTTCAGGTTCAATCCCTTGGTGCCCCTCAACTTGAATGAATTAAGTCAGAAAGAGTTAACACCTTTACTTCCAAGACAAAAACACGGTGATGGTTTGTGTAAGTCGCACATCACTCTGCCAGCACATTAACTGGGAAGTGCCAAATGCTGCAGCAACATCGATATTTGTAACAGCAAAAGTATTCACAAACCAGAGTTTGCTCCCGGCAGAGGAAAAAGTGAAGTATTCAGAAAAGGGGAGTGAAAAGGCACAGCAGAGAAATCCACCAGTGTGGGAATAGTCCTTCCCTCACTAATGGCCACACAAGCAGTTGCTGCCCTGTGTGCAGGTGCAGCCCCTGCAGCACCACACTGAGGTCATGGTTTCTAAAGCCTTTTTCCCACCGCCTGTTTATTTCATGTACAGTTGGTCTACAAGTTAAACGGCAGCACATGGGGTCACTTTATCTGGTGGTTACAGTGACATTTACTCACTATCTCTCAGTGCAAGAACCAAGGAGCATCAACAGAAAGTAGCAGATAGCAAGTTCAAAACCAAGAAAAAGAGAGGCCATAGTGCACCTGTGGAATGCCTTGCCCTGCACATTTATTGATGCTCACAGCTTACAGGGATGTAAGAAGGGATTGAGCAAATCCATGGGGGGAATCTCCATCAGGACTGTTAAAAACAGAAACCTCCACCTCAGGAAGCCCTTGAGCCATTGATAAACTGAAGCTGGGAAAGGAGCCAGGCAAGCACCATTGCATCTCTATCTTATGCTCTTCCCCAGGACTGTTTCTGGTCACAGGGCACACTGCTGGTGGCTCTCTGCTCTGATACAGCACAACTGTGCTTCAATCCCACGAAAATCCTGTGGCACCAGAGAAAACCCACAAGTTCTGTGGGCAGTAATTTCTTCTCTCATTTATATCAACTGAACCAATGAGCTCTTTATTAAACTGAACAAAAACCACCCAGGGAGGCCAGATTGGGTGGCTGGAGTCTAGGTAGGAAAATATGGAAATGATTTGTGTTTCCTTCAAAAAATTGTTAGCAGAATTTCACTGATTTATTCCTCCCAGAGACCAGAGCACATTGGACCTTTCTGAGATTGTTTTTTGCTTACTCTTATCCATATTTCCATTTCATGGAGTTGTTAAAAGACTTTTTTTATTTTTTTTAATTGAAAAAGACTTTTAAGTTCATCAAGTCGCACCATCAACTATTTCTGTACCTTTGGGACGGTCGTCATTCAAAACACACTCCTCCACTGGTCTGGACCTCTCGCTAGAAAAGGACACCTGTTTGTTTCTGCATAACCTCCTTCCCACAGGATGGAGGGGTCTCCAAGGCTGAGAACCCACTCCTATCAGCATCTCTGGATGCTGGGTTGGCAGCACTACACGTGTGCATGTCATCACTTCCCCAGAGCTCTGTGCTACGAGATGCCTCCCTTGGGCTTCCTGCACTCGGTGAGACTTTTCAAGAGCATCCCTGTTTATTTTCAGCTTAGAGGAACCCAAAACCACAGAAAATGTTATACAATTTCCACCTTTTTTTTTTTTTTTCTCTCTCAATATGTTGCATCCCTGAGGACATAACAAGAGGAGCTTCAAGATGATTTAATAGTTTGCAAAAGAGGGTAGGAACAGACTGGACCATATCCTGCTCTGCAGGAGCTAAGAAAAAATTTCCCCTGGTATGTCAGCTGAATGAAAATGTTACTTCTCTCACTCTTCAGAGCACCAAGCACCATCTTGGGGCAGAGCTGCCTCTTGCAGCCACGGGAGCATCTGGAACTGCACTGATCACAATAAGGTGGGAGACGGAATACAGACATGTCACAATTGCCTTTATTTTCCCTTCCTTGAGAACTTTCCCAATGAATTTGAGCTAAAAAATTGCCTTATTGAGGTTGACTACACCAGTAACAGCCACTGCTATGCGCCTTAGATGGCATTAAGCTTCCCACCTCCTGTACCCCAGGCCAGGGCTGCAAAGCCACCTCTGTAGTCAGACAAGTTGTAACACTTCAAGAGTATTCTCCTTAAGAAGAATACACCTTATGAAGAAAATATGAATGAAAAAGAAAGCTACTACACTAAAATACAGAGCCCAGGAATAGAAGAAACTCTGGCTAGAGCACAGACAGGAGAGCATGTAGTACTTCAGTCACCATGGCTTCAGTAACAGGAAATCTTGAAATAACTACTACAGTGCCTCATGTACCATTAAAGATTAACCCTTTTTTTCCATGCAAAAATCTCAAGCAGAGTGTTCCAGTGCGTGCTTGGTCCATATTCACAATCCCACCCACTCACTGCCAAGTGCCCTGTGGCATCTCACAGGTTCAGCATAGCCCTTTTCAATTCTTTGCAGGGCGGGTCAAGAGAGGGTGTGTGCAAACACAAATGGCCAGCTCCTGCATCAATGCAGTTGCCTAGGTAAGGGTTTTTCAAATAGCTCTGTGGGGGCTGCATGCCCAGTCACAGCAAATTTATAGCGACCACAGGGTGAGAGAGCACTAAAATATTAAAATCTTTGTATTGTGATTGTATGTGGGGATTGCTCATCTGGCTCTGAAAAGTAGCTGTGACTCTATAAATAGTAAGTACTTCACAATTTCTTGCCTACTTTAAACACACTGCTATATTTCAATCATGATTCAGAGTAAATCAAATGCCACGTGAGGTATGGTAGAAAAGTTGTGTGCGCCAAAGGTGCACCCTAAGCTCATATAAATCAGCACAGCTCCACTGATGTCTAAGGAAAAGACGCCAGTTTATGCCAGCTGAGGATCTGCAGGGCTGCATTAGTATCATTCCTGCAAGACTGAGATACGAGTAAGTAAACAGAGAGCATCAAGTTATTCACTATAGTCCTCACTGTCCTCTTGAGATCTACTGAAAGAAGCTCTATGAAAGTGCTTATGCTCTGCGACGTCATTCATTCCTATAAAAATGTTAGAAGTGTCACTTAGAACTACTTAATATTTGCCATAAATCTCTGTGCTATGGAACAGCACATTTTGCTTAGGAATATTACCTGGGAATTAGAAACCCAGAGAGCCATTGATTTTTAAAATGCCATGGATCCAGAAATTCTTCACAACAGGATGCAAATAAACTCAAAGTAAATTAGTGCTTACCAGAGGGGGAAAGGAACAGGATCTATATCCTAGGTGGCATTAGAAAACAAAAGATTAATGAAATTCTTACTTGAAAACTCTAATGGCCAAGAAACTGAAAAATGTACCTGTAAAAGGTAATATTAATTGAAGAACTATGGGGAAATACGCAGCTGTAACAGCACAAATATATTTTCCTGCTCTCTGCAGCAATACAATTTGCTGTGCACACCATGTCCTTCCTACAAGCTGGGATTACAACTGTCTTTTTAATGCATAGTTGTACAATGTCTTAGGTCAGGGGGAAACACTAAATCATCCAGCCTGGCTTTCCGCATAACATGAGTCTTTGTATTCCACCCATTTACCTCTACATTGAACCCAGCAATTTTACGTAGGTAATATTTTTTTGTCTTGGCCTCAGACAAAAGTTCTTGGGCTCAGACAAAGCATTGCTGTATTTCCTCTGAGGTACCCTTGGTATCTCAGACCAAGTGGAAGTACTGTTTTCAAAAGACTCTGAGGTACCAGGAAGGTAGAAGCAAAGACTCGCATTATCCCATTTTCCTGAGTCCTGGTTTTCAGATACGCTCTGCTGGTGGCATCAAAGCATCCAAGTCTGCTTCTGCTCCCACAGGGTAGTGCAACAGGCACTGCCCAGGATTGCCAGGCAGCACAGAGACAAGTCACCAAAAGGGTTAAAGCAGCGCCACGTAAAAGCAGGCAGCAGAGCTAAAAATAGACAACAGTTCAAAAAAAGGAAGAAAAAACCTTCAACACATCTTAAATAAATCCATTTATTCCAGGGTTTCATAGAAACCATATAGCTGAAATTGCTACAGGATAATTCCTTATAAGCCTTATAAGAAATGTTGCTGTCCCAGAGCCCCAGTACAAATCCTGGCAAGAGTATTGGAGATAACAGATTGGATGCCATGGAAACCGAGACAGACCTAATTTGAGCAGTAACCATCGCTGTTATTTATTTAATTCCGATAAGCCATCTAAATGTGGAACAACTAAAGGTTCCTCTGCACTAAAAATAGCAGGCTTGTAATATTTAAATCGCAAATCGCTTATGTTTAACAATATTTTGGGCATCTGACATTAACATTACTCGTGCACTTTTGAAAGCTCAAAATTAACCCCATTCTCTGTCATAGTGTGAGAATGAGAAGAGTGCCTTGTCCCTTCCTTCCAACGTTAACGTCATATGTCAAGGATGCCCTTCCATCAGCTCAGGCTTCCTGTGGGAGAGTGGGAGTTGGATGTCCCTGCTGCCCACTCGTCCTCCCCCAAGCTTGAAGCAAATGTTTGAAAGGAGGCAGAACGGGGCCATAGGAATCAAATTCCTCTTCTCTGGTTGATACCAAGGGTCTTCTGACTGTTTGATCTCAATAACTCCATAAACAAAGCACCTCCTGAGGCACACCACTTTGGAGCTGGCTGATAGCTCCCATCTGTTTTTGCAACCCTGCCTCCATTTCCTGAGCTGGAGAAGCAAAAATTCACAGGTGTGAATTTGCGATTTCTGTGGTTTTGGGATTTTGCAGTGCTGCCAAAATGCCTGGAAGCAGGGAAGAAGCAAGGTTGCCATTGGGATGCCAGTACCACAGAAGGACCAAATCAAATTTCCTTGTGTCTCTGGCTTTGTTTTTCCCCCTTGCAATCTTCACTGTTTCCACAGCAGGAATAACAACTCCATTTCTCTACTGCTTTGGATTTTAACCTTAACGTGTAAATGCATCTGTATTCCCTGGGAGGTTGTACACACCATGTACAACAAATAAAATCCTAGATGCGTTGTGCTTCTCAGGAGTTCTCTGCTTCTTTGTCTCCTACCTCTGGAGAGATGAGGAGGAGCCCTGTTCCTGCTCTTACACCTCACAGCAGCATTTCTCCTCTTGTGGGGAAGGTCCATCAGCCAGAACATCTGACACTCACCAGGTCTCAGCACACTGTCCTCTTGGAAACTGCCCTGTCCTCCAACACCTGCCTCAGTTTCATATTTCACCACCTCTCGAGAGGGAATTCACGGTGTGGATGGTGAGGATGAAGAAGGTGCTGACAGCACCGTGCCATCCAGAGAGACCCAAAGCATCAGCTGGGCTAAGGAAGCTACAAGGCTGGATCCTCTTGCCAATTAACACCAAAGAGTGCTGATGGCATCAGTGTAGTAGCGTCTAAAGCAGATAAAGAAGCTTAATGACAGTCTGGATTTTGTACAGAAAGGAAGGAAATTACCAGTATTCTGTTTCACTTTGCTATTCGCTGAGCTGGGTAACCATAACCCAGCCTTTCCTCTCTGCAGCACAGGGCTGAAGGGTGAGTTGTCAGTGTTGTTTTGTTCAACGATTCAGAAGTAGGACTGCAAAAAAGATATTCTGGGCAAGAATCAAAATGAATAAGAATCGCTTTCAGGATCTGTCACAACTACAGTCAGCATATATTTAGCTTCCTTTGCTCTAATTTAGAAACAGGGAGCAATCCTGGGATATTTATAACCTTCAAAGACCTTTTTCAATAGATCACAGCTCCAAGGGTTCATACTGGGATGGACAGGCACTGATACACTATATTAGTACTCCATGGCATAAAAGCCAATCTATATGTGGCACAATAAGACTGGAATTATTTTGAAAAAGCACAGGTTACGATTACAGCTTTTTACCATTTCCCTGACTGTGCTACAGGAGTGTTGCCAGTTGAAGGCTTTAATGGTTAGCAATTACTTCCAGAAGTGAAGGGTTCATTTATCAGCTAGGGTTTCATCTCGACCATGATATGACTGCACAGTGAATATTCCACAACAAACCGCTCATGCTATCTGGGGAAATGAGATCCTGACGGGCAGGTTCAGGATGAAGAATCACAAATGGTACTTTCCCCCCAAAACCTGTACAGGGCTTCTAACAAAGACGTTGTAGCTGTTGCAGGAACAGTTTCTAGTACAATTTTCCAAAAAGCAAAAGTTGTGGGAGGTAGAGGGCATGTGTGATCTCACAGCCTGGTCAGCTCTCTTTTCTCATTAGAGTCTGCAAAGATGTTCATCTTCTGAAGACTATCCAGCAGCAGCTTTTCATAAAGGAGATCTCTCCTGAGTGATCCAACTAACAGCAAGAAGTACCCTCTGAAAGGATTTTTGTTCAGACGGTCTCACAGCGAGATAAAACACTGATTATTCATATATAATAGGAAGATGTTGAATAATTTCAAACTGAGATTTCACATAATAGGTATCAGACTGTCTATATTTAGCCAGCGAATTTATACTTAAACTTGTTCATAGAAACGGCCAAAAGGAAATTGGCCACTGGGAGCTGGTTGTTACAGGTCATATTATTATTGGTATGAGGTCATTGATACCATTTAATTTTTTCTTTCTCCTTCTAATCCTCCTCCCCTCTGAAACTAAGCTTCCTAATTTTCTTCTCTGCCTTTTAATAAAGTACCTTTGGCTTGGAAGGCGCTTGGACAGCAACACCTTTCAAAGACTTTGAATGATACCTGAAACCTTCAGGGACCCTAAAAAGTTGATGTGGTTTGACTACTGTATGCCCAGCTCCTTCCATCTTCTTTGGAGACCCCATCCACCATGCACCCATCTGTACTGACACCCCAAGACACCAGAGAAGAACATGGGTGGCTTATTAACCAGTTCTTTGAATTACACATAATATTGTGTCCTAAATTTAAACAGACAAATCTCTGACTCTGTAGACTTCTGTACACACCAGTGCATGCAAGATGAGAACCTGGTGATCATCAATGTAACAGCACCCTGATGTTCAAGACAAAACTCTTTTGCCACTCTGCTTCAAAGCTGAAGCAATTTCAGCAATTACAGCAGAGGACATGGGAAGAAATTGCTAATTCCCTTCAATTCTTGAGCTGCCCTTGACATTCAGCAGAGAGACATGAGTGTACTGAAACAAGTGTAAATAAGGTTAACGCATCAAGAGAATTGCTCCTAAAATTGAAAAATGTAGTCATCTGCTGACAACAATTTATTCTCTCTGCACAGAGTCATAGCAGGGCCACTGTGACTGAAGCTACGGTTGAGTCAGCATTTCCATTATCATCTGCCATTTTCGAGGATTTATATCTTGGCCATTAAAAAAAAAAAAAAAAAAAGTGTTCTTGGCTGAAATTTCCGCTCAAGCTCCTTGGGCCTGATCACCTTTTGCTCTCCACCTGGTACTATCAGCTGTTCCTGCACAGCACGAGTATGAAACACTCCAACACAGAATTGCTGGCGGTCGAATCACTTTGCACAACCAGGACCGACAACTGAAGGTGCAAGAGATCAGAGAATCTGTCCCTGAGAAAAGGCTGCCATTGCTGAATACGAATTGCAGAAGCTTGCCAGAGCTGGGGGTATTTGAGTTAGCTGCCAGTAATGTAGCCTGGCAAAAGCCTCCCCTGCTGTGCCAGGTAGCACTGTCACAGAACCAGGCATGTTATAACCTGAAATCACGATTATTGGCTTTGCAGTCAAAGTTTCCCCCTTAAAGTCAGCTCTGAAGGGGTTTTCTATGTGTTTGACTCCTGCGTGCAGCAGACAGGCAGGCTGACAGCTCCTTTGCAATGCGCTATTCACAAAGCTATTACCAGGTTTTAGAAACTGTTTGCAACAAGTTATTCAGCTACACAGGACAGATCTTTTGAAGAGATTATTCAGTGACTACCGGTTTAGCCACATGAAGAGGCACCTTTTCTCAAAAGAGGGAGCAGAAGAGCAATTGCTGCCCATCAGCTGCCTCACTGCTACACTGCCAAAGCAGAGGGAGGTTTAGCTCAAGATTTATGTTCAGGTTCTCCATCTGGCTCCAAGTCAGACCACAGACTCCCTGAACTGCATCAGCTGGTGAATTGTGAGAGCCACCAAATAACACAGTGGAAGTTACACCAAGGGTTCCCATTAATCACGGCTCTGCACTGCCAGCCTGGCTGCTAAAGGCAACTTTTACTCATAGAGACGCTTCTAGAGACCATGAGTTAATTTGACAAGTTCATTTTATACTACTAATTCACATCCTAGAAGCTGGTTGTGTGTAGTAGTAGCACGTAATAAATACAACTTAGAGTAGCATAAATGAAACTGTCCTCACCAGGGCCAGTTCACTGGGAACGGGCCAGTTTGATCTTTCTTGGTGTTACAAGAGTGTTACAACATTCTGTACCTGACCAGAGCCCTCCAGAGTCTAACCTGGGAAAAAGAGAGCATTTTCCCATGGCTGTGTCCCCATCTCTCCCTGCACACATCAGCTAACCTGTGCCCTGGGGTGTGGGGCTGAGAAAAAGAAATTGAAGAGGAGCAAAGCTAAAGTTGTAGACCTCAGAATAAGTTCAGGTAAATGGGTACCATATAATTTCCACTAGAAAACACCCCACAGCGACTATTTATGTAAATGTTGTGTGTGCCACAATGAGAGGTGCAATTCATCTTTTCTCTGGCTTTTGCTAGCTAGAACTAAATGTTGCCATTGGGATATTTTTAAGTTACATGGAAGAATGTATTTAAGTCTCAGTGGGAGGCTTCAACGTAGTAAAATGCTTAAGCCCTTGTGTAATTTTAAAAGAACACAAATAGTCCCACTGAAGTCAATGGGATTTAATACACATATTTTAGAGCCGAGGTGAAGTGAGGCCTGAACAAATGGTTTCATCTTACAGAATTGTGTGACCTGATACCCTACTTCCAGCCGTAGCCCAATTCTGCTGACTGCTCTCCATCGTGCACAGCCTAAACACTAAACCCAATTCCTGTCTCACTTGCAGCTTAAGAGCACTCAATTTTTTAAAAGTCATATTCAGTCAGCATCTTATCTTTTTACCTCCTCTATTAGAAGTAGCACTTGATATGGCTATTATAAAATGATATTCCAGGGAAAACTATTTGCCAGTCCATTTACTTTATGCATTTGTCAATCAATAATGGATCATCACCGTTGTGATACAGCAGCTCCTCCTCTCTGTATGTGATGGTGCTCTCCTACAGGCTTTTTTTCTGTCACCAGCATGTCCCTGCACAGCAGCAGGAGGCACAGCAAGGAATTATAACACAAACCCAACGCTGCAAGGATAGGGAACCCATGGGAGGTCTTGAGTAGAAGTTGCAGCCACAGGGATTTGTATCTCCAGGGGAGGACATGGTGCTCATCTTATCTGGGGGATGTCACTGGTCATGCTGGGAGGCTCTATGCCTTTCTGGGTGGTGCTAAGGAGACAGGGCAACCTGAATGGCAGTCAGGCTTCTGGCCACTGCAACCCCAGTGTGGATCCTCCCTCCAGCCCAGTGTCCCTCCCTCTCTCTCAGACCAGGTGGACATCAGACAGGGCCAGGTGCTGGGGTCAGGAGAGATGCTGCAGCACACCCACATCCCTCTGACTCCAGCGCCCTGCTTTTGACCACAGGGATGGAGGGGAGGAGGGAGGGTCGGAGTGGGTCACTTGCTCCATGCAATCCATGCAGGGGGGTCAGGCTGAATCCAAACTTGTCATCCAAATCACAAGTGAGTCTTACATTCGAGCAGGTTTGGGTCTGAGGGCTATAAACACCTTTAAGCACAGGGAGGGGGAGATGAGCTCTCCCAGGCAGAGCAGAAAAGATGTGCTTTAAATATTAAGCTCCCCTCATCTTTGTAAGGTTAGATGAACCTACAATAAGATTTTCTTCTGTAGGCAAAGTTCCTCTGTACCTTTCAAACCAGCAGCATCAGAGAGAGGTTTACCCATGGACAACAAAATCTCACAGCTGTGGCAGACAGAAGCTTCACCCGTACCATGCAGAGAAGGTTTTCCAAGCTTTTGTTACCAAATAGGGAACAGACAAGCTGAGCAAACCTGCTTGCTTGCCAATTTAAGGATTACAATTCAACTGAATGCTATGGCTCTGTACACCAAAACAACTGAAATATTGACAAGGCTACTTCAACGACTGATAGTGTTGCTAAAAATCCCCCCACGGTAAACAGGGCAATTGACTGGAAGCTAAAATGGTGTATGCTTTCTGGGCTAAAAATTCCTTCAAAGTTATTTATTAATTCATTATTCAAGGATGACGTGCATAGTACTGCGTACATTTAAACATGAGGCACTGCTGTAAATGCTTCTTGAAATTCAGATTTGCTTAAAATATTTAGTCCATTTTCATGCTAATTAAGGAGCAGTCAAGAAGGGAAGCCATGTATCTGTAAGGGGGAAAAAAGATCTTCCCACTGAAATGAGACTTACCCCTTTCACCCTTCTCCACAGCCAAAATCTTACATGACCTTATAAACACTCTCGTGTATTTTAGCCATTTGAAGTAATCACAGCTACAGGACAGCACAGCCAGCACAGGTCAAGAGGTGAGGGATGTTAGCCATGGTCAAGAATTAGAGGTAAGAAGTAAAATGCAACGCAACAGCTGTCCAAAGGAAATCAAGCTGCTTGGAGCCTGCTGTGTTCCAAACTAGGGATAATTGTACATCTGGCAATGAGAATGTGAGCACAGAAGCAGCTCTCCAGTCATTTCTCAGTTGCAATTGTGACTGGAGGATGCCAGAGCTGGCTGACCAGCTGGGAAACAGCAGGTTTTGCCAAAAGGATCAAAAGACCAATCTTTTTGAACACTGTGATGTTATTACTTTTGAGTTCCAGGTTTTGGGGACTCAGGATTTTCATCTCTCTGTTGAATTTCTCCATCTGTTTGCCACCACACCCACCCTCTTCCTCAGGCAACAAACAAAGTCATCCACAAAATGCCAGTCAGGGAGGAACAAGGGGCTGGCAGCTGCAACCTAAATCCCAAACTTTGTGATTACAATTGGGTTTGGACTCATTCCCATAATTAAAGTAGCATTTGTTTAGACAGTGCCTTTCTTAGGGTTTCCAAGGCTGCTCCAGACAAATGTCCCTCCCTGGCTGGCAGAAGGAGATTGACCACAGCATTGCAGTAGATCTGCCTGAAGGCTGATACAACATGGGAACTGCAATCCAAAGGACCATAGTAGGGAGGAGGCAGAGTTCTCAATTAATTTTACCTATCCAACAAAAAGCAATTTTTCAAAATGTTGCCCAGAAAACGATGCAGAGAGAAATAAGTAAAACAAGTAAACCAAAAGAGAACAATGCCTGGGAAAGCCACTGCTGTATTGGAGAGAGCATTGCCCTAAGAAACTCTCTCTTTGCAAATACATCTTCCAGCATTTCACAGTTCAACGGAAAGTACAAGGAGAACTATCCCCAGAGATTTTGCTGCAGCGAACAAGTACAAAGAGACTCCAGAGAATAGACAGGCTGCTGCATCTTCCTAGATTACTGTATTCCTAGAGCAGTTTGCAAAGAATATGAAATGGATCTGGATGACTCTTTCCACCTGCACAAGTTCCATGAGCATGTTCATTACTTCTTCCTGCTTTACTATTCTGTTTTCAGTGAGAAGCACTGGCAACATTTTAGTGATACCTAGTCCTCCACTCACAAAAAAAGAATAACCAGGCAGAGAGGAGTTCTCCTTCTAGAACAAGCCTGACTCATCCTGGTGAGTCAGCCTATCATTCATTTAAGCTTGTCTGATAACTTTCAATCTCCAGCTTTGGTTGGGTGCACTGATCTTTTCATTGGCAAGTGCCAGAAGTTAACCCACTACCCACTCATTAATGAGTGTGATGACCTCCTAAAAACAGTGCAAACCAAAACTCCCATTGCCTTCAGGAGCTACACTGGTTCTTGTCTTCACTGTGATCTGCAGACCACTGTGAACTCTGAAAGTACATCTGTGTGTGCAGGAACTCAAAAAGCACTTAATATCCACAATTCATCGTTTCAGCTCTGATTCTTCTCTCCGATCTCCAAATAACTATCATATGATCCACCAAAAAAGCTGCCTGACTGCCACCCACCAAAATCAACCCCACTCTGAACCTGAGGGATTTCGCTGCACTTCCATTTTGCTGGTGCTGTTCTGCCAGCTGAAATTTCTCACTGCAAATTACAGTTGAGAAGATGTGCAAATATTTTAGGTGCGCAATCAATATGCTGTAGATGACAAATTACAAAGTAGGAAAGGAATAGCTGGCCATAAAGCATGGGTTTGATGTTGAATTAAGAAGTCTAATGAAGTGACAGCTACCATCATGTGACATAGACATCTGATTCACTCTGCCAGTGACTGCATTATTTAAAAAAATTTGTATGGCATTTGTCTTACCCTATTCATCAGCTCCCATCAAGTCAAGAGTGTCCCCACATTACAGATTCTCTATTCTTAAAATAAAGCTGTGAAAATTAAAAGGCTAAAGAGACGAAAGTTACATTATGGATCATGTAAAAATAAATGTTAATTATCCATATATGGAGTACTTCCACTGCAGTTTTGCAAACAGTGGTCTGCAGTCACCAAGCAGTGAATAACATGTGGTATGATGCAATAGACCTGTGGGGAAAACACTTTGCAATGTTTTGATAACTATTTTCCTGTTCAAGTATGATCCTGATTTTAAAAATGATCTGACTAGTACAGTGAATCAGATGCCAGAGGAACCATCTGTACTCATTCTCCTGGTGTTCCCAGGACACCCAGATTCTACTCTGCCTCTGGGTGAGAGTGGCAATGCTGTTCCTTAACATATTGGCAGTGAGTCTGCCCCAACTTGCCTTCCCATGCTTGTGACAGGACTGATGTTTCTGACTTGTATTCACCGAGAAGTTGGAGCATTTGGAGATGATACAGCCCAGAGCTGCACTCTTTGTGGAGCAGGCATTTTGTTTGTGCCATAATGAGTCTGTGGAACTGCAAATGCAGCTGATTACCTGGAATGCTGAGACATTGGTAGTGCTATTCTGTAAAGCCTCACCTGTGAGTCTGAGCCTCGTCCCACAATAAGACAAAGCTTGCACAGGCATCAGCAGCAGTTACAGCAAGTCCTCTGTCTGTTTCCACAGCAGCCCTCGGTGGGCAGCCTTGGCATGGCTTTGTACAGAAATGTGAATCCAATTTAGGGATTCACCTTTCCCAAGGTATAAAATCCACAACTCTGAGTCTTTGCCCACAGCCTCAAACCCTTACGCAGTCAGGTGTAAACTAGTCCATAGCTCAAAGAGCTGATGTCTCCCTTTCTCTGGAATACAGAACGGAAAAGGGTAAAGAAAAGCTAAAGGAATGCAGGATGCACATAGGCACCACTCCGAGCCTGTCAGAGGATCCTAAGAGGGATTCAGGAGTCTGTCAACACTCCACCTTCACACACCCACCAGTGACAGTGGTAAAAAGTCCTCACCTTAGGAGACCAAAGCCACATGGCAGAAGGCTCCAGCCATTTCCACCACCTGCAATCTTAGTTCTCTGGGAGATGTTTCCCTTCTAGCTTAGTATTTTCACCACTTCAGAATGAAGAAAATGGGAGATTTTTGCCTAGAGAGTTTTTCACAAAATCAGTCTAACTGTAGTAGCTGAGCCCTAAATTTATTCTCCTCCTCTTCAACCTCGTTTTTGGACCAGGACCAGCCCATTCAAGTCTGATGTCTTAGGGGACTTTCCAGGCATCTTTCTGACAGATCTTAGATGAACCTGGTATTTCCTTCTCCTATTTATGCTGGCTGGGGAGCCAAGGGATTAGTTTTGGCCATCACTACATGACTTTTACATCTGGAAGTACTGAGGTGAACAACCAGATTCAGAGGTGTTGAAATGAGATGCAGAGAGGCATTTGCCTAATGAATTTGATGGAGCAAGTACGAAAAAAGCAGATGGGTTTTGAAGTCTGCTCCTCTAATGGAGGAAAAGGTGCTGGAATCTGACTGTTTTGAATCAGAGAGAATAAAAAAGACCGTAAAAATGAGTGTGAATGAATGATTGGCCTGTCCCTCTCCTACATAAAAATACCATTAGCTCTTTCCATGTGCCACACGTTATTAGGTACTGCTCTCCCCAGCAGTACCTAACAGTGCTATTGGGGTCAAACATCTGTTTAATCTACAGTGACGGCAGGCAAACAGCTTATACAAGCACCTGAAACTCTTCCCAAAACAGCATCCGATCCAAATCCAGCAGAGCTCTGAGCCAAACCTGGCCCTGTTCATTCAGGAATGGTTATCCCAACAGCCCTAGGAGAATTTTTCAAGCCCCCAGCCATGAAGACTCAATAAAACAGGGGGTCTGGTAGCCATGTCAGACACACAGTTGCTTGTGGTGGACCAAGAGCAGCACCAGGAGCTGCCGTGTTCACCTGAGTTGTTCTGAGCAGGAAAGCTCTGCTGGGAACAAAACCAGCCCCTGGGGTGAGGCCTCTGGTTTACCCACGGCTTACTCGTAGGCTGGGAGGGATGGACAGAGAGGAATCCTGCCCAGGGCCTCTGCCTGAGTCGGTTGTTTTAAACGGGTGATTTTGAGAATAAAGACATACGAAAACAGTCTAGCTAGTAACTGAGCTCTCCAAGAAACCTAAGCTCTCTATGATAGGACACAGAAAATAAAAAAGGTCATGTTGTGAAGATCCCAATAGACCTGAGTCTCAGCAGAACTGGACAACTGTCTTGTTTTCCAGTAAACGGCATATCAACCCTCTCTGGATTTTCCTGTCGACCAAACAGGGACAGGATTATGTTCTTCTCTACCCAAGGAATGGCAGAGACCATCCCTTACCAAGGGTATGTATGAATTGCCATTTTGTTGTGTGGCAGTGCTGGAAGCCTTGAACTGCACCCTTTGGAGCTGAATAGGCTCTCCCAGGGTGAGAGGGCTGGACTTGTTCTACCCCAGGACAAGGGGAGACAACACACCTCAGTATGTGGGGATGAGATAGTGCATAAGATGCCAGTCAGAAAAAGACTGGAATCCAAAGCCCTTCCTCCTGCATTACAGACACACAGAGAAAAGGACCAAGCTGAAAAACATTATTCAGTTAATAAGACAGGCACCTGGGATTCAGTACGAATTTCAAGACTGAAGGAGGTTGGATGAAAAGCAGTATATTAAATTATTGAGCAACCAAGACAAGGCTGATTCTGCTGCAGCCCAGCCCATCTGTCTCCCCACACCTGTGTCTGTGCTGTAGAGGGGAGCAAGAGCAGGGTTTTGGCACCGGGTCTCGCTGCACACCTTGGGCACAGACCCTCTGCAGGGCCATCATACTGTCATGGTCTAGGAATGGTATTCCCCAATTTAGTGCTCCCCCTGAAACTCCAAACCATGTTCTGCCCCCTCACTTCTCTCTCTCCCTGCGGTGGGCTGGAGAGGAGAACTGGGGGCACGAAAGGTAAAGGTCACAGGTTGAGAGGAGATCAATTTACTGGAAAGAGCAATGAGATAAGAAAACAAACTAACAGATACAATATCAATAACAATGTGTACAAGACAGGCAAAGGATTCACATGCAATTACTCAGAACCTGCATTACTCAACCACTCCCTCTAAACACAAGGGCCCCTTCTCCCCTCCTTCCCTGGCAATGATGTGAGCTGCTATACAATAACCTTTGGGTCCTTGCCATGCTCCTCCTGGCTACTGCAAAAATTAAGCCTGTCCTGGCTGGAGTCAGGACACACATACAGGAGGTGCCCAGAAAAGCCATTGCTCCTGCTGCCCACAACCACACACACTGTCAGACAGGTTTTCTGGAAGATGCAGTTTTGCATGATGGTTTCAACACCACCACACCCACATTCTCACTGCAGAACCTGCTGTTGATCTGCTCCAGCTCCCCTGTCTCAAGCTGGGTTCAGGACCTCCAGGCAGTGGCTGCAAATGCAGACAAGCCAGCAGTGGGGACCATCAGCCCCACTTCACCAGGAGCCTCACATCCTCGTCCTGGGTGTCATTTCTCATTTTGCAGCCCGCTGGCCCAGACCATTTGCATCTGGTGTCTCTGCAGAGTGAGCACAGGCCAAGCTTTTGGTCACAGGATCAGTGTGGCCAACAGGATGACAGCAATGGTCATCCTCCTGGGTTCAGCACTGCTGAGGCTGCACCTCAAGTCCTGGGATCAGCTGTGGGGCCCTCACTACAAGAAGGGGCTGGAGCACGTCCAGAGAAGGGAACAGAGCTGGACAAGGGGCTGAGCATATCCAGAGAAGGGAACAGAGCTGGGCAAGGGTCTGGAGCACAATTCTGGTGTGAGAGGCTGAGGGAGCTGAAAGGGCTCAGCCTGGAGAAAAGGAGGCTTATTTCAAAGGTTAACCTTGCGATTCAGAACTGAAGGCATATTCCCATCATAGAGAATCTTTTCCCTCCACAGCCTTCCAGAGGATGTGGAGGGATGTAGAAATTAACACAAATCTCATTGCATAGGAGAACTTGCATTGTGAAAACAACATCAAGCCCAACTCCATAATCTGCCAGGTTAAAGCAGATAAAGTTCAACCAGCAATTCAGCTTCAACCAGCGCAAGATCCCTTGAAAAACAGGCTCCTGACTCCAGCAGTACAGACATATTTATTTATAGAAATAGAAAGTTTTAAGCTTTTAAAAACATTTCTCAGAAAATAGGGCTTTGGGTTCCACTGCATGATAAGGGAACATAAGGAATAAAAATAGGTAGAGAGCCTTTGGGTAAAGGACGAAAAGTGAACATTAAATCTGTTTGTGAAAACGCTTTTCCTTTAAAATAATCTCTTTCAAGCACACTGGCAGCAGTTTGTTCAGCAAAAAACCCAGCAACCTTAAGGAATGGACAATTTTCGGAAAGATAATTAAACAAGAGGTCAAAACATGTCTGGGGAAGGAGGTATGGCAATTACTTATCCTCGATGTTTAACAGTAGTTGAGAGACAAATTTATACAGCACCCTTCTGGGCTGTTTAAGCTTTCCTTTTCCTATTCCAGTGGCTTAGATGCTTCTACACTAGCTAATACCTAACCTAAAATGAATCAGCCTTTTCTCCTTGTAGATAGGCTAAAAGGACAACCCAAAAGGTTTCCCAGGCTGTGGGAAGCTGACACTACAAAACCTACCCAGGCCTTTGACCTCCCCAGGTCCTGATTCTGGGGATGATTTTCCCTGTTCTGATCCAGACTGTCTATATGTCTGTCTTATTATTTAGCCTGAGAAACCAGGTGCAGCCACCTTACTGCCCCTCAGAGCTTCCACCAGCAGTGAAGAAAGCCAGCTGCCTACAGTGTCCTTCAATGACTTTTGCCATGGGAAAACATGGATTTCTGCGTCCAGGCAGTTTAAGGGAAGAGAGACTAGGCTGCAGAAATGTGGAACCCAACAAATGCCTCAAAAAAACACAAAACCACTCAAGTTCTGGTCCTTATCAGCAGACTCTCATCTACTAAACACCAACCACTTCCAAACTGATGCTGACCTTACTCTGAGCAAGATGATTTCCTTTGGTCCCTTTCCACAAGATGCCTCTCCCCTACAGCTACAATGAGCCTACAGGGCATTGCAAAAGTGCCCAGAGAGAGGGAAAACCACGAAGAATTGAAGCTGGCTGAGGAGGAAAGAGGGAAATGGCAGAAAGGAAATAGGAACTCGCACAGGGGGATAAATCTGCAGCCACACTGCCTTCACCACTCATTAATTAGTCCAGCTACCCCGAGACAGCTGAATCATTGAAATACTGAGAGGATGTGGAAAACATTTTGGATCTGATTTGGGGGCCTCAAGGCTAGATTTTGTGGCTCCTCATGGAGGTGTAGTAATACAACACACTTTTGTATTGCATAGAGAAATCTACTTGAATCACTCCAAGCTATCAAGCCAGCGCTGAGCCTTCACATTTGTCTTATTCCCAAGAAATATTCAGCTACCCCCCATGAGAGCTGTACACAACAGAGCTTTGATCTCGAGGGGAACGAGCAGAAGGTGGATGCTTCCCCTGCCGGCTAACAATGCAGGCTCAGGAGGGAGCAGTGGGCAGCACTAGGTGCTACCTGGGCTGCCTGCTGTAGAGGCTGCAGTCCCAAATGCTTGACCCCGTCTTCCCCAAGGCTCCTGCCGTTAGTCCTGGATGGGCGGCTTGCCTTGTGTTGCCAGTCAAGAAGATAAACCTGTGAACACCAACCTCTGCAGAGCAGCAAAGGGAAGTGGTGTCATGCCAAGAAAGGCAGGCAGGATGATTCAGAGTTGCTTTTAAATTACAGGCTTCCTTCAAAGTGCCAGCCATCTGCAGTCACACAAGCTGCAAGACAAGCGCCTAGGGGAGACAACTCAGTTTCTTTACTAAATGAAGTGGAAGAGGCACCTTACTCACTCTCACCCGCTCTAATTGCTGCTGTTTTCATCAATTTTTAGGCCTGAATGTTGAATAAGAAATAGAGTTCCTATTTTAAAACCATCCTCAGTTCTTCACTCTGTGCAGAGTCAGTGGGAAATAGAAAAAACAACCTGAATTTTTGATTCATCATATTCCTGTAGATGCTCATTGCCTTTCACAGGGACCCACGAGGCAGAATGAGTTTCTCTCTCCATAATGCTGCTGAAGATACACAATTTCCTCAGACTGTTGCGTTTCAGGCGTTCAGCAGAAGTGCGTGAACCTCTGGGACTAATTCAGAGAGGTCTTGGGACCCTTCCCCTGGTACAGGGTAAAATAAATGCTTTGAAAGAATTGCTTTGAACCTCCAGCATAAACTACACAGCAGGAGCCACAGGTCATCCCAATGCACCGGTTTTTAATTCCACATCAATGCTAAATGCATCTAGAATTCTGCAGCAATGGTACTTGACCATGACCTCTGTTATTGTGCCCGCGACCATTCACTCATGTTTCCAGGGCAAAGATGCTTCTTTTGAAATTCCAGGATGTCATTAGAGCTTTATCTGCTATATTGAAAGGGCTCCCCTTACAACCTTTTGTTCCAAATGTGGAGAGTTCAGGCTTGACTTGGTTAACACAAAACTGTTATTTTAATAGTGAAGAAAATTGCTCAGGTTTCTGACAAGGCATGTTAACGAATCCTGCTATTACTTTGATAAACCTCCTTAGAGGGGACCCTGACTAATCCCAGCCCTTTCTGAACCTCTGACCTGGACAGATTCTCCACATAGCAATTCATATTAGCAGAGGCAACATGCCCTTCCCAGACTGTATGTGCTCAAGGACCACACTAATATTTTGCCTTTAGGTGAACTCATTTGTTTATTTTTTATTTTTTTTCCCCCACTGGCTATCCTTTGCCATCTCTCCCTATGGCATTGTCCTCGTGTGTGAGCTGGAATCCCCCTGCCAGTGCCATTTCCAGTCAGTTGATAAATGCCACGGACAGGGAGAAAAAGCTGAGCTCTGGAGAGCACCCACAGTGCAAGCAGCTGACAGTGAACATTTTGAGAACCGGTAGTTTGACAGGTTTTAATCCATCTAAACCACAAAATATTCATTTTTACACTCTCTAGTTCCTTAATATGAAGGGCTCTGAGGTACTAAATTACATGCCTTGCAGAAGTCTATGTATATCCTATTGTATCAATCTAAGTGCTTTCATCAACTAAACTTGGAAATTCACCCCAAACATCCTACACTGAGCTCCTTCAAATAGATAATAGAATATTGTCTATGATCAAATAGATAACTCAAGTAGGAACGAAGGAATTTTTTCCTCCTATAATTCACTATTCAGTCTAATTCTTTGAAATTTCTTTCAGATAACATCAACAATCCATAAAATTCATGATTCTCTGCATACAATCAAAATCCAGCAGGTTTAGTCACTGTTTTATTTGCTTTAGCTTGAAGCATAAACACCGAAGACTTAAAAGAATCTCTATTTGGAGCAGGTAAAAAAAAAAAAAAACAGACAGAAAAAGAAAACAGCAACAAAAATAACTCCTTCCCTCTGCAACTCACTGCAAACCTAAATGCATTTTTATTTCAAAACACTGGTTGTTTTCTGCTGTTAAACATACCACAGAGGCTATGGGATAGGAGATGACAGAGATCTGCCATATTCTATGTAATGTAAAAGAGAGAAACATTCAAGGCTCCTGACAGATTATTCACACATCTAAACATCAGCAGAATCAAATTTGCAGGATGGTAAAAATAATAGAGAGAAACTATGTCTGCTTGTGGTGCTGCAGAGGCTTCTTTTTCAGAGGAGCTTGTTTCAGTTCAAAGTTTCCTTTTATCAGAAATAATTCATCTACAATGAGTTATACTTAATGTTAATCATGTAGGTCAGATTCCACAGAACATTTACATATCTGCAAGAGGTAGAGAAAGCGCTCCAGGAGGACCTCTACTAAAATACATCTTTTATTGGAATGTGATGCTGTTTCAACTCCTGGAGTTGAATCTGCAACCAGATCATGGGGCTTTTATTTCTGCAGCCGAGGACCAAAGGCCTCAAAGACATGCAATCAGCTCCTCCAGAAGATCAAAAGTAAAAGTCTGAGGTGCTGCAAAATCAGAGCTGTGTTCCTGTTTCCTGCTTCATTTTACATGCCGCTTTCAGAGACTTGGGCCACTTCTACAACTGGCAATGGGTCTTTCCACTCCAGAAGCACTTCCCTTAATGACCACAGATCAGTTGCCTGGATAAACCTTCCACTCGTGACCACAGATACAGCTTTGCCCCCTCCCACCCCAGCCCCAAACTGTCTCCTATCCCATCCAGTTGCTTTTAAGCTTTTTTTTCACCACTCTTCCTCCACCTGCCCCCCCAATCCCCACTGCTACTCTTCCCAAACTCTTACTCTCAGGTGAGAGCTTGTCTTTAAATTCTAAGCCACATTTATTTATTGCATCTTTATACTCTTCTGCTCTTAAATTACTGTTCGCTTCCTCCTGCAGGACATATAATTCAGATTTAAAAAAAAAAAAACCAAACAGCAACAATTCTCAACAAGATCTTGCCTCAATTTTGTAGAATACCTGCAATCTGCAAGATATGAACATGCTGGTGAGAAGTAAATTTGTTCTTTTCTGTAGTTATGTGTTTTGTAGAAAGAAATTTAAGAAGAAATCAGAGGGAAAAACTGATATGGACAAGAAACATAAAGATCTGTGCCAGCTCAGCTTGCTTAGGGTTCTGCAGAGCCTGTGCTGGGAAGAAGGTGTTACTCAGATTTAACTCTGAATAAATTAACTTCTGTATGGCTTAAATTCCTTCTCCAGATAAAGACAAAGCTTCTCCCATGCCCAGGCAGGATCACTGCTCAGTGCTGGGGGTTTTGCAGGAAGCCACGTGCAAAAGAAGTCCAGGCTGAGATTTTTCCATGCGGGAGCACAAAGGGAGAAGTCTCCTCCCAGGACACAGGACTGGGAATATGGGATGGTGTCTGCAGGAGTTCTCACACTGTCTAATTGGGAGCAAGTAAAAACCCCAGTTCTGTGTGGGTAACTGTTATTTAAAGCCTGCCAGGTGGGATGCAGAGCATGAACCTCAGGGCTATGGCAGCTCTCCCTACAATGTACTTCTCTCCCAAATCACTCATTTCACTCCTGGTACATTTTACCTTTAGTGGCACACATTGCAATTTGTTTGTCTCTCACGAATATGTCACTGTTTACAGCAACAATGAGAGCATAAATGACATTTAGAACTTTCACTAGACAGATTAGTGGCATTAATTAAAACTCTTCTGATTTCACGCACGATGATTTGTTTCCCTTTATTCTATTATCAAGAATTTTGGTGCCACCTTATCTTTTGCAATGAAGCCTGACTGCAGCAGCCCTTTTAGCAGAGGGCTCAGTTACCAAGAATCTGGTGTCTTCTAGCACCAGAGAGAAGGAAACTAGGCCATTCAGATAGCAAGGCAGAGGGGATGTCTTCACAGGCTGAACTAACAGACTTAAGAGGGGGAGTTGAACATACCTTGTGCAAACAAGTTAAGTGGCTCAGCTGAAGACAAGGTGTATTACCCAGATTTTTCATAGATAAGCAAATATCTCACACACTTGTGAGAAAGACCTATCTCATTTAATGGATAATATTTCCTTTATCAAGCTTTTTATGCCTCCATCTCCCAGAGATGGAATTCAGTACAGGGGAGCTCTAATGCATGACAGGAACACTCTATATCCTGTACAGACCCTCCAAAAACTCCACTGGTATTACCATAACAGAGTTAGCCTGAGCAAAGGGTCAGAGGGCTGGATCAGCTCTCTATGAAACCAGAGCTCTCTATCCTGGCTCTTGAACTGTTTCATTGCAGTGTCATCCCACTGTGCATGGAGAGATAAAGTTTCTTCAGATTTGCCAAACCTCTCAAGTTATTGTCCTCTGAGATTACAGCAGGCTGTTTCCTACATAGCTAAGGGAAGGGAAAACCAGAACTTAAAATAGAACAATAAACCCCCAAGGGTCTCCCATCTGAACATGGAGGCCACAAAGCACATGAAGAACTCAATTTTGGGAGCAACTTGGTGGATTTGCCCAGAGAAATACCAGCATTGCTCCTACAGGATCAAGCCATGAGAAAGAACCACAAACATTTGTAGGACAAATTTGGTTTAAAGGAGGAAAAAAGCCCCAAACCCCATTTCTAGCTGTACTACATAGAAGACAAAAGCGCTGATCATTTTTCCAAACACTGTAATCTGAAGTGGCATTTTCTCTTACTTTTTAATTGAATGGATTGTTTCCCTCCTTAGAATAGGGCTGAGCCTTTTAACATCACTGCAGAGCTGAGACACTGCTAATAAATATTTAAAGTCTCAGAGCTTTAAGTGAAAGGAAGGATTTGTTGGATAATGTTTCATTTCCCTTAAACTGTTTATTCACCATTAAAATTGAAAATTTTAATTTTATGGGGATTGCTCAGAGAGCTGATGTTCAGACACTTCCCTATGGAACCAAAGATCCAGGAAGGTAGTCTATAAATAACTGCCTTGGAAATAAACTTCTGTGAATTGGACATAATCCAGATCAGATTTTCAAGTGTGTTGTAAATTACCCACAGCCAGGGCATAGGTCAAAAATATTTACTAGCATTGAGCTTCATTCCTCAGATTTACCTCCCAGGAGTATTTTAAACCAGGAGCAGAGGTTCAGTTTTGCTCACCGCCAGCCCCAAGGGGTTATTTATTCCTGTGCTGATGCAGCAGTTTTGACTCCTGGCCCTGCACTGGTGCAAATTTCCATAACAGCAAGAAGCACTGTTTGAATTTTTCTATGATATTAATGCTGAAAAGATTTTTTGGTGATTAAAGATTGACTCTACAGGCATGAAACAGAAAGGGACACTGAAGGGTCATTGTCCCATTGCACTCTGTGTGCACACCAGTGAAAATCCACCCCCTGCAGCAACCCTGGGTTCTCAACTGCCATCCTTCCTGAATTTTCAAAGCAGTGCCCAAGCAGTGCCGAGGTTCTTTGGCCACCTCTCCTGGTGGATTTGGCTGCAAATTAACCTTCATAGCAGAGCCCTGTTGGCTTTGTGAGAACTGGCAAGTCAGAGCATCCGACCATCCATTAGTGTTAGCAGGAAAAGCACTCCGGGGCACTAGGTCAAGGAACAGAACAGAAAACCCAAGTAGGTCACACTCACTAGAAAGGCCAATTCGTTCTTAACTGCTCATCTTTTCATATACCTCTGATGGGTCTGGGAATTCAGGAGAAAAATTACAGCGTCTCCCTCTGGAGCCAGAGGGGTGGTTTCATTCATCACATATGTTGATGTGAGCAGACAAGGGAGACTGTGAGGTCCCTCTCTCTCAATTTCAACTATCACTCTCTCTTGCAGCAGGTTCAAGAGTAAAGGGGAGGGCTCTCAGGTTCTCCAGTTCCCTCCCAAGTCAATCAGCTGAAAGACCACAGATGACAAGCTTCAAGTGCCACAGCTTCCAGTACCTGCGACTCAGGGAGCTGGCTGGTGGAATCAATTAGGAATGCACAGATTAGAAATATCCCTCTCTCTTGTCTGCATATCTTCCCCTTAGGTTTTGGTGTTGATACCAGAGAGTTTTGTCCCTAAAGGGCAAAAAGGCAAATTATAAAGATAGTAGAAAGGAAGGGAGCTGGAAAAAGTGAATAGGACAAAGGGATGCTCTTTCAGATGGTTAAGACAAAGCAAATGAATAAGGGAATAGTCCCAAATGTTGACTTAAAAATGGGCAAAAGGATAACACTGAACGTTTTTACTTTAAGCTCAGTGTGGAATTAAGTGCAAAGGCTGTGGCTATGGTGGTGGGTTTGGATGTGCTAGTTGAGACTCCTTTCACCCCAGTTTCAATACCCAAAAATAAAGTCTGACATACAGTGTGAGCTGTCAATCGAGGCTGCTTTTCTAGTCAACAGAAGAGAAAGAGAGAGACACCTCCCTCCTCTAACAACAGGCATCAGAGCAAGGCAAGATGAATTCTTTCCTGTTGGTGAAGAAGGAAACAAGCTTAGCTGGATGCAAGCCTGGGGCAGGACAAGCCTCCATCCCACACACGTGCCTGGCCTGACGGGGCTTTGTCATCTCACGTCAATACACAGCGTCAAGTCAGCCTTTCAGCTTCTGTTTAATTTAGTTCTTGCTCTATGCATTGATGTTTGAGCTTGTTAATCTACCTGACCCATCAAAACCTGCAAGAGCTGCTGCTTCCTCTGAGCTTTCCTTCATTGCTTTATCCAGAGTTTGAAGTGGAGAGGGTAAATTCTGTATTTGGAGTGACTTCAGCAGCATGCTGTGGCTGTCCATGCTTGCTCTCCACTGTCTGAAAAGATGACAACCAAACCAAATCCAGATTCCCTTTTAATCTGGCCTATTTTAAATCAAACTGCAAAGAAAGATACTAAAGCTGCTACTGTGAAACGTGCTGCTCCATGAATTAGTAATTGTGTTTATCTTCTGCATTGGGGATTTTTTGCCTGTGTTGCTGTTTTCTTACTGCCACTCAACATGAGGAGTTTTAGTTGAATGAGACTATTTCAAAGCACTTTTACACTCCTATAGAGTCAGGGACTTGTTTACTTTCTGACAGTTATTTACTTCCCGTAAATATTTCACAGCCACAGGATCTCCCAGATGAAAGCAGAGTTTGCTCTGCGTTCCTGTTCAGGAGTCTAATTAAAAACAGAATAAAATCGGAGGGATGGAGCTAAAGTGCTAACTGCTATGGATGTGTCTAGAGGGAATTCAGCGAGGGAGTCTGTTTCTTGGCACAGTCAGTGAAGCATAAAAGCAGAGGAAAAATGCCCAGCACAGAACTGAAAGCCCTGAGGTGGACGAGAGGAGAGGCTTTCAGAGACGGGAGAGCCAACACTGCTCCTGTACAAACTGTCTGCTGCCACCACTGAAAAGCTGGCCCTCATTGCTATCTCACATCACCAAAGCCAGACACCTCCATTGGCCTAAAGCCCTCCCACAGCCCAGAACAGAAGCCACCAGCAGCATCTCCACGTGCCTGCGTTCCCACCAGCCCAGGGCCACCACCACGGGGACCAGGCTCCAGCATCCCTGGGAAGCCGAGGGCAAATCCTCACCTGGGGCAGGTCACTAATGCCACTGATGTCCAAACACACCTCAGTACCTCGAGAGGTTACAGCACTTTTAGCACAATTGGTACTTTCTCCAGTATGTCAGTCACGACAACAGAACATTCGGTGCTGCAAAGAATTCCGGGGCTGGGCTGCCTTTATATTTGGATAACTTCCCACAATCACTGCTCCAGAAAAAGCCAGGAGCTTCAAAGTGATCAAATAAAGAATAAGAAAACAGAAGGATCAAGCATTATTTTCCCTGGCCTTTTTTATTCCCAGAAATGGTTTGTTTGCTGTTGGTTAAAGGAAGATTTCTTACCACGGCTGCATAGAGCGCAACAGCAAATTGCTAAAGGCTTTGAGTGAGGATTTTTCACTTAAAAGAGTACATTTGGAGACAAGGGAGATTATGAACAATCCTTTAACATGATCCTCAAGCCATCAGGCTGTTTCACATTATTGATCAGTGCAGGCAGAGCATGTTTTCAAAAAATCTTTCAGATTAACATGGAAATAGATTTCTTGTTCTGGTTTCTCATAAACTTCATTTCACTTTGCAGCAGAGAGCTTCTCTGAAAGAGGGACAGAGGTGGGGGCCCTGCAGGGAATACACTGCCCTGCACCTCTGCCAGCCCCTTCTGCCTCAGACACAAGCACAGGCCCAGCAGCCACGTGTGTGTGATGGTTCTGTTCCCCTCAAAAAAAGGGTATTTCAACAATAAAAGCCCCAAACCTAACACCTCAAACCAGAAGAGACATCTCCTAACAGCTCATGGCTACAGGAAGCCTATTTAATAAGAAGAAACAGTACTTGGGGGTCTATTTTAAATGCCCTTCTTTTGGGAATGTGGAACAAGTCAAAATATACACAGATTTGATCGATGTCATCCACCTGAACAGCAAAGCTTTCATCTCCAAAGTGCCCATGGTGGGGATCACAATTCTGGGGATTTAGTTTACAAAATAAATAAAAAGAAGGACTTTGCCTTCAAATTAGTGCTCAGAAGTTGACAGGAATAGTAGTAAACAATAGAAATTATTTGTGTTAATAACCATGTTTATTCTCATGGTATTGGCATTCTCTGTGAAGATTAATTGTCAATAATGCTGCAAATACTATTACAAGGGAAATATGCACTATAAACCTAAATTAATTTGACTGACCTATGTACTGAACTAAAATATTTACAGTAATGAGATTCTAATTATCTTTTGTTGTGGCAGGCCATTCTCCACACTCCTCTTTATTGATAGGAGATGTATTGTTTCAGTATTTTAGCTTTATTTATTTTCTCACATTTGCATTTCCTTATGCATGGAAAATGAGAGATGATCATTACCATCTTCACTTTGCATTCAATTTACATCAATGACACATTACCTCATCCCAACTCATTTATCTACCACAGAAATTTGATAACAAAAGCTACTGTCAGTGATGAATAAAGATAGTTTCAAATGGAGCAAGAAGAAACAAGATGAATTATAGGCTTCTGGACCTTTTGTTTGCTCAAGAAAAGGAAAATAAAGGATTTTTTCCACCTAGGCAGCATGGACCTTACAAGGCTGCAACTCACATTCAGCATTTCCTATTTCCCTGCAGCAGATTGATCTGTGTTGCATAGAAAAGTAACTCCCAATACCCATGCAACCATAAATGTCTCTCTCATTTGCTTCACAAAGGAACATTTTTAATTTTTTGGACTGAGTGAACATAATTTGTGTTTCATAAGGTCAATCCAACACTTTAACAGCTACCCACGGGTTATTGGAGCCTCACAGCAATTAAGAGCTCTCCAGCCTGGAGACACTTCTCTGGATGGTGTTTGCTGCTTGTGAGCACTCACAGCATCAGGAAACACAGTGTGGGATTCCCTTGCACTGACAACAGCAGAATATCCATCCTGCTTTGCTGGGAACGAGTGAAATCTGCCAGATCCCCTCTTCTAGCTCTCCTGCCTTAATAAGCCATCAGAGCCTTGAGCTTCTGGATGCTCTTCTCAAGCCTACTACCAGAGCTAAGCCAATACCAAAGCTAATAGCACTAACAGCACACTAGAAACAGAGTTCTGCTTTAAAACACCTCTAAGACCTTTTTTGTGGCTGGGCAAGCCCCAGATGTGCACAGATGCAATGGTGGACTCCAGTTGTGCCCTGGGCATAGGGGAGTGGGGGGAGAAGCAGAAACCTGAAGCAGGTTTTGAGGAACAGGGCATTGGTTGAAAGCCCACAAGCACTCCCTGGAGAGAGAGGAATGATTTTGGCTTACTTTCCTTACAACTCCTCGAGGAGGGAGGTCAGGGGGAGAGCGTTGGCCTTTCCAGAAGTTGATGTATCATTTATTTTTTTAATAATATTCAGTATTCTCCAAAAAGCTAGGACAGGGCCTAGGAAACTCCATATGTGTCCAGGGTTTGCCCCAGCACACCTGGATAATGGACCAATCATCGCCCCTCACTTCATCCAGGTTTTTAATTAGGTAACCCATCTCGGCTGACACAGCCCTGCCCCAAGAACACCTGGTGCCTGAGAGGGAACATCATCTATAGGGCCTTCAAGGGAATCACACCAGTTCTTTTGGACAAAACATGGACTACACTGAAGTCTTTGAAAATGCTACTGTTGACTTATGTATGGCCAACAATATCCCCTAGGTAGGAATGGGAAATCCAGTGCTGTAAAGAAGTTTACTGGAGCTCAATTAATTCATTCTTGGGTGATGCTCAACACCCAAACATGGTACTAATATCCCACAGAGCAGAAGATGAGCCCAAGGACTGCAAAACCCAGGCAAGTTTCTAGCATGTGGACGTGCCCCCTCCAATACCACCCAAGCTGTCATTTCAAGCTTCAGCAATGGTACATCTGGGGACCTTAAATTAAAGGGTTACCCAGAGTCAATAAACAAGCACTTGCACTTTGGAACTATTGACTGAGCTCCACCACCCGAACAAGTTGTCAGCGAGAGGTTTGGGCAGTGGGAAGAAAATGGCAAATATCGCCCTCATACTCTCCATTTGTCTTCTGGGAGCTTGTCTGGGTGATGAAAGTACAGGTGAGTTCATTTAAAGCCTAGCAAATCCTTCACTTTCGGGTACGGGTGTTACGGACACCAGGGAAGGGACAGTTTGTCACTTGACAGTGGGACAGCTGGTGCAGTCTTATAAGAGGTGACAGCTCAGAGGGATTGCTGCATTTCAGAGCTCCTTCTTAAAGCTCTGGTTCTTTTCTTGGGAGCAAAATAATAGTTTTTGTGCTGATTTTACACAGAATGTGTCACAGGGATTAATTTTTAGAACGGAATTTTTTTTTTTTTTTTTTTTGCACCTTTTAAGCTTTCAGAGCTCAATTCAGCCATTTTAGAATGTACACACACAGAAGGAAAAAGGGGAGAGCATTGCTCATGGAGTAACATCCCCACCTCTTTGTGTGCCATCACTTTGTCCTGGAGTACAAACAAGTGCTCACATCCATAAAACAGTCATTGGATTTGCCACTGTGAGGATTGTTTAAAGCCAAACCCAGCATGAATTTAACAAAGACTGTAAGAAGCAGCCAAAACTGCAGACAAGATAGAGCAGTTGATGGATGTGGGCAATCACACATAGTAATGCAGGCTGTTGCTTGATTTATCTGTAGCAGTAACAGTTCCTGCAGAGGCTGGTTCACATCCAGTGTGAGTTCTTGTTTGCTGCAAGACTGGTCTTCCTTCTTTCATTAAAACATTGCTAGTAACAGAATTTAAAAAAGGCTATTTCCAAAATGTTTGGTCAGCAATGAAACGTGAGCAGAACCTCACGTTGGTACCACCACCCACCCAGGTGTACCGACTGTAAGATTCAATACTCAGCTGGCAGGATAGGTGTGCCCCCCACCCCAGCAGCTGGCCCAGAGACCTGTCTCACTCTCTCAAATACTGATTCAGAAGTTGATAAATCATGTCTGAGTGTATTCTGAGTGTGAGGATGGTTTCCAGCCCGGTGAGTGCCCTTCCTGTCACCCCATGGAACCTGCAACCTTCAAATCAAGTTTTGCTTGTAAAGCAGCGTGTGGGATCAGTAAGCAATGGAGAAAACCTAGAGGGATCTGAGGGAAGGTAAAGCTGCGTTCATTAAAATGAGTTCTCTCCATTAAATGGGTTAATTACAGCAGGTGTCTGGCACATCCCCCTGGGAAGAGCTGAAGGAGCGTGTCTGACACAGCTGCCTCACTCCACTCAGGGCAATTTGCAGCAGCACCCACACCACCTTCCCTGGGCACTAAGCACGTGGAGAGCCCAACAGGGTGACAAACCCAAGGAATGCTCCTCCATCGCTCCCACCTGAGCCTTTCCTGCCCAGCTGGAGGCTGAAGCCCATGCCAAGAGAAGAAGGGGTCAGGTGTCCCCCAGCCAGGCTGTGCCCTGTGGTGCCACACAGCCAGGGAGGCCAAGCTGGGGGTGTACATTCATGTCCCACACCAGAACCACAACCCTGCGGCTGGGAGGGGACCGGCCACCCCGCAGGGGCAGCGTTTGAAACAAGCCTGGAGTCATCAGATGTCAGTGTTTTACCCATCCTTTTCATTTTAACCAAAACCACACTAGCATGAGGAAGGCAGAGGTGCAACCTTGCTGTACGATAACTAAAAACCCTGCAAAAGCTGTTAGTTCAGCCTCTGGCAGAGAGATCTGACAGTGAAGGGGCTCGTTACGCTGTTGGTGGCATGGTGTCCACCAGACCAACCTGCCTGGGGCTCATGAGAGCTCAACAAAGCTGATCCTCTGAGGGCTTGGTGAGGTTGGGGTCTGCTCTGCGTTGGGAGCAGGAGTTAATCAAGAGGAGGGCAGAGACCCCTCACTCTCCAGTATGCCCACCTGGCTGAGCTCATGCTCTCTTTGACCCTCAGAGGGATCAGTCCAACAGGTTCCTGCTCCCTTCCAGCACAGAGTCCCCAGGTGAGGGTCTGTGTCCCGGGTGGCCACCAGAAGCTCCAAGAGCTGCTCTACCGTGCCATCTGGTGACAAAAAGGGACAAGCTGCAAGTGCTAAGGGAAGGCAGAGAGGGAGGAGAAGCTGGGGAAGCAAAGTGAGGAGCTTGTTTGGGTGAACAATGTGTTTTAAAGTGGTGGGATGGGGGAAGAAGGGTCCTCAGCAGAGGTGGGGTTCTCTGAGAAGTGAGCCAGAAGCAAACCCTGCCAGGAGGCTGTCACAGGATGGCAGCTGCTGTTGTCCCTGTCTATGGGACACACGGCCCTGCCAAGAGAACATCTGTGGTGGTACCATGATGGGACTGCATGTTCTCATGCCCTTCACCGTCAGCCACCTCAGGATGGCTGGTGGCCACCACAGACGTCCCACCCAGACTGGGGGACCCTGCAGCACCAGCAGCTCTCTGCTGGTGGCTCTGCCCAGAAGCTTGGCCAGCCCATTGAAGGTGGATGCACACACCGTTGTTGACATGACAAAGCTCACACCACCCCTCCTGTCAGCAGGAAATGGTGAGTCTCAGGCACATGGGCAAGGGTGAGGAGCAGGGAGAGAACTAAATGACCCATCACTTGCAATGGCCACAGCTGCTTGCAGAGGCAAATGGCCTTTCACAGCCAAAACAGGCAGATGCAGTTAGAGCAGGACAATTTTTGTGTCCAGACAAGACCACACCAAGCAGCAGCCTATTATTTTCCCCTCTCAAACAGCTTATTCCAATCTACATGTCCGTGATAGGAGATACACCATCTGCTTCAGGGTATTTTAAGCATCAAACTGCAGCATTCCCAATCACCCTCTCACAGTCAGTAGTTTCTGTCTGTTAACTATTTTGACACATGGTTCTCTAGATTTTGATTCTTCGGATTGCACTTAAGTTGGGCACCAAAGAAACCTCAGGAAGATGTTAACACTCAGCAAATGTCCCTGGCCATGGGAAAAGAGGGGGGTGAATGCCTGAGAAGGGCTTGCTTCCTGGGACAACAAAGCCCTGTCAGTCCCTCCCAGCTGCACCACACGACAGTACCTGCCCCTCTCCAGCCCCTCTCTCTGTTCAAATTGCAGTCTTCATCGAGAACAAAGAGGCGAGCTCGGTTCTGCAGAGGCAAAAGCGAGCCAACTCAAACAGACTGGAAGAGGTGATTTCTGGGAACCTCGAGAGAGAATGTATAGAGGAAAGATGCAGCTTTGAAGAAGCCCGAGAAGTGTTTGAAAACAAAGAGAAAACGGTGAGCATCACACTACTGCCAAATGCCAACACCTTGTTTGCCCCTTCCTGCACCTCTGAGCCCTTCAGGGGAGGCACAGATGAGTGAACAGCAAGGGGAAAACCTGCAGGGCCAAGGGCAGCATCTGGCATGGCTGAGTCTCATCTGTGATCCAACACCTGGGCTGGGGAACCGCTTTAAAAGCTTGGTCAGTCACCACTGGGATTATGGAGGGTGGTTTCCCTTCAATTTTAGAGTGATCCCTGTGCTACTTCAGTCAGACAGTGCCCAGAAATTAGAAAACAAAGGAAATTTTTTCTTTTTTTTGTCTTTCTCTTCCCATTGCAGATGGAGTTTTGGAAAACATACGTTGGTAAGAGATGCTTTCTTCCTGTTCAAATGATTAATATTCAACTCTCAGTTGTTATTGTAACAAATGTATTCCTGCATCCAGAAACTGTTATGTGTTAGAGCTATGCACCCTAAATCCTGCAGCCACCAAGCCTCGACCTGTCCTGTTGGTATAGAAACAGCAAGCCAAAAAAGGAAAGACGTCTTAGCATTTACTTTGGTCAAGCAGGTTATTTTGAACAAATTTCAAAAACCTCACAGAACTGAACCAGTTCACACAGAGTGGTGGATCTGTTGAGTCCAGGTCACGCTCTGAGCTTCTCCTTTCAGCTGTGTAATAGAGTAAAACACCACAGCAATAATTAACACCCATTCAGCAAACAGCAAATCTTCTGTTCTCAAGCAGAGATCTCCAGATAAGGCCCAGCCTCATAAAAGGACAGTGTGAATCCCTAGAAATGCCATATTAAAGTGGAGCCTTGACATTATCACAGCAAACAGCTGTTTGCAATTTGCACCATTGCTCCCAAACCCCTACTTCACTGTTTTCTTTTTCCTTTTCAGTCTCCACCCCCAGTGACTCCTCAGTCCCTTAACAAAAAGATTGCAATGCCCACTACAACATCTGAAACTAATTTTAAGGACATTTCAATAAATGAACTGCTTCATAGATTGGCGAAGCGCCCAGAACATCTCACTAAAAAGCCTTAAATAATTCAGATTACTCAGTCCAGACTATAAAATAAAAAAGTTACATTTGCGTTGTAGGACTGTCCTCTGAATAACCAGCTGATGAAACTCAACATTGAGTTGTTTCCTTGCCACAAATTGGCTAGTAAATAGTAAGGAGTGCCATATATTCCTCTATCATCTCAAGTACCTGGTTTACTCTTCAGTTTACAAGCTGCTATTCCCATCATGTATAGCCCACAGGAGCTCATCCCTTGCACAACACCCAAGCCCCAATTGCCCTCACCAGGCAGCAACAACAACCTTATGTGCAAACCCCAACACCCAACTTAGACAAGCCAAAACCATTTTGTTCCAGTTTGCAGTTTTGCATTCCAGCCCATTCCTGAAAGCACCTTTACCTGCCACAGTTACTGGCAGGACACAAAATTCAGCAGGACCTTCCCCTTCCTCCTTGCCTTGGCATAAGTGTTTCAAAAGGCATTCTCTGTCATTTGATGTCACTCATTCACTCTTCCAAAGTGTTAGATTGCAAATTTTGCAATAGTGAGTATTTATGTTAAAGCTTCAACTTCTCAGCTGCAGGCAGCTGTGACAATAAAGGCTCTGACATGTAAGGAAAAACCTAGACCACTTAATAGCAGCACAAGACCAAGAAAGAAGGAGCAATGACAAAGGTTCTCAATCCTAATTACACAGAAGTCTCCGAAACCAAGGGGACAGACCCAAATTCTCACAGAATAGACAGTATTGTTAAAATGATCCAGATGAGGACACTCTAACCACTCCTGAGGAAGCAAACCCTCTAAATTTGTCTAAGTCAGCCAAGACATGAGGTCCTATTGAGATGTTGCATGAGGGTGACTGAAGAGGGATTCTGCAGAAAGGAGCAGAATTGACTCACACAGGACGGGATACACAATTAGGACTCCAGATAAAGTGCTGCTGCTGATGATGACCCAGCGCTGACATTGTCTGTTGCACACCTGGTGCCAGGATCTGACTGATTTCCCATTACAAAGAAGGAAGCAGTGCAGTCCCTTGCTCATCTATAACAGGAGGCTTGCACTGAGCAAGGCTCCAGCACATGGTCACACCAGCCATGGTGGACACACATCTGTTAACTCTCCTGTCTTCTCACCAAGATGGAGATCAGTGCGACCCCAACCCATGCAAAAATGGAGCTGTTTGCAAGGATGAAATAAATTCCTACGTGTGCTGGTGCCCAGCTGGGTATGAAGGCAGAAACTGTGAGATAGGTATGTACTGGGGGCTCATCCGGTGGTTGTTCTGCTCTCCTTGAAAACCCATGGGGTCAAAGTGGCTGCAGAGTTTCATCCTGTTGGAGGGTATTTCAGACACATTTTGCCTTGCTGTAAGGCACTGCAGGAAGTATACATTCAGCCTGTTGGCAATGGGATTGCAGGGGGGACGTGCCTGGGGACACAGGAGCAGATATTTCTGTCCCCCGCAGCCCTTGGTTGAGCCCTACCTCTTCTGAGCACCTGCTCTCATCCAGGGTTCAGTGGAGACTCAGGCTCAAGGTCTTTTGTTCAGCTGTGGTTGCCAGCGCAAATGTTGACACAGAGACCTTCCTTTATCTTCCCAGCATGAGCCTTTCCGGGGCTGCTCGTCAATCAGGGCCAACGTGCTCACCCCCTGAAAGCAACAGTTTTCCACTGACCCCAGTGGGGTCCCCATTTCTCATGCCAGGAGGGGCAGCAGGTGCTGAGCAGGACAGAATTATCCCAACCTCCTCTCCATGGCACTCAGCTGAATTCGTAATTATGATTATCAGCAGCAACCTTGATTCTGAAGGCAAACAAAAGGCAAATATTTTCCTGATGGGTTGAGGAATTTATGAAAACCAAACAGCTGATAATTTAAGTAAGAGGGATATTCAGCTCTTATATTTATAATATAATCAAGGGCTGTGAGACTCACATAATGTGCTAGACTCACTGCACTAATAAAAGATTCTCTTTCTAGTTGTGCTTCTGCTCTGGCAAGAGAGGAGTGTACGTTAAAAAGAGCATTTCAAAGCTGCATCAAATTTAAATAGTCTCATTGCAGATTTCTTGTGGAAGTGAGACAGGAGCAAAAATAGAGCTAGAAGTGAGGCGTGAAGAGGAGCTCTGTAAAAATAGTAGATGATGGCAATAAAATGGCTACAGGAAGGGAGGTGTCCTTGAGATAGTAGGAGTGGAGTTCTCTGCTGTGAAGTTATTTGAAAACTGAGAATTGAAAGGGCCTCTGCGGATTAGTGGTTTCCCACCTCCAAGAGATGGTGTTCCCACCACAGAGGAGTGAGAGCTGTGGTGAGAAAAGACAGGTGCAAGTCGTGAGACTGTTACTGTGCCTCAGGCTGGGACTTGTTTCCTCAAACATCCAGCTGAAATGGGTCTTCCACGTCAGGCTGCGAGGACTTATTGGTATGTCAGGAAGAACATATGGCTTTGCTTGAGGTTTTAATTCAGAGCCCAGTGAGAATCCCAGGACAAAGCCATGCTCGGGTTCGGGGTTTGCTCCCATGTGACACATAGTGTTCTCTGCAAGCATCCACACCAGACCTGGATTGCTGTAAGCACGGGGGGAGGAAAGGAGCATAAGGGTGGAGAAATCACGTGGCTTGTAACCAAATATTTGCAGGAGTCCTTTAGGGTCAGGCTGCCAAATTTTAGACAGCACGCAGTTGTTGGAGGCTGAAGGCTGTGCCAGGACTCTGTGTGGGACCTTGTATTCCTCAACCTGCCTTCTCAAAGAGTAGCCTGATGATCCTTCATTATGAGTAGGGATGTGATTTGGAAGGAAATAAGCATGTTATTTGTGGACTGGATCCACCACAGTGGATTACTAAGCCCAAAAGTCCGAGTCCCAACAAGTATCTGACCAGATGTACTTCAAAAGTGGTCTCACAGTTTCATTTTACTTCCTTTCAGACTTCACTTGTGCCATTAAGAATGGAGGCTGCAAGCACTTTTGCAGTCATGACCCACCACAGAAGGTTGTGTGTTCCTGCGCCACTGGCTATAGACTTCACGAAGATGGAAAGTCCTGTGAACCTACAGGTTAAACTTTCAAACTATTTTTAAGATACTTGGATTAAAATTTTTGAGGTCTTGTCCTGGGATTTAGATACATGAATCTCATATAAACGCAATATCCTGTTGGAAGCCAGCCTTGTTTTCCTGCTTAGCAAATGTAATGAGCCTAACACTTTCTCAAGGACAGATGTGGGGTCAGGCTCAAAGTATTCAATTTAGACATCCTTTTTTTAGCTTACATGGGCAGAGAAGGAGGGTAGTTGTCCAGAATTTTTCTCGTAAGACAAACCCTTGTTTCTGATGGCTGGTTGCACAGGTGATTCTCCCACCGGCAGCCATATTATATTTCTAGATATGGATCAGTAGATTTCTGGAGGCAGAAAAGTGTTGTTCAGCTACACCAGTATCCAGCCAACCAGAGCTCACTGCCATGTTCTTCCCATAAGAGCTACTATTTAGTTACTGCTTCTGCATTGAGGATGCTTTGGACTTTTCCAGAAGAAAAGATATCTTTCTTACTGGAAGTCCTTCTAAAGGTCCATTTCATGGCTGATCATCACTCAGTTATAATTACCTGAGTTGTGTGGATACAAGTAAAGCTTTGTGGTGGTGTGTCCTCCAAACAGTGTGTATTTGCACTCAGAGACCCTCATTGACAACCAGTCAAGTGAAGAAGTTTAGCTGTGGTAACGAGTGGGGTGGAAGGGAAATGCATTTCTTGAGGCTACACCTTCATAAAGGGCTAAAGAACAGCTGGTTCTTCCTATATTCCCCAACTTTATCCTATTCCTGGGCTGTTACAGTCACTCTACAGACACATCCAGACCCAAACCCACCTCAACACAGCAAGTTAATTGGGCATGAACATCTCAGAAGCACATCTGGCAGAGGAGAGAGGAGACTTTGTAGATAAATGTTTTGTCATATAAAGTCAATTTAACGTTTGATGCTATCATATGTCTACCACCTGGGTGTAATGGGCTTGCGCACCCAAACTCGCATGCAGGTACCTGCACAGGTGAGTTAGTTTGCTAAGGTCTGACAGCTACAGACAGGAACACCTTGATCTCCTCAAAGTGCTGGCTTTCAGCCATCAGTGTAGCAAGTGTCTTAGGCTGGGAGTCCTGTTAACAGAGATCATTAAGAGTTGCCCGATGTGCTGTATCACTTTCACTGCACCAGAAAGGTTTACTGTTAGCAATAAGATCATCTTTCAGGCTGGGTAATTGCCCTTCCGGCAAAAGCTTAACTTTCATTGGCTCTGAAACCTTCATTTCCCAGCCTAACCTCATGGGTAGCATTTGCCATCACGCAACACTTATTTAAGTCCTGTTCCTAAAGCGGACTGTTTAAAAATAAAGGATGAAATCTCTGTAGGCCACATTCACATCTGATTTTACACTAATGTTTGTTTGCTCAGTGCTGTCAAAAGCTTTTCAGATGAAAGACAATGCCTGATGCTATTTACTATTTTGACTGCCACTATCAGCAGGAATTCGGCACACACTGCGTAGGAGAGAAACGGGAAGAGCTCGTCTAAAGTGAGCCTGCAGATGAGATCTTCATTAACAGAGAAAATCTACAACTCTAGAAAGAGTTTGTTAATGTTTTCCTCACCTTGGTGCCAAGCAGGATTATCTGTACAATTGGCAGATCTTATTTCCTGTCCTCTCCCAGCTGGGTGTTTATTGTTCTGGAGTCACTTGCTGTAGAAATGCCGGCCAAGTGCCCGGCTGCCCAACACGAGCCTCCCAGGTATGCGCCACACATCCCGCCAAGAGAAGGCACAGCTGCACCGGCCCATCAGGCCTGCATGCTCAACACAAGGTTTTTTCATTTTTAAAGCTGTCCAGATGTCATTTCTAAAGCCCCAAAATAATTCATGCTTTTGCGCCTCTTACGTATTACCCGCACTGCGGCTCAAAGGCACAAGCGTGTTCGCACAGGGAACACGTGGCCTGTCTATGGATACGTGTCCCCCATGTCAGTCCCAAACAGGGTGCTGAGATGAGGCAGCATTTGCCTCCTCGCCTGCTCCCTCAGTCGCTGTAACTCTCAGCATGACACAGCCAGTCATAACTCTGACTCTTTCTCTTCCAGTGCCATATCCCTGCGGGAAGATCACGGCTCCTGAAGCAAAGACCAAGCTCACCCGATCCATGAACACTTTTGACAACTGGAACATAACCAGTGATGACCATGATGATGCTCATGATGATGTGCTCGACAACATCACCGATACCAGCACTGTTGCCACCACAAAAATCACACCGATAATTAAGGAGGGCACCCGGGTTGTCGGCGGGACAGACAGCATGAAAGGGGAGGTGCCTTGGCAGGTACCAGCTATTTCTCCAACCCTTCTGTAATCCCAGAAGTCACTCTGTCAACTCATTTATTTCTGAAGGCAGGATCATCTTACTTTTAAATACCCATAGCCCATCTCCAAGGTTAGAATAGCACTAGGTCTCAAGCCTAACAGGAACACAGCTTCTTTCTGCACTTAGTATTATGCCAGAGCAACAAAAGTTTCCTGGAATGGGGATCTACCCTGACAAAAAAACCACAAGTCAGAGTCACAGCAGCTTTACCTGGTGGGGCACAATGGGTTCAATACTGAACTACAGCAACAAATTGCCCAGTAGTCCATGAATTTACCAAAATTAAGCTGAAGGCTGAGGGAGGGAAGCTTTGCAAGGCACAGCTTTGCAAGGAGCAGTGCAGCTCATTTTTTAGCTCCATCAGTTTCAGCAGATCATAGAATCATAGAGTGGTTTGGGTTGGAAGGATCTTATGGATGATCTACTACCAAGCCGCCTGTGACGTGCAGGGACAACTTCCACTAGTCCAGGTTCACACAAACTCACGGGTGTGATTTCCTCCTGCTCCCACAGATTCTCCTAGTGGACAGCAATGGTGTGGGCTTCTGTGGTGCATCCATCATCAACGAGAAATGGTTGGTGACAGCAGCACACTGCCTGAAGTTTGGCTACAACATCACTGCTGTGGCAGGTGAGCACCTTGGGCAGTGTTGGGCCAGAGCAGGGGTGGGAAGCAGAACAGGCTTGCATGGGCAGGACAAGGCATTGCACAGAACACTGTGACCCACACCAGCATGGTGGGCAGCAGTCTGGCACAGGTCGCTATAGGGCAGTTGCATTAGCAGCATTTCATCAGCCTGGTCCCTGCATGTGCCACCACCTTTGGTGGGTGCAGTGAGCTGGGTCCCAAACCCAGGGAGCTGCTGGACCACATGGTAAACACATCTCAGCCCAACCACAGGAAAGCTCACCTGAGGCAGAGTGTCATTCAGGCTGCTTTAAAGCCCTATGGACTTCAGTTAAAATGCTGCCTCGTGAGCTGGTGTGGTGGGTGTTTGTCTCTGCTGACCACACAAGCCTCACTGGGGAGTTTTGATCTTGGAGCCCACACTACATTCTCACATAACTCTCAGTGAACTATCAGAATTCACGTGGCTGCTTCAAGAGGGACATCAGTAACCTGAATACCTCCTTGCAAGGAAATGATTACTACTTTTGCTCCTAATTTTCTAGAAGTAATTAGAATTTATGTATTGATGTAGAGAAACTGAGCTGGCATGTGGGAAAGTGTGCTTGTACAACCGTGTCTCTGAGGGGTTAGACAGGGGCCGTGTAGCCAGGCTGCACTATAGGTTGATGCTGCTACTTTAAAAAAAAAAACCAAAAGTGTATCTACTTGGAAAATGGTGTTTCCCCCTTACTCATGGTACCCAGCTGTGCCAGAGACCCTGCTAGGACACCTGCTGATAAGGCTTTGGTGAGCATTAAGGTGCCACATTTCACAGCTGTGGCAGAAGGAGCTTCCCCAAACTGTTTCTGCCCTGGATAAATAACTACACAGGTTACACCAATAGGTGCAGGAGGGGAACAGTGACATGGTTAGTAAATGCCACCAGCAGTACTGAGAGGAGGCATGGAAGATCCATGCTTTCTCTTTAAGCACTATGAAATGTATTAGTGACAAAAATGGCATTTTATCTCAGCCTTGACACACTGAGTTTACACCTATACAAATTAGTTCATCAAACGGGCTCGAGCTACATCTTCATTTTCCATGTCAACAAGGTGAAGTTATGAGTGTGCCTGGCTAGGCCCTGGAAGCTGAGTGCCATGGGGCTGGACACCGCTGCCAGGCGCTGGCAGGATGAGGCTCACAGCTTGCACACAGCATTTTTTGTTATCTACTTCCAGGCAGTTTTGCTAGAAAGCTGAGCACAAAGCCCAGCCTTGCACCTGCTGACATGGGAAAAGATAATGTGCAAAAACAGCCTCCCCCCAGAAAAGCACATTTCCACCTGGATGGAAGTTTTGTGTTTGCTGCATCTGCGCACAAACTGCCTCTCCTTTCAGGCTCTCTCCTGCACGTCACACACTCCCTCCTTTTAGGATGTGTTAGCAGCCAAGTCCCCTCGCGCTCCCTTCACACTGCTCTGCAGCACCGCTGGCTTTCCAGAGCACAATTTTGGCCAGAAGCAAGTCAAGAAAGCAAAATATGATTTTGCAGAGCTCCAGGGACTATTGCATTTGTGTCTGCACCATGTAACACAGCATGGACAACATCTGAGTTCGTCACATCCATTCACGCTAAGTGTTTGGCTTTGTACGTAACATCTTAGGAGGCCCAAAAATCTACAGCAGGAGGTGGAAGAAGCATTCCCCTCCCCTCCGCATTTTGCCTCTCCACTTTCAGCCCTGAATCACATTCTCAGGTGCCCGGCAGTAGCAAGGAGCTATAACGCATGAAAAACCATCGGAAAGTCTCCCCCGCATCTCTCTCGCACTCACGCTGTAGAAACGCAGCCTGCAAGGGAGCCGTGCCGCAAAGACACCCTCCCCGAGCACCCCGGCAGCCCCAGCCACCCCTCCCGCCCTCGCCGCCGAACGGCGCCTCACCTCCCGCACGCTCCGCGCCGCTCCTCGCAGGCAGCCGCAGGGGCGCAGGACGCGGACGGGGCCGGCAGCGCTGCAGAGCTTGTTCAGGGCAGGCGGTGGTGCGTTCTGGAGATCGCGGCAGAGCGGGCAGAAACCCCGCAGCAGGGGCTAAACGCGCCCCGCGCCTCGGGGGCTGCGAGAAAGCCACGGGCAAAAGCCATCCTGCCCTCCAGCCTTCTCGCCGGGCAGCGCTCGGGTGGGAGAGGGGACGCGCCTACAGGCGGACCCAGAGCCGCCCGTCCGCCGACCCGAGCCCGCGGAACATTCCGCCTGCCCTCTACCTGTTACACAAGCCGGGAGGGGAGGTAACAGGCTGCCGGCAACCGAGCCGCAGGAGCCCGAGGCTGCCGGCAGTGACTGCGAGCGGCTGAGCCGCGGGCGGGCAGCGAGAGCTCGGGGGCACCTGTGAGTGCCAGGATGGGGCGTGTTGTGGCCTCCTCCACCCGAGAACTCGGGGGCACCTGTGGGCGCCAGGATGGGGCGTGTTGTGGCCTCCTCCACCCGAGAACTCGGGTGCACCTGTGAGCACCAGGATGGGGCGTGTTGTGGCCTCCTCCACCCGAGAACTCGGGGGCACCTGTGAGCACCAGGATGGGGCGTGTTGTGGCCTCCTCCACCCGAGAACTCGGGGGCACCTGTGGGCGCCAGGATGGGGCGTGTTGTCCCAAGACCTCGGGGGCACCTGCGGGCGCCAGGATGGGGCGTATTGTGGCCTCCTCCTCGGGGGCACCTGCGGGCACCAGGATGGAGCGTGTTGTGGCCTCTCCCACCCGAGGGCACCTGTGGGCACCAGGATGGGGCGTTTTGTCCCAAGAACTCAGGAGCACCTGTGAGTGCCAGGATGGGGCGTTTTGTGGCCTCCCCCACCCCATTCTGCCCCGTGGCTGGGTGTTTTTAGAAAAGGGAAGGTCAGGTTTCTTTTTACTAATAAGCTCTTCATTTTAAGCCAAGATTTTTCATCAGCGGGCTTTGTTCCCTTTGATGCCAGGACCAGAGATCCCCTCACATCTCTTCGAGGGTGCTAAATCCCCCAAACAGCCACATTGCTACTAACTCTGGCAAAAACATCTGGGTCTTTGGCACATGCTCGGACGATGTATGCCCAGTGTCACAGCTGTGGGTTCGGGTTCTGCCGGCTGTAGGGACCAAGGAGGTGCTGCCATGAGGGAACCTCCAGTTCCCTTTGGCAAGGGGCAAGGAGCCTGGCCAGTCCCAGTCTTCTGGCAGCCTGAGGGCTCAGCCCTTTGCAGCCACTCAGCTGGGCTGGAATTGCACTGCAATGGCCTCACCAGGGCATGGTCACTGGTCCAGCCATGGAGGGCTCAAGCCCAAGTCACATTTATTTTTGCAGGTGAACACAACACTGAGAAGGATGATCTCACAGAGCAAAAGCGTAAAGTGGTGAAAGCCCTTCCCTACCCCACGTACAACAGCTCAATCAATGAATACCACAATGACATTGCCCTCCTGGAGCTGGACAAGCCCCTCATTTTCAACAGCTACGTCACCCCCATCTGCCTGGGCAGCCGGGAGTTCACCAACGCCCTGCTGAAGCAAGGGACAGGGACAGTGAGCGGCTGGGGCCGGCTGCATTACCGCGGCCGGCCGGCCACCATCCTTCAGGTTGTCAAGGTGCCCTTTGTTGACCGTCCGACCTGCCTCAAGAGCACCTCCACCACCATCCTGCAGAACATGTTCTGCGCGGGCTACCCGTCTGGGGGCAAGGACACCTGCGAGGGGGACAGCGGAGGGCCCTACACCACTGAGATTGAGGGCACCTGGTTTCTCACAGGGATCACCAGTTGGGGCGAGGAATGTGCCAAGCCGGGCAAATACGGCATCTACACCAGGGTGTCCAAGTATGTGAAGTGGATAAAGCACAACACGAAGCTCACCTAATCCAAAGGAGTGCTATGCTGTCCTGGGGAGGCTCCACTGTACCAGGGGATAGACTGGTTAGTTGAAGAGAGACCATAGCAATCTCTGTGTTTTTGAGCAATCATTGCATTTTAATAAACATTTCTAAGTGGGATCAATTCTTCTCTTAGAAGGTAAAAGTTAAGAGAACGCAGTGAAAATGTGGTAATAAAAAAATAAAAAGCCCTTTTAATGAACTCTGACTGTATTCCCGAATGCATTGGCGTGGCTGAGGTGGTGGAAGCCCCAAATCCTGAGTGCAGAGGTTGGTGTGGATGAGCTGGGACATGGCTCACACGTGTCCCAGGCAGGATGCCACCAATATTGCCTAGTTTCCACACAGCACTGTGGGCCAGGGATGCCCAGCTGGTGCCTCAGACTCCAGCACCCACCATCATCCCAGTTTCAGGAGCCCACAAGGGAGGTGAACATGCACAGCAATGCACCCACGGAGCTCTTGGCTGGATGTTTTCACATGATCACAGGCACCAGGAAATGCTCTTCCTTCTCTAGGACAGCATAAAATTGTTTGTAAAAATGACCTAAAATGTGTATAAAACTCATCTAAAGGTAGCAGCAGGCTTTATGTTAATGATTTCTGCTGAGCCTTGTTAGGATTATAAAGAGAACCGCTTAGTGCTCATTACCTGTCCTGGTGTTTATACTAATCATGTTAAATTAGAGACTGCAGCAACAGGCACTGCTGGTAGTGATGGAGAGGGTGTGTTGCCCTCCCCAAATGAGTTCATGGGATGTCCAGGCATGTGCAGACAGCCTGGAACACCCCAGAGGCAGACACGTCCCTGGGAGACACCTGCCCCATGCCCAGGGTGGGCACTGGCACTGAGACACAGGCAAAGGGAGGTGGCATTCCAGGGAAAGGCAATGCTGGACAAAGGTGCTTTGTCAGGGTGATTCAAGTGGGTTTAATTCAGTTCCCAGCTTCAAGGGAAGGGAATAATCCCAGAGGAAGGGGGGTTTACCTCTGACAAATGTTGGTGCACCTTGTGTCTCTTTCCATAGAAAACTCCAGTGGTGCACAGGGAAACAGTGTGGCCTTCAGGAACTGTACTGGGATGCCTGGCATGGGCAGACCTGCAGGCATCATATACGGGACACCAGCACATGCCTAGAGGCAGAACCTACTGACAGGGGTCTCCTCCCTCCCACCTGGTGGGATGTGTCCCCAGGACCACCTTTCTGCCACCTGGAAAAGGGCTGCAGACGCCCACATGGCCCCCACGGACCCACCCATGAGCACAGCCCTGTGGTCCTCAGTCCAGAGGTCCCTCCTGGAAGTGCTGCCCAGTGCTGGAATGAAGGGAAGGCTGGGGATGGAGACACCCTGAACCATTCTGGGATGCAGGAGAGGCTGGGGATGGAGAGACCCTGAGCCAGGTTGGGATTTCAGTAGCTGTTCTTTCAGACTTCAGTAGGTACACTAGGGTTCCTCTCCCAATTTCACTGCCACTACACCCAGCAAGAGGCTAATCGGATAATCTGCCACTGATTTATCTTAAAATCAAAATGCATATAAGAAGGTTGTAGTTGTTCTAAAGAGATTAAATAAAACCAACACTGAGAGAAATTTTTTTTCTCTAGAATTTTAGCAGAGGCATCTTTGAACAAAACTGCATATTCTCATATGGTTTATTTAACAAGTTTTTAATTTTAAATATAGATTTAACACATTTTTACAGGTACATATACAATATAGTTCATTTAAGCTTGCAGTCAGAGAAAATTCTCTACTGTAATTTATACATATACATGAAGAGCCTAGTTCAACAGCATACTCAGGGTAACATACCATGTCGTGTGCAAAGTTTCAAATGTTAAAAACCTCAGACTGTACATTCAGATTCGCAGAACTTATCAATCTCATAAATTAATAAAAGCTTAGATTTAAAACTATGGAAGACAAAAAATACTAAATCCATTTAATATGCAATGTGTGCTATGTTTGAGACAAATATTTACAGTTGTACCTCAAAATGTGTACTGTTACCACAAGAATTGTTACCACTATAAACAGCCCTGACAGTAACTTAAGACACTCCTATTTTTCCACCTAAAAAGTGCATTATGACCAATTTTAAAGTAGATGAAAAGAACCTTCAGTGGCTTAAAACCTCTCTGCTGTGACTGCCAGTTGGCTGAAGGATACTGGCATCTTTCTAGATCTTACATTGCTCAGTTCAGACTCAGCAGGACACATTTTTGAGGGTGTACAGGGGTTACCCGCAATACTGGCCACCCAAAGTGGAGAGATGTCCACCGTGTGATGGGGAACCCCCAGGCAACCACAGCCATCAAGTAGTTCCACAATTTCTCCATACAAAAATGGTCACAAAACCCCCAAAACAAACCCCAGCATGTTTTAACTTAACAACTTAGGACTGTGTTTAAGAATCGGTTCACAAATGGAAGTCAGATCATAAAGGTCCCCCTTTAGCCCACAACATAAGCATTTCATTTTGATGGGACAGAGCAAATTCACTACTGCATGCACACGATTAACCCTGCTCTCCACACAGTCAGGTGCTCTTTGCATACATTTGCTTAAATGTTCAAACCACCTGTACCTACCTACGTTCTACAAAAGCAAAACTAGACAAAGAAACACAAAATTAAATTATGAGTGTTCAACATTCTTTCTCCTTTCTCAAAAATTCAATAGATAATTTATTGTTAAAGATGCTGAAAAGTACAGTCTTGTCACAAGAACATCCTTAGTGCAAACATGGACATTTAATTTGGATTTATGGCACGTGTTCCAAAAGTACATACATTAATGTAAACTTCAACACTTGCTAGATACAGGTTTCAGCCTTGGGACACTTTGGGACCCTAAGTGATTGGTGACAACCCTGAGTTGCCAGTTTGACCTGATCCAAACCTCACTGAAATCAAGGGGACTGACTGCAATGGGCTGGAGTCAGACCCTAAGTGCAAAAAGAGGATCTTTAGCATTATTGCATCTTTGCATGTGAGTCAGCCAGCTGATGCTCTTACAGAACATTACATTCACATAGCTGAAGTAGATATTTAAGAAAAATCTATCAGGCAGGACAGACAGCTTCTTTGTTTGGTTTTCTTTTTTCTTTTTGGTTTACCAAAACTCAACTCTCTTTATTTGCAACTTCAACAGTTGTCAGCTAGTAAGTAGGCAAAGCCCACTTCAACCTGTAGAGGAAATTTCAAGCATCTAAACAAAGTGTCAGGAAACTGTAGTGTACTTCTCTGATGAAAAATGATGGATGTCATGGAAAAGCAGCAGGTAAAATTAATAAAATACTGTACTTTCCACAGGCGAAAAAAAAGAAAGAGCAGAGAATGGCTTCCTTTATGAGTATGAGAAGCTGCTTAGGACCCCAGTCCTGTTCAGTGCAGATGAAGCTGTGGAGGTCTGTGAATGTGATGAATAGTACGGGACAACTCCAACTATTGTGCTATTTCTCTGTAACACTTAGTTGAAAGCTTCCAAAGAGCATCGAAAATAGGATGCTACTAGTTCACCCTTAATTCAAGGGGAACTAAACTTTCTCGTGTTACACAGGGCAGCATCTATAAAGTAATGGAGAATGATGTTAATAATAAAGCATCTTATTCCAAGAAATACATTGTTCCCTGTAATCATGTAACATTTGTATAACATTCAAAAAAATATGTGCACTCCTGCAGTTCTCCCTAAAAGCTCAACTCCCACTGGCTTCAGTGAGAGCCTTGACTAAGGCAGGACCACAGGGTTGGACTCATTTCCATCATCTATCACTTCATTATCACAGCAAGGCCAGCTGGTATCTTCTCTAGACTCCTTATTTTGTCAGGCTCAAAATGGTTTACTAAAAATGGTGTTACTAAATAGCTTTTCAGTGAAGCTGGTTGGCATCTCAGGACATAGGAGGAGACCCTGCTTAACGATTCAAAGGCCAAAAAGAAATCAGCATTGCCTTTAATGGACCCTGCATAAATACAAAAGCCTGTGGCTGCAGTCATTAAAGTGCATGAGTGACAGTGCAAACAGCTGTGCTGCATCTGCAAACTACAAGTGGTGTTTTAACCAGAACTGAGACAAAACTTGTGCATTTCAGCCAACATGCTTACGCCAGCCTGCGACGGCTCAAGAGTTCAGCCACGTACAATAAATACCCTAATGTGGCAGATTTGAGCCACACGAGGGTTGCCTCAAGCTCACCACAGTCAAGAGGATGATGCCCAGCACCCTGGCCAGCAGGAGCAGAGGACATGCAAGCTTGGTCTGACAGGCACTACCAACGGGGGAAACCTTTGCCCAGCTTTATGGCATGAAAAGCACACACAGGGGATCCCCTTAAGGCTTGGAAGAGAGAATTGGGCAAGTGGGGTGTTCAAACAAACTAGGAGAGGGTCTGGCGTGTAGAACAAGCATTCTCCTTAAATCACAGAATGGTCTGGGTTGGAAGACACCTTAGTGATCATCTAGTTCCAACCCCCTGCCAAGGACAGGGAGGTCCCCTACAAAATCAGGTTGCTCAGGGCCCCACCCAACCTGGCCTAGAACACTTCTAGGGATGGGGTTAAACCTAGTGGGTGCCTGCCTTTGGCACAGAACATCCTTCCATGCCTGCTCTGAGCACTTCGGACTCAAGACAAATTCTGCCATATCACTTTTTTTTTCTGTTTAAAAGAACCTGAAAGTTGTAGCAATGTTTCTTTTCTATTTATGATAAGTAAAGGGCATTTATCACTGCTTCTACTTTTCCTTCTAATCATTTCCTTTATTCTGAAGTCCCTTCAGCCTATTTTATTTCATGCTTTTTCTAAGAGAAATCTGTCTCACACAATCTCCATGCAGCGAGTGGAAATCAGACACTCACCCTTCTCTCTGCCCAGCTTTTAAAGGTCAGGTGAAAAAAGCTGAAAGTGCTTTGGACCCGTTTTGCTCTGATGTGAAAATCTGGGACCAAACAACCTGTTTCCTTTAGCTTCTATCTCTTTACCACTGCTGAGAGAAAAGATTAGCAGGGACAGAGCTTCACCCCGATGATGGGGAGGCTGCACTGCTGCTGGACACAAGCACTGTGCCACTGAAGAGAAAACAAGTCACATCTACTCTGGGTTACAGCAAGGACCTCACTTCTGTTAACCCCACTTTCCCTTTGCCATGAAGGGGGTGCTGCAGCACAGCTGAGATGCCTCTCCCTTCACTGACACAGACACTGCCAGTGCTGGGAATTGCCATCTTTGGGACATCAGCCAGCAAGGGATATGAAGAAACATTTTGCCTCCTGCCCCATTGCAGAAGGGGAGTTTGGATTGTAATGCTGCAGCCCTCACCTTCCCTGAAATGAAGAGATAATCTCACATCTCCTTGTTAATTCATAGCAAAGCCAAGTCCCTTGACCAGGCAATGCCTGACTGCTTCAGCAAAGCAGCTGACATTAGCAACACACAGGTGAACCTCAGCAGTAGCTATTTTTTGAATATTGCTCCTTCTGAGCAGTGTTCTCTCCAAACTTTTCCCATTTTGAGATCTGCACGTAATTCCCTGCAACACAAAACTTTTCCTATAGCACCAAAAAACCCACCATGAATTTGCACAGAAGAGAAAATAAATCTGTTCAGAGGAAATCCACAAGGACTAAACCCAGAATTTACAGCTAGAGGCACACCAGAAAGAAAACTTGCTTTCAAAATGATCTCCAAGCCAGCTGTCTTCCCACCAAAAAGCCTCCTGGCTTATATCCAGGCCAAGATTTAAAAGAGAATGGTGGATTTGCAAAACTGGAAATGGTCAGGGAATAGGGCATGGACCAAGTACCCCTCTGCTAACTTAAAACAGGCAACAAAAAGTTCCCTGTAACTTCATTATTATTTGTATTGGTTCAACACTGGAATAATCAGCAGGAGGGAAGAGGAGCAGCTTGTAGGTGTGCATGTATCAGCCATCCTGTGGTGGGAGTTTTTGGTCGGGGCCACAATATAAACTTAAGAAAATAATGTGAAGTCAAAGGGTACCATTTAATCTATTCAGCTAAAGGATTTGCAAGGAAAAAACATGCCCAAACCCACACTTGTATAAATTCTGCTACGAAATTCTGTGATTGGACACATATTTTTATTTATTGGGAGGACCTGGGGCTGTGCAGTAACCGAGGTATTGCCCCCAGGAAGGGCCAGGACTGCCTCCGCCCCAGCACTGAAGTGATTCCAGAATGCTCTAAGCTCTTGGGGACCCCACGACATGTTAATCAGGTTTGCTCTGCTCACATGCAAAATACGTGTGGGTTCCGATGCTCCCTCCTGTCCCTCCTTTGCTCTACAAGCTTCACTGCCTCATTCTCCCTCTGCTGTACTGGAGCAAGAGCTCCATCTTCTGAAGAAGCAGAAAAGAGCCCAGTCTAGACTGTATTCCTAAGGAGTCAGTGGAAGAGTGTCACCTGCAGTGTGAAGTGACCAGCCCGCAGAGAAAAGGGAACTGCCAAATGCAAAGGTACTCTCTCAAAGTCAATTTTCAGGCTGCAAGTTGCTTATGGCTATAAGGACATGCCACTGAAAAGCTCTAGGAATAGCTCTAGGAAATAGCAGGAAAACATCCTACATCATTCTGCAATCGAAAAGCTCTAGGAATAGCTCTAGGAAATGGCAAGAAAACATCCTACATCATCCCACAATATTGCCTGGAGTGCACGTAAAATTAGAATTGTGCCTCGAGACTGCAGGCACCCTCAGCAACAGCAAAAGAGAACAGTTACCTTCACAGGGAAAACAGCCTCAGAGCTGCGACCAGACCCTGGGCCATGGCTGCAAAGCACCTGGGCAGAGGTGCAGGACTCACAGGAGGAGCTCTCTGTGGTTTCACCTTGTGAAATTCTCCTTAGTTTGTGCTCAGCAACTCTGTAAACCAGTCTGGAGCTGTGAGTCTCTCGGCTTGTGGGGACAGGACCAGTGACAAAGCAAACCAGGGTTCAGAGTTTGCCAGCACCCTGTTTCTGAGTTGCATTCACAGGTGGAGAACCCTCCTGCAGAGGACATGGTGAGATGGGATAGCTGCTCATGCAGAGAACACCAAGGTAGACATAACTGCATCTTGAAAACAGGGTGCCAGCAAAATCTAAACACTGGTTTGCAAACTACCCTTTACATAAAGTCAGAAAACCTCCAACCTGTGAGATTTCACTGGGGGATAAAAAATACCTTCCTGTACAGGAAGGATTTCACTGAAATATACTGGAAAACCATCAAGAGCTGTCTGGAATTTCAAGCCTTTCAGAAGGCTTTCTTCAAGTTCATCAAAATAATAGACTCTGACAAAGTATTTAAAGGGAAATCTGCTTGCAAAAATTTACTCAATATGGTCATAACTAGTATATTTTTTATTTTTCTTTTAATGGACTAATTCTATGTGGGTTTCCTGAGCTGTTCCCCCCTCAAACCCTGGTCTCCCATTTCCAGTGAACAGCATGGTGATGAAGGAACACATGGAGTGGTGATGCTGCATACATGGCATACAGGGCGACAGGCTGCTCTTAAGGCATTTTCTTGTGTCCTCTGTTATGCTTCCCTATCTATTTCTATGTACATTTACAGCTAGAAAATGTGAAATACGGTTTTTGAGACTACAAGCCTTCGGTCAAAAGCTGGTAACCTGTTTATTATAAAATTTATCTAAGGATGGATTAACCAGCAGGCAGCAATGAGGGCAGGAGTGAGGCTGCAGGGATGAAGTATTGCCTTTAGAGTGCTGGGGGTCAGGCCACGGTGTCATTTGCAGCACAGGAGATTTTGCCTAGGTGCCTCCTGTTCTCACGGGCTTTGAGCTACAGCAGCGAGGAGGCAAAACAGTCACGGAATCCCTGGTCAGACTCCATCACTTCTCCTGGATCTTCTACCCAGTGCTCTTGCAAAGAAATCTACATTTTTAAATGCTTGATTTTAATTTACTAGTGCCTAAAGTCTTAGAAATGTCTTAAGGTGTTAGGAAAGAAAAAAAAAAAAGCTTAATATACTACTTTTACAGGCTTTTTGGAGTAGCTGCTTGCTTTTCTATTTTTCCTGCAGAGGCATATGCAGCCAGATTTAGTACATCAAGTGTAATGCAAATGGCTTAAAAGACCTGATTTGAGAAATGCAATATTTCTGCTAGGCGTGCTATATAATACCTGCGACTTTGGCATTCCGAAATCTGCAGTCACCAACTACTATCTGCAGACTGTGGACAGGAATCCAGCCTTCTTTTCTTCTGTTTAGGTTTTTCACCAACCTTTGGATGACAAGAGCATTAGTAAAAGAAACCAAACAACTCTGGAGCACACTCGACACAACTGGGAGTGCAACCAACAATTCGTTCAAACCAGGGAAGCATTTTAACAGGAGGTGGGCATGCATCTAAAGTATTCTTCCCACCTAAACTTAGGAACCTAATTAAAAAGCCTACACTGGGAGCACATCTGCCTTGGGCAACTCTCTAGCCAACGGAGAGGAACAGGACTCTCTCTCAAGTCATCCTGCCTGAGATCTCCAGAGATGCCAGTGAGGAAAGCTGGGTACTGATGGAGCCAAGGGCAATTACTTTCCTCACTCCCCTCCTATTTAGACTGGTATGAATTTAGTCAGGGTACTATAAGTAAATTAAAGCCAAGTTTTAGGCAGCTGGAAATACTCATGCTCATAAATGACATCCCTCTGTCTCACTCATGCAGTGACATTTATGCTCACAAAAAAGTTTGGTGTTAGAGCTCTCTGACTGGCACTGGTCAAAATCCCCAGGAGAGGTAAGCATTCAGTGAACCTGAGATGCTTTGCATCTTGCTTTTGCTAACAAACTGAATCTTGCAAAATGCAGCAGGAGTGGATGATCATTGCAGATCCCTTCCAACTGAAATATTCTATTTTATCCTATTTGAATTTCCCTTGAAGTGCTTTAGCTGTCAGCCAGGAATCCTCCATGGGGCATTCACATCTGCAGATTTATGGGCTAGTGCCTGCACAAATCTGATCCAGGTTCCTGCTAAAATCCCCCTTCCCACACCCTGAAGAAGGCATTAGCACACTGTGCTCTCTCCTGCTGAGACCACGGGCTGGCTGACGAGAGCTAGACAGAATCAACCTGGAAAGGAAAGACAGCCAAGAATCTCAGCCAAAGTGCTTCAAATCTCAGGAGAGGGCACACTGCCCTCCCAGCCAAGGAGACTAATGGTTCAACAGGCAGGAGGCCTGGGATGGTGATTCCCCAGGCAATGCTCCCAGCCATAAGGAGAGAGACAGCTGCGAGGTGTTATCTTACAGCTTTAAATACAAAAGAGAAAGATGGTGTGCAAACGTCAACCAGTTCAACACTCACACATCTGTTTGAGGGAGGAAAATGTCTTGCAGCTGCTCAATATTGCTATTAACAAGCCCAGAGGAACAAAGACAGGAGCTGAGCTGGGGTGTGCAAAGGGCTCACGCTCAGAGCACCATCTGAAGTGGGAAGGGCACGGCAAGAGGGGCAGTGAAGGTGTCGGTAAAACCCACCTCTCCCAAGCACCCATGGCAAGAGAAGTCCTGGCATGTTTTCCCAGGCCAAGCCAGTGCATATGGCATCTAGTCTTGGCAAGGAAATGAATTCTCCAGCTTTCTGGAATAGTCTAAAACTTAATCAGAAGCTGCAATGGGTGTATCACCAGGCAAGTGACATTTCAAGGTAGTGCCTTGCAGGCTCTTAGAGATAAGGCAAAGTAATCCTAAAATACCTACCACTGTCCCTCACCATCTTCATGCAAGAGCTGAATTTCATCCCCGTTTTTCACCAGCAGGTCCTCTGATCCTCTCCTCTTACAGTCTGCAAGGGCTTTGTATTTTCCTGGAGACTGTGGTAGGAAGAAAACCTTATCTTATTTAGCTGCATTTCATATCACGCAGCTGTTATTTCTGACTGCCACAGGGAATATGACAGAGCCATATCAGCTACCTTAATTAAAATTATTTCAAGAAACTGTGGCTGAGACATCTCCTCATTCCCCAAATTGAGATATGGAAATTCTGAGAGACATGGACAAGATACATCCATTATCCAGTGAAGCCAAATACGACTAGATGACTGAAAATGGCAGCACTTCAAGCTTTGAGACTATTGCAGATTTACTAACCAGTTGGTTCCCATCCTCCTCCTCAGTGTCTGAGCAGTTGGAGAGGTACTGGTTACCCGACCACTCCTCCAGCCCCTCACAGATTTCCAGAGACTGAGACATTCCTGGCCAGCCTGCAAGACAACGTGCAGCTCAGGTCGGGGGTACCCTGACACCCCCAAAGCGTGCCCCAAAGGGAGGGGAAGGCTCTGTACCTCGGTGGGGTTTGTTCTGGGGGGACACGAGCCCACTGTCCAACATCACCGGGCTGGTGCGCTCAGAGTCGTTCTCTTCTGAGCTTATGGAGGCTCTCTGCTGCTTCCTGAAAGATTAAAACAATAAAGAAATCAGTCTTACTTTCATTTGAACACAAACTCCAAGAGGTTTTGTAAAATAAAGTCAGAAATAATACTGGTGCCTCTTAATGTGTGTTTCTGTAAAAGGTTAAGGACTTGAGTGCCTGGTTTGAATCTTTTTGGGATGGGAAATAAAGTTGCTGCAGCATCTCCACCCCTGAATTCGGGCACTGTTTTTGATCTTTGTCTGTATTTGCAGGGGAGCTGCAGCTCAGGCTCAAGGGTGCTCCTCACAGACCCTGTCCCCCGACCTCTGCCACCAAAGGGTGAGGAGCAGCACATCCCTCCTGTCCCCTCCCCAGCAGCCTCAGACAGAAACAGGGACCCCAGAGAGCCCCCAGCCCAGCTCCTGGCACTCACCCATCACTCAGCTGGGAGGAGAGTGGGACCTGGTCCATGCCTGTGCCAGGCTGTTGCTTCTCTACTGCAGGGAGGTCAAACACCAGCTCAAAATCCACTTTTTATTAGTAACCGTCACACTTCAAGCATCACTTTAAAAATTACACCTTTTGTACAACCCTATTGATTTCTCTTCAGAGAAAAACAGACCTATGGACTCTTGCAAAGCACAGACTTAGTTCTGATTAAGATGGCATGTTAGCACAAATCCAATATTGAGCATGCTACTGAAGACCATAATATGCTTTAAATTAGGTGTCTGTTATGTATCTTGTTGAATTAAACCTATGATAACAAATGTGAAGTACTTCCCAGGGTAATGATGACCAAAAAATGTACTTCTGTAATTCATTTTCACATAAGCACCTGGCCTTTACTGCTCCAAGTTATGTTATTTCCCAGTAATATAAGGCCTTACTGCGGTATTTTGCTACCAGGCTTCTGAAAATCAATTATCTAGTGAGAATTAGTGGATTTGAAGATGAGGAACATGAAAAATAGGAAAGGTTCTGCTGCAGAGTGAATACCACAGAGAAATTGGTCAAATGTACCTTTTATAAGCTCCTGCTGCTTGAACAAAATTTTTCTTATTTCATTCAACCATGCCATCTTCAGATCTACTGTTTGGGCCTGGAAGGAGAGAAAACTGTCTGAATTTTGAATTAAGAATCATCCATTATAATTTATGGATTAAATCTTACTTTTCTCTGTTGTAATTCTCTGAAATCCTTTTTCAAAAAGCCAGTGCTACATTTGAGACTCTTGGTCTTTTAAAATTGATGATTCCCATTACACCCAGGCAAAGAACAGTGGAAATTGTAGAGCTATCACTACGATGCAAGGAATGCAAGCAAAAGCACACGTGTGCATGCATCTTATCTCTTTTCCAAAATACCTAAAGGGCCAGAACTACCTTTTAAATACATGTATACTTGACTACATACACTTGTTTTATGAATTTAAATTGGCTACTGTGTCATAACATGAAGGAAAAAAGCCAGGCAGAAGTCCAATTAAAAAAATCAATTGACAATATATTCATCATGAGTTTTCCCCTGAACAACCTGCTAGGCAAACATTTCTTCATCAGAAATTTCAAGTCAAGATGCTACAAATGAAAAAAAAAAATCAAGAAGGAACCAGGTCTGTTCTGTAGGTGAGTGAAAAGACTACTGGGAATAACAGGACACAGGCTAAGCCTTTTTGTAGGAGCAGCTCTGACATCTGATTGTGCAGGGGTACATGGCCTGTGTCCATCAAAGCACTGGGGCCATTTCCAGCTTCACTCACATAAGGTATTATTCAATTACAGGTCTATTTGAGATTTCACCTGGAATAACAGGCTCTATTTCCAAGGGACAACTCTGTCTCTATTTTTAAGTGACTTTTATAGTTCTGGATTGGATACCAAGGACCAGCCTCTGGGACAGCTCTGTGAGCACCAACATGGGCAAAGAGAGAGAAGAAATGCAAGTTAAATGTCTGATAATCCCCTAAAGATCAATGGGGCACATTTTCTTAACCCTGCTATAAGGACGTACAAATACCCAGATTTCTGAAGCTACAAACCTGGACAACATAGACCTCTTCTCGCCCACTGTACCAGATTTCAAATTTCCGATGGTCTCCTTTCACATTCTCAGTTATTCCAACTGCATTCATCTGCAAATCCAAAAGAAACAAACAAAAAAAATAATAATTAAGCATATTACGAATATCACGCTCTTCCCCAGGAATCCAGCCTCTTGGCAGCATGTTAAACCTGTTTTCACCCAACTTAACACATTTCATCAATTTTAATTGAAGTAGCAACTGAAAGCCATTATCAGACTTATCCCCCCTGACTTTCTGTCAGCTTGCTGCATTTGGATAAGCTTTCCAAAACCAATCAATGGACCTCAGGGAACTTTTAATTTGGGAATCACTGGAAGTAACCGAAGCATCGTATCCTATCTTTTTCAGCATGAAATTTTTCAGATGAGGCACATGAAGCTTTATAAATACATGGCACATTGTTTCTGCCATGTTATTCTTTATTTACTTGTTAAACTCTATTTTCCTCTTTCGGTGATATTTAAAATCCATTTGTGAAGTCTTTAGCTCCTTTAGGAGTTTCAGTTCAGTATCTTCTGGTCCCTGACCATCCCTGTAGTTGTGACACCATCCCAAGGTTTCCAAAAGAAGGGCAAATTTTTGGATATACAGCCTGAGCTGCCACAAACCTGCCTTCCAGGATGCAGGCAGGCTGGAAGCTGAATGCTACTCTAACTGGGTACCCATTATCACTGACCACTTTTGATAATTTGGACAAAAACACCGAAGGCCCAAATCATTCAGGATCTGCACATTGTGTCCCACCTGAATGAGCAGCTCAAACTGCGATTGGAGACCAAGAAGCTCTTCAGCAACAAAAGACCTCTGACCCCCCTGCTGAGCATGCCATGAAGATGAAAAATGCTTTAATACCTGATATCACATAAACCATCCTCTCACTTAAAGCAGAATTTGCTGGCAATTTATCGCTGAATAAAGGATGGTCAAAAATAGCTCAAGTCCAGTGTGTTTTGAAACAGATGTAATAATAATGGTATCATCTATCATAAATTATTCACGCAGACTGGATGAGATAAATCCAGTATAAACACAACTGAAGCCTTAGAAATAACATCTGTTTGACATTGCTGGTCCTCCTTGATAACATGTGCATCCTCAGAGCTTTTGGTTTGAAAGAGTGTGACAGTTTACAGATTAAATGACATGGACAAATGTTTTGTTCCAAGTTTTTCCAGTGTTGGTGCCCATTTTCAGTGACTACCAACAGCCTCAGGAAATGGGAAGCAAATGACTCTTCCAATCATAGAAACACTTTGACTTGAAAAGAACATCAAGCCCAACCATTACCCCAGCACTGACAAGTCCACCACTAAACCCTGTCCCCAAGTGCCATATCTACATGTCTTTTAAGTCCCTCCAGGCGTGGTGCCTCCACCACTGCCCTGGGCAGCCTGGTCCAATGCCTGACCACTTTTTCAATGGAGAAGTTTTACCTGATATCCAACCTGAATCTCCCTGATGCAAATTGAGGCCATTTCCCCTTGTCCCATCAAGACACCAGGACCTCTCAGAAAGCTGGAAGAGGCTCCATTCTGATTTTATGAAAGCTTAAAAAAACCTCAAAATACATGAAAGTTCGTTGGAAGGGCAGCCTAGAGAACTCCTCATCCAGTTGCTGCAATTCCCAGTTCTGAGCATTTGTTTAGCCTGGTAATTTATACACAAGGTCCCACAAAACTGCCCAGGCATCAAGATATTAGAAATTTTAGATGATCTACTATGATGATGCAAAGAAAAAGTGCTAGGAATAGACAGATTTAAGGTCTGTTCATTCATGTTAGTGGATTTTGAAATTCTATGTCCTCTCTCTGACCAGGATTTACTGTCTCTCAGCTGTTGAATTGCTGCAATGCAGGCTGAGGTGGGTTGGTACAAAGCTCTGGGATGGTGTTCATCTGCATCGGCTTCCACGTGGCACCAGACAGGCTGATTTCCCTGGCATTGCAGTAACCTGCATCCCCTAAGCTACTGAATCTCAGCTGAAGAGGTATTTACCACTGGATATTTTACACAGTATGCAAAATAATATCCTGAGGGGTTCTTTTGTTTGTTTCATGGATGCTCCACTACACACCTTCTACCTGACAGGCTGCTTCAATTGTGAATCCCCAAAAAAGATTGTTGCAAAGAAAAATAATTTCCTGATGCTTAGGGACATGGTTTAGTGGTGGACTTGGCAGTGCCAGGTTGATGATCTCAGAGGTCTTTTCCCACCTCAGTGATTCTGATTATAAGATCATGAATCAAACAAATGTCAAGCTCCAGAAACATGATTTTGCTCTCAGTACAGCAACTCTCAAAACATACATGTGCAGATGTAATCCTGTCACATCCATGGATTCTCTAATTCCAACCTCTCAGTGTGTCAACACAAACAAGTGGAAAATGAACCCTCTTGAGGCAAAGAAAAATCCTGGACACATTGCCTGGACTCCTGAGTGCAGGATTTTCTCCTCTGAGCTGGATTTTCCCCCACCATCTCTTCAGTTCTTTCAAAAGCATGTATGGTAAAACAAGTACTGCAGGGAAAACAAGCTCTCCAGGAAGAAAATGATGCTGTTTGGGGAAAACATTAAGTACCTAAACATATGGTCTGAGATTTGCTTTTAATACACAATTTGTAATGTGCACTGGAGCTGAACAGACTTATCTACTATTACCTTGTTTTCTGACTACTGGTGGCATCTCCCTCCCCAGACCACACTGAGATCAGGGACCTGCAACAAGGATCTGCTCTGCCTCCAAGTTCCCTTTCTTCTTCCATTCTGAGGTGCACCCATATCGGGTTTTTATTTATTAGGAAAAACAATGCAGAGTACCAAGACAAAATGCCAATGTTAGAAGTGCTCATTGCACGCATTATACCAGAAAGTCTCTTTTAGAAGAGCAGTCTTGGAATGTTATTGATAATAGTTAGCATTTAGAGACTTGGGAGTGTTGTTTATGTCCCTCATATTTTGCCACAGGCTACTCTTGTCACCTGATAATTGTCCTTTTAGCTCAGTTAGAGTCTGTGGAAGGAGAAAGGCAGTGAGGGAGGAAGAAGAGTTATCACTGCATCCTCCTGCCTGGCTGGGAAATTGGGTTCAGAAGGAGCCAGGCAGATCCCAAGGGGCCTCCCCGGGGCATGAGGAGCCCCCTTGCTCTCCCAGGTCGGTTGGGGAAGATGTAAAAGGTCTTCCCACTTTCACGCCCTCACCCACACCCCTGGAAAGGGGTCTAGGGGAGGGAGGCAGGCACATTTGTATCCATGGAACTTGCCCATAGCTCCCTTTCCCTGGCACATGCCATCACATTTGTGACTCCAAGTCCATGGGCTCTGCCAGCCGCTGCCTCAGCTGTGCGAGTTCTCAGAGCTTATGCAACCAACAGCCTTTCGTGGGCATGGCACAGCCCACCCCTATCAGGCATTACAGCCCTTGCCAGCAGAAAACAATCAACTGTGCCAGAGGAAAAATGCTGTCTGGGTCTGCAGAATTACTGGTCTGCAACATACATGGCAATGTAAAAGTAAAACGTCCTTACTTTCAAAAAATGCTTAAAACTGTAAGATGAGGTTTTGTCATATCCATCTCCGTGCTCCTCTCGCTTCTTGCAGAAGACCAAGGCTTTCTCATACAGAAACAGATGCCTCTGCATTGGCTTGAACCTGGCAAGATCCTTCATTTTTGTTGGACCTTTTCGGTGTCCCGTCCAAACGCTGAAGGACCCCTGCATCAATACTTTCCCCAGCTCGCTCAGGTCGCCCTGGAGAGGGCAGGACAAATAAAAAAAGAAAGAAAAAGACATCAATTAAAATGTAAGAGGACTCTCCAAACAATGATGGGCAACAGGGCCAGCTCTGTTCCAAGGCATGTCCCTCTAAGTATAGGTCTTCCTGGAAGGATCAGATGATCTTTCAGGAATGGTGGCATGGTGCCAGGAGGGAACCAGAGTCTGGGACACAGGGCTGCAGCTAGTCTAGAAAGGCAGATAAAGGAAGAACTAAGAAGACAGGAAAAGTTCCTATGGAAGATCAGGTCAAGGGCTCTGGCTACTTCAGTGGGAGAGGGCAGAGGAGATTTGAGCCTGAACTAAGGTGTTGGAATATATAATTCTCCACAAGGCCAGGACTGAGACCTGCAGCTTTGAAAGACAATCCCTCACCCTTCCCTGAAGCCCTAGGAAAGACAACCTTCCATGGGAAAGGATCAAAATTAGCCTCAGAGAGTAGTTGATTAGATGTTGAATGTGAAATGCTATGACGATACCCCAGGTGAATTAGGCCAGACGTGAGAATACTAAGGTACATGCTGGAAAAATACTCTGCAAAACCACAAGGTGGCAAGTGTGGGCACTATGCAACTCTGGATATGTCCCTTAGATGTGGATATTTTCCAAAACCCTGAAATCAGATGGAAGATTGTCACCTCTAAGAGCTTCCTGATCCCATCCATTTGCTTTGTAGCTTTCTAAGATAGTTTTCAGCTCATACATTCTGGGACAGTGTCCATTTCCAATGCATCATCTAGCCCTGTGTAAGGGCTCTCATTACTCAGTTCTACTCACATCATATCCTGTTATTGAAATTTGATGCATAGAGTCGTTCACGGACTTTAGCAAATCCAACATTGCAACCAGAGCTTCTTGAAGTTCCTGAACTCCATCACAGCTCGTGCTGTACTTTAGCAGCTCCTAAAAACAGAAATGGAAGAGCATGTATTTCCACTTGAACAAAGTGGATTTTTCCACCTCACCCAAAGTTTCCAATGCTCAGCGATTTACACTGAGTTTCTCTTTTCAAATGTCACTGGAAAAAAGACTCTCTCTAAAGCACAGTCAGTATGAGGTGTGGAACAGATCACTGCAGGATGGCCCATTTTTTCTGAGTTTCTTTAAGGGTGGTGTCAGCTTTTAGAGCAGCATCACACTCATCTGATTTCTTTTTGTTGTGTTTTCCTGCTTGGTAAGAAATGGGAAATAAGGTTCAGGTTTTCCATTTGCTGCCCATATGACATATATGCCCTCAAAGGAGGTTGCAGCTTCAGACTGACAGACACAAGGAACAGAATTTTAAAAATCCAGAGTCTTCAAATCAATAAATGGAAGACATAAATTTTCCCATTGAGATAAAAGTAGTTTAATTTCAAATCTCCTGTGCTCACTCAGAGCTGCATGTGCACTCATTGAGGAGACTAGAAGGTGGGGTTCAGGAGCTACCACCCAAGTATTACTCCTGCCTTATATGGTGGGAATAACAACACTGCCCTGCCTCAAATGGGAGACACAAGAACAAATACATTAAAGATTACAGGCACTGTAAACACCTGAGGAGAAGAAGAGATGCATCAATATAATATATATCATTCATCATATTCTCATGATCATTTCTGGTTCAGTTTTCTTAGAAGTGCATCTGTCATTTTAAATCTCTGAACAGATTCAGTTTTTCTTCCCTTAAAAAGCAGCTTGTTAAAAGCACTTGTTTCTTTTTCAGGTATACGAATATTTGTCTTCACTGAAAGTCATTTCAGAGGGCCAAGATAAGCAAAATGTCATCCAAAGCTTGATGGCGATTTACAGGTAACCTTTAGTTGAAAAACAAACTGGAAAACAAACCTAATCTATCTGCAGATGTCCTTTCAAAGCAAAATATGAAATACCTTCAGAAGCAACTGATATTTTGTCAGGCGCTGCACTGGTTTGAGTAAATAGGAATCCAGGCCGAGTTTGTGTTCTAATTTTCTTTGGCATTCCTGGAACACAGAGTTTAGACTAAGTATGTTTTGCACCAACTATAAGCAGTTATTCCAACAGCATGATTGTGGGGTTTGATGACTTTGAAGATTTCGTGTCAAAATGTTGTATGGTGCCTATAACCAGAGAAATTTTATAACAACATGTGAAATAGTATAATGGATGGATCTTCTTTACACTCCTTGTGTGTAAGAAACTCCAATACGTATTTTTATGAGGCTTCTGGTAAAAACTGTGGGATGTTGAGGAGGGTGTTTAGGGCAAGGGAGTGTTCCAGGACAATTCCTTCCCTGGTAGAACAAACAGCTCACCTGGAAGAAGGTGCTTTCGGAGCACTGCCTCCACAGGGACTCTGAGCGGGGCTTGTTCTGGCAGTACTTCTCATACATCTGGAAATCCTCTCTCTGTAAGGGGAGCCAAAAGGCAAGTCACACTCACAGACCCAATCCTGCTGGGCAGCCAGATAAGACAAACATCCAAACTGTTATTTTGCTTTTCTATCTGCTGCCAACTTTAATATCTAAAAGTGACAGAGTCTGGGTAAAAAAAGCACTGCTGGGAATGGCAGCAGAGTCACAACAGCTGCTCTGGCCCATCTGCTGCTAGCCAGGCACCCCCTGCTCCTGGCCTGGCTGTTGGTACTGCAGATCAGGAGCCTCTTACTCAACTCACACCACCGAGATGTTGCAGAGTGCGACAAATTAGGAGAAACACTGGCCTTTGAGTCTGCCTTACATGTGAAAATGAGTCACCCACCCTGTCTAGGAAACAACATCCCACTCTCTCGGGTGCTCCCAGGCAGTTTTCCAAACTGTGCAGGAAAATTCTGCAAGAGATGGAAGAAGGGACAAAAATGCATCAGTGAGCAAGGTAAGGTTTGGGTGTTTCATGACAGAGGAAATCAGCCTAATAAAAAGGGGAACAGAGCAGCATCATACTTGTTGTGGAAGTCGTATATCTCAGGCATGTTTCCAAAGAGGATGTCCTTCCTGTTCCTCAGCACGGGAGGCAGGAGGATGAGCATGGCGGGATTATCCATCTCAGCTCTGTAGCCCTGCAGGATGCAAAAAGGGCTCATCACTCAGTTGGTAAGGCCTTGGCTTGGCATCTCCTCGAAGGCAGATGAAAAGGGGGCATGAACAGACTTTCAATACCTTCGGCTTCAAAATGCAATATCCCTTTTATTTGCCCTGTATTTCAGCCCCTGGGCATGTGGGGTTGCAGTCCAGCAGGGGATGGCTTGGGACAGCTCCTGTGGGGCTGGCAGAGATGCTCCTGATACACCAAAGGCAAATCTCAGCCACCTGCTTCTTACTATGGCCTGAGTGCAGGAGAGGCCCTGCAGGAATGCTTGTTTGGGGAGAACAACCTGCTGCTGTGGCTGTGGGACGCAGGGGTGATGGTGTGCACAGGGAATGAAGTCACACAACCCCACCAGCACCGCTGCAGGAGGTGCCTTGTTACAAAGCAGAGACAGCTTGAGATCAAACGCCAAAATCAATGGGCTTTTTGCTCTCGTACAACACATGCTGAGTGCTCAGGTCTTGCTCTCCTCAATGCCTCAGGAATCCTGTGCCCTGTGGCTCCACCTGCCTCTTGAAATCACAGCCTCCCAAACCACAGAGGAACTGGAAGAGACACCACTGCACTGCAAATTGTTGGGTAGAACCAGGAAACAATGCAAAGCTCCCCAAAGTAAAGATCCCATCACTGCACCAATGTACAATCATTCACCAGATGTGGTCAACATCCTCACTACAGCGTAGGGAGAAGGCATGGCCAGAGTTCAGGACCATCACTGCAAAGAGGCCCTCCAGAAGGCCATAATCCACAGCTCAAGCTGGACACCAAGGTCTGCACAGAACTGAGGCCCTTTTAACACGAGCAGCAAAAACATACTCAATATGTACAGCACATCTTTGGCTTTCCAAATTAATCTCTCACGCTCACTAAGGTTGGAATCAATATTCCTCATACTAAGCAGGCATTTTGTAGTTGATTGAGGATGCAGTAGATGATAAGTATCTGGAAAATTAGTCATTTATATTTAAACCTGCAAGCAGGCTGCCCTCTTTAGAGGAAACACTATTTTCAGAAAACCAAAGTCTATCTGTCTGTTTTTCTCTATCTAGACTTGACGTGCACAGTAATAAATTTGTGTACCTGCCAACCGCTTCATCATACAGAGTGTGGTTTTACAAAAAACCCAATCAGTGCAGGGCAATTATGTGTAACTACCTGCAGTCCAACAGATTTATATCCTGCTTGCCCCTGGGTGAGAGAAATGCAAGGGGGGAGATCTATTTAACAGTCAACTTGTTTAGGCCATCAGCAAGAGTTTTTTTGGAATAAAGTAGAAGTGTCTAAAATGGCAGTATGAGAAATTATAATCTGCTTCCTAAAGAAATGTGCTTTATATGGTCTCGAACTTCACAGTATTGAGACAGAATCCTCCCAAGGGTAAAGCACAAGCTTCTTTCTTTTGTCTCCTAAAGGTAAAAGAATTTAAGGAACACTTAAGAGAAACAGCTTTTTGTACATTTTCCCAGACACTGCTAAGACTAATTACCAGTGTTTTTGTGTACAAACAGAAGGTTTCTCCCTCATTCTAGATGAAAAGCTCATCCTGACACCAACTGTTCCTGCAGATGCCTCCAACAAAGAAAACCTAGGGAGAAAACTTGAACATTTATAACTAGCTTGGGATCTGACAGTCTGGTAGAAAGCTGCCCCATCACGTATTTGCTTAGTTTGACAGAGTGACAGGTGCTTTTTTTGTACAAGTCACTGGGGAACCACAAGGAACAACCTGGAAAAGTCACTCACCGTCAAAACAGTGAAGAGTTCCTCTACGTACACTCTCTCAGTTTCTATAAGCTCATTTATGACATGGCTAAAATAAATTAAAAACATAGAAGCACATTATTTTTATGTCTAAGAAAAAACAACTGGCAATCAATGCAGCTCAAGGAACCCAGAACAGAGTGTGACCTCATTAACAACGCAGAGATAAAAGCACAAGAGATGACACCTGGGTCAGGCTGGAGGAACACGGGGTGGGGCAAGGACTGGCCAGAAATGAACATCATTCTCAGGGATATAAATGGGGGGAAAACTTACCCTTTTAGTATATCTAAGCTGTCATCACTGTCTGAAATGAAATACTGCAAGGAATTCCGTTTTTCCTGATAGTCGTGCATTACTTCGATCTGGAAGAGAAATGGGATGCAGTGGGAAGAGCTCCAGGAAGGGCACTGCAGGGACAGGACAAGCCCAGCCACTGAGGTCAGCATGGGAACTCGTTGGAGAAGGATAAAATAAGCTTCCTTTTAAGAAATCCTTGTGTGGGAAACCTTAAAAGGGCATAGTATATGCCAAATATTCCCAGAAATTACTCTGCTACACAAAATCTGAAAATACTGGTAACATAACTCATTAATGCAGAGACAAATTTTCACAGGGGAATATCTGTGGATGGGGATTTCCTAATACACATCTCTGTTATGAAAAGAACAGGTTCAGGGAATGACACACAGGAAATCGATATTTGTGACTTGGAAAATCAATCCAAGAGAGGTCTCAGGTGCTGGACTAATCCAGTAAAACCACATGGATATAAGAGAGTTTGGGTTTGTTTGAATATTTTTTTAAAGTGGGAAAAAAAAGAAAGAGAAAAAAAAACCCACTCCAAGTCCAAAGTCCAAACGATTTTTAGAGGAATTTCAGTTTTTCAGTGTATAAAACTCACACAGATTTCATGAATGATTTCTACCTTGCGAGAACTTGGAGTTTTTCTTGATGTTTTCTTGCCAGGGAGGGAGAGATCAAATGAAAACTTCAAACTGGAATTAAAATCCACACCTTGGGTAAAAGAAACCATAATTACATAGTGTACATCTATAGTGAACGACAGTACAGACAGAAACTAGTAAGTCACGAAGAAAAATAGGATACATTTTAAGAATAAATAGTTAGCTAATACCAATGGCAAACTGACAAAATAAAGGGTATTTATTCCAAAAAATACCAAATAGCACAGGTCACAAGGTCATAAAGGCCATAAGGTAAAAAGTGATTAGAAAGAACTAAAATGTCCATGAAGTGAACACCGTAACCAAAAGTTACCAAAGTCTCCAAAGCCTGAGGAAGTGACAGAAGGAAAAAAAAAAAAACAAACCAAAAGCAAATAAAGTATGAAAAGGAACATCACCTACACATATCACCTCTTCCAGAGACAGGAAGACCCAAAAGAAGTGAGGACTTGCCAGTGGTCCTGCTTAGAGACTGCCACTGGGAGGAAGGGAACACGGATATGAAGCCAGATGGGAGAGGGACACCAGGGTCTGTTGCAAAGTGACTTTGCTCCACTCCAGCACTCGGGCTCTGCCACAGCCTGCCATACCACTTCTGCACATCTCACTGCACTTCATGGCTCATGACAGGACAGATTTACTCTTTTCCTCTCCCCCCGCCCCCAAAAAAAAATGGTTTAAAAATTAAACCCACATTTCTCAGACAGGCTTCAAATCCCGGGCAAAGATAAAAGAGGAAGCGTCTGTTCTCAGACAGAAAAAAGAAGGGGGGTCGAGTGGTGCAGAAATGTAAGAAAGAAAGAAAGAGAGGACAAAAGTGATGCGCTCAGTTGGTTTGGTTTCAATGCACACCATAAAACCCATCCATCTCAAAGCTCTCCCGATGGAGCCCAGCATGTGCCTTTGACACTGCCCATCACGCCAGCAGGCCTGCAGCATTTTGATGTTTGCTATCAAACAGAGGCCTTATTAAAAAGCTCTCTTGTCATGATCCATCCAAAGAGGAGCCTTTTGTCTCTCCCCTCTTGCTGGCTATGCTCCTCCCAGCACACCTGATCATCGCTTTCAGGAAGGGGATTAATGGAAGACACCTGGGCTTTGCAGGTGACCCAGTGCCTTGGCTAGAATAATGTGCATCATCCCACAAGGCATGAAATAAGTCCAGCTGAGTGATGATGGTCTCACAACATCCCACAGGGGTGGCCACCCATTAACCCTACCCTTGAAGTCAATAATTTGTCTTTAACCCTTTCCTGTTTCCAGAAAGCTGGAAAAGCTGAGTTAGGTGAAGTGGGTAATGCTCTAGTTTAAAGACTCTGAGCTTTTCTCCTGATTGTGAAAAGGGCTTCAGAAGGCAGTGTGGACTAGAGAAGGTGGCATCAGCCTGGGAGGAGGAAATCTGGGGTTTATTTGCTGCACTGGCCTGTGTCTTGAGTAGCTTAATTCTTCTCACTGTACTTAGCTTCATTCCCATCCCTTCACTAGTTTGGCTATTGGCATTAATCATTCCCTGAACCGAAGCTGCTTTTACTGTTGTGGGATGTCTGCTACAATTCACCATAACCAATATTTGTTAATTCATCATAAAAATTTGTGTTAAAACACAAATAGTCAATTGCTTTTATGTAGTCAGATCACTGAATTTAATATTCCCATATAACTTAGCATGTCCCTGGTTTAAAATACATGGACACTACTTTGGAATCTCTTTTAATTCTGTCTGATACATACAGGGCTGCCAAGGATGAAAGTTTTAATGTTGTCATTTAAAGCTAACATGGTGTCACATCCCATTATCAGAATTAGGGCAGAACATTCAGTGACCTCGGTTCAATGAGAATTTGTACCTTTATGGGCATTAATTATTCTACAACTGGGATTAGGGAAGATACCCTCAAGAAATTAAAGGAAGTTAAGCATCCAGCTCATTTCTGTTCATGAGATTTGAGCTCTTCATTTCTCCAAGCTCTTTTGCAAACATCACTCTAACTTTATGTCAGTACCAGCTCAAGACAGCCACAGAGAATAGGCATGCTAATAAATTTATAAACCTTGCCCTTTTTTCCCTGTAGCACTTAATTCACCAGTTTCCAGCCCAGCAGGATGCTAGTAAAGCAGAACTGGAGGTACACACTACTTACAGCTCTGTTTTCACTGAGTAGGAAGTGAAAATAAATAAGAAGCAACTAGCCCCATTCTTCACACAGGTATGGGAAGATTGACACAGAAAATGGAAAGATAATAAATCAACTGATATATGTTTAACATTACACAGCAATTCTGTATCTGCCAACAAAGTTTAGTTGGTTTCTCAAGACAATCCTGAGCCTGACTCTTCCTGTTTCAAAGCAAAATTGTAGCTGAAAATACCTTAAACTCAAAATACTTCACCATGTTTAGGAGAGAATAATGGTGATTTTGATCTCGGTGGATTTTCTGGCCGAGGAGCTACCAACTGGACGGGCCTCACATGTTTATCCAACAGCTTCTTGAAGCAAGACTGCCGATTCTCAAACATGCTCCGAACGTTCTCAAGCTTCACCTGCACTGACTGGATCTGGCACTGCAGAGATGGGAAAAAGACTCCCATTATCAAATAACCACCATTATCTTGCCCTCTGACACAAAACAGAGGACTATAAACGTGACAACACTGCACCACAGTCCAACCTTGCTTTCTACTTGTGTGACAAGGAACTGGAGGGGTCGCTTACCTTCAACTCAGATGTTAAGACTGACTCAAAATCGTAGTGTAGGGCTTGGGGATCATGGTTTAAGTAGGTTGAAGAGTTTTCAAGAAAACTTTCGATGTCCTGGAGAGCTTTCTGAGCGCCCTCTTTCGACTGGCACTTATCCATTTGCTGGTTGGCGAGCAGGTAGGCACCTTCATCACAGCACTGCAGAGCCTGGTAACAGCACAGGGAGCGAGCCCATCAGCAGCACCCCTACTACAGCAAGGTTCCCATGAGGAATGTCATTTACTGCATCTGTATTTTTTAACATGGAGCTAATTAGCACCCCTAAAGACCTTGGCAGTGACTGTGTTTTGATTAGAAAGCAGAAAGGCCACATTTTTTTCTGGAGGGTGATTGCAGTCCTCAATATACACTTGTAGCTGGACAAAACCAGTGGTATAATGAATACAGAAGCACTATTTAGTGCACAGCTGAACTAAATGACAGGCAGATCTTTAATTTATCCAACTCAGAAAGCTGAAGGGGGCACTATGGACTTCACAACGAGACTGGCAGATTTCCTGAGATAAATGCCTGGCTCAGTGCAGACTTCATCAAAACAACTGCATTCAGGTTTTTAAAAATAATAAGGATTTTAAATTGCAGTCTAAAGTTCAATATTTAACATGCACAGGTAACAGGTGAATGCCAGGCTGGGGGCAGCTGGCACTCACACAGGTGTGAGAAGATGATCCAGCCAAGAGCAACAGAAAATCTCCAGTGAACAGGAAGAGAGACCATGGAGAGCAGTCTCTCTTCAAAGAGAGCAGTTAAGGTTTATGGTGAAACAAACCAAACCTTTTGTAGCAAATCTTGATGCAAAGAACACATTACCTTGTCTGCACACCCTGGTCACTGTAATGGTTATGGTTTCTCCAGGGATGGTTCTCCACTAAGATTGCTTCCCTCCTGCTCCCTGCCTGCCTGGCCTTTTCTTCCTCCTCCCTCTCTCCATAAACACTTCTTCCAAATGGCCCAGAAGTTTTAGACTTTTCCCTAAGACTCTTATGTTCTCATTTTCTATGTCCAGATCCCTCAGGATTTCTCTGCTGACCCTGGCCCATGTGTCAAGCATGTCCCTTCACAAAACTCACATCCTCAGTTGGGCTCTTGTGAATCATTTCTCTTCACTCTTCTTTCCCCTACATTTTTGAGTCTTCCCCCATATGTTATGGTCATGTCAGAGACACGTCAGGATAGCAACTTTTTTTTGCCTCTCCATGTGCCTGGTAACAAGTCTCTGCCTATTAGCACAGCTAAAGCACTTAAAATATAAATCATTCTTTTTTTCAGCTGTGCTCCAGCAAAGCCCGCAGGCCAGACCCCTGACACCAAGCAGGACTGCAAGGAGTCCAGGAGAGGCCACTGCTCCACAGCCCAGAGGCTGCCAGGGAAGCATCTGTCCCACCGACTAGTGCAACACTGAATTGGAGCACACAGAGAGAAAAAACAAGTTCCACAGTTCCCCGAAACAGTGAAACAGAACAGGGTCAAACTTCACTGTTTCTCTTAATGGCCTCAAGCATATTACAGCCGTGTGCCTTCTGGCCTAATTAGTGTGAATTTCCCTAAATGAATATTTGATGCTGATTAAGATATCAAAGAGTGCTGGAACCACATGATTCCACTTCCATGCTAGCACACAGCAGCTGTGCCTATCTACCAATCTGTCGCTTTATTTTACACTGAGCTGTGTTCATTCTTAATAAATCTCTCAGAAAAAAAGGCCTGGAGTTTATCTGAAAACATTACCTCTATTGCACTGCGTATGAAAACCTCCAAAGTCAATTAACACATGGATGCAGCATGAAAGCAAAACCAGGAGCAGCAGCTGAACTTTGGTGTTCTGAATTGCCCTCTGGAGATGCCCACCTCTTTCTGCTGACTTCACAGCAGCAGCAGCAGATACCTGTTTGCTAACTTCCCCAGCTTAGTGTGGGCTGAGGCACTCCTCCAGCCTCTGGGGAATGCTTTCCTACCATTAACTGCTGAAGCAAAGCTGCAAATTTCAGGTGCTTCCAGCTAAGAAGTAGAGAGGCTAACCCCATAGAGAAGCTAACTATCTGCTTCTCAGAGCACTGTGTCTCTGAACTCTACCTGCTGAAGGCGGGTATGAAGCTCCAAGGTCTTCTGCAGTCGCATCTGCTTCCTTTTGATCTCATCAGACAAGACATCAGAATGGTGCCGCAGCTCATTGCATTGCTGGCAGATTAAGTTGAGTGCGTAGTGATGATTTGCTGCTAGCTGGTGTCCGTGCAGTATCACCACCTGAGCCTTCCCTATCAGATCCTTCAGTGAAAGGAAGAGAATGGATTGCACACTTACTGAAATGATGTCAACACATCTACATGTAACAACATGCACTTTCTCGTCTTACCAGACTGCAGGCACACATGGAGATAACTGCCATTAGGAGTAGCCAGAATGGGTGACTTATGCAGGATAAAATGGCCCCCATCATCTGGGAAAAAAAGCTTTTGCTATCCATAAAAAAGATGAAGAAGAAAACAGTATTTCCCCAAACTAGCAATGCTGTGAGTGCCTGCTGGCAATGCATCTGTTGTCTCCAGGAACTGCACCCTGAGTCAAATGCAGCTGATGTCCAGTTTAGGCACACTGTGCTCATAAGCATCAAAGAGAATTGGAGTAGTTAAAGTTTATGGTGGAAACAAACCAAACCCTTTGTAGCAAATCTTGATGCAAAGAACACATTACCTTGTCTGCACACCCTGGTCACTGTAATGGTTATGGTTTCTCCAGGGATGGTTCTCCACTAGGATTGCTTCCCTCCTGCTCCCTGCCTGCCTGGCCTTTTCTTCCTCCTCCTCCCTCTCTCCATAAACACTTCTTCCAAATGGCCCAGAAGCTTTAGACTTTTCCCTAAGACTCTTATGTTCTCATTTTCTATGTCCAGATCCCTCAGGATTTCTCTGCTGACCCTGGTCCACGTGTCAAACACATCTCTTCACAAAACTCACATCCTCAGTTGGGCTCTTGTGAATCATTTCTCTTCACTCTTCTTTCCCCTACATTTTTTAGTCTTCCCCCATATGTTACAGTCAAGTCAGAGACACGTCAGGAAAGCAACTTTTTTTTTGCCTCTCCATGTGCCTGGTAACAAGTCTCTGCCTATTAGCACAGCAAAAGCACTTAAAATATAAATCATTCTTCTTCCAGCTCATTAAATCCCACGCCTCCCCCATGTTCAGACATTTATCTGTTCCGGATTTTCATGGTGGCTCAGCAATTTATTTTAACTATGATAATTAAATACTCTGTTTCTGGCTTTCAGAGTGATCACAGCGTTGCTGCGCAAAGACATGAAATCGATCCTCTCATGCAGCCACTTGCCAACAAATTACACCAGAACCAGGTAACTCCAGAAAACACCTCCAACCACAAATACAGAATGTGGTTCTTGTGTTTCATGAGGGCCTCTTTCTATGTAACATTATCTCACCTGAGCCATACCATCGAAATGATCCAGGTCCTTGAGCCTCTGCTTCACCTGGGGGGCACTGTCACCAGTGTCGGGCAGCTCCGCTTGCTGACCCATTAAAAATTCAATGGCATTCTTGACCTAGACACAAAGAAGAAGATTGCTGCAAAAGGGATACAAAGCACAGGCAGGAAATCATTCTGAGACCAAAATTAATCACACTTTAGCTAAGATTGCTAAATCCAATAATAAAACTAGTGGCCAAGAACTAATTTCTAAATTCTGAGATGCTTCTATCGGCAAAATCCATGCGACTGTAGGGCAGTGATACCTAAATTAGCTTTGTATGAGGAAGCACAGTGGTCTCCCCAAGCTATCTAGCCCTGCCAGAATCAAGGAAAAGGAGCATAAATTAAAAAATTCTCAAAATAAAAAGCACAAATAATTCTCTCCCCTTCATTTCATCTCCAACTCTCTTTTCTGCCAGTGGAAGTGCATCTGATCATACCTCTTGAAAACTTTGCTCAAACTTCCACAGTTGTAAATATTGCTCCATTTTTAATTGGTGTTTTTCCCAGAAGCCATCAAAAGCAGTCTCCATCTCACGCAGCTGGCCAAGTAACCTTGAGCACGGAAAAAGGACAAGATTGAAACAATTTGTAAACAGAAGACAAGCAGAGATGGGCAAGACGTAGAGAACACCCACTGAGGTCTTCAGGACCCAAGGCCTCAGAAGAAGTCAACAGACTTGTGTATATGACTTGAGAAGATCTCAGAGAGAATTTTAATCAAATAATCACTGCAGATGACAGTAGCTGTACAAAGCAGTTGTAGGTATCTCCATTTATCTGATATATACCTGGGAGCCTGGCACTAGAGAGCCCTGCATCTGCTCCACAGCCCCCTCATAACAGTGGGGACAAAAATCAGGGCAGGTCAAAATCAACTGATAGAAGTCACCCAGCAACTCAATGGGATTGGAGCAAAAATCTGGTATCTTTGTCTTTGGTAGGTGACCTAAACAGCACATTTACACCTAAATAGCTTGAGTGCTTCCATGGAAAAATCAGGGAAATGAGAAGCACAGTGCACTCACCGATTCACAGTCTCCCAGTCTCCAGGTCTCTCGTGGGGCTCATCCTGACTGCCTTCCCCAGAGTCAGGCTCTTCAAAACTGCTCAAAAGCAAGTTTCCCTCTTTTGTGACTGCTGTAATATCTTCCTGTATAACACAAAACATTGCTGATTCAGGCTACTTCTTTTGAGGTAAGGATAAGTCCTTTTGTCTTTCTCCTGCCTTGGTTTCCCTGTGTGAAATGAAGGGCCAATATCCATCAAGCCAAAGGACTCCCAGGAGATGTTTTAGTTCCCTTGCCATGGAATTAGGCCCTGGAGCTGCAGGAGGCTGACCCATGGACTGGTCACCAGGTTGGGTGGAAATGGCACACATGAAAACATCAGGCCACAAAATTACTTAAGAGTTAGGAGGACAGCACAGCCACAGCTCTCTCCTGATGAGCAGGTGGGGTTGTATGAGACATCTATCCACAACTTCATGTCTTCAAGCAAGTATTTCCACAGCTTGAAGGCTGTGCTTCTCCATCAAGGTCATGACTGGAAGTTGTAGAAAGAGCATCCCACTGTGGGACAAAGCTGAGACTGAGACCACGTGGCGTCATCACTTACTACAGACTCTACAGGTAAAATCAACACTTCCAGTGCAACCTCCACTTGCAGAAAATGTAATCCCTTGGTGTGTTCATCAGCATCAGCTGAGGTGCTTTGTGTTGTGCCAGGCTCAGCCCCAAAGCAAACAGGGGCCTTTAGTCAATTATTTTTGGGAAAAGGAGGCCAAACGCTGAGAAGGGGAGAGAAAACACGTGTAGGTGATGAACTGCATTGAAAGAGGCCCTGAAGGAGAGACCTGTGTTTGGCTCCACTGGACAGCCAGGTACTGGAGGAGCAAGAGCCCATCCTAAGAGATGGTCAGGTTTCCATTGCAAGAGAAACAACAGCAAAACCACTTCAGGGAGAAGATATGGAAAACCCAGACTTGCTTAAATGTCTGCCTGCCCCTGACAACTCATGGCAACCCAAACCTAACAGCATCATCAGGGCAGCAGCCCAGAAACAGGACACAGCTGCAGGAGCTTCTCCTCTACCACACGCAGTGTCCGCTGCCAGTTTGCAACCCCATCACTAAAACATCCTGGAAGATGACTGCAAGGCAAAAACCCTGTCTCCTCTTGATACTACCACATCCAGGAGACTCAGAAGGGAAGAGGAATTATCCAGCATGCTTTATACTGCAGGTGGCTGTTATTTCATCCTCTTTACATCTCACTCTCCAGAGCCCCACATCCCTCCTTTGATTCAAAGCTGTTCATTACCCATAAGGCAAAGTAGCCTGACTGTCAAACAGGTGTTAACTTGACTTTTTCCCATTCAGTATATCAAAGAGGTTAATTTCTTAGTTACTCTGTTTAATTAGTTTCTGTCATTTGTTCACTGCACTTGCAACCAGCTTCTGTTCAGCATCACAGCTACATAAATTATTCTGATCAACTCATTATTTGAATTCAGAAATCAGCTGTACCAATCTTGGGATTGTCATGAGAGAGACAAGGATCTCATGTCTTGCTGTCACCAAAATCTGTGCACAGTTTCTCATCTGCTTTCATCTTTTGTGGTCTTAGAAAGAACAAAAGAAAAAAGCCAACAGACCTCATTTCAGTCAAAAGCCAGCGAGTGGTTTGAAATTAATAGATGAGGAATTAAAAGGAAGCGATGCCTCGCACTGAGTGCTGCTGTACTTTATATGCAAATGAAAACAGATGATGTGTTTTATTTCTCCACAGGGGAAAGTGTGTATTACTGGCTCGTTTATACACAGAAACACATCACGTAGTCGACATCTGCCCCCTGCACTTTGGCTAAAGTCCTCAGCATGAAGCTTAAGTCAGTAAATCATATTGCAATAGATGTAGTTGCTGTTTCACACTACTCATTTTCAAAGAAGAAATAAAGGCCATTGGCAGTATCTATAATGATACTTTCTATGCAAGCACACATACATTTATGCCTACACACGGCACACTTTGGATGACATTTTCAGTATTTCTTACAGGCAGATCTCTGGGAACTCACTGTCAGGTGAATGACAAATGATTACTAATGGAAACAGATACACTTCTTTGACTTCGGTAAATAAAACCTGTCACAAAGCAAAGGAGCTCATTTTTCAGCCACACAGAATAACTATTAACACAGGAATCACTTCTGAAGTGAGGGGCTGGGGACACACCTGTGCTGCTCCCTGAAAGATGCAGGAGCACCAAAGACAACAGCTTGATAAAGGGGCCGCTGGTTGTGCTAAAGCTTCCACTGACCTCTATTATAATATTAATCTCAATCAAAAATAGTTGACACAAAAATTTACAATCATCAAGAAACAAATGTTGTTTAAGACAAAAGATGAAGGCTTACATGAAGACAGGGATTGCATCGTGAACGCTTTGTACCATGCCCTGACACAAAATCTTCACCTTGGATGCTCTGAAGCACAATTAATTCCCTTACATCCCCTCAGGGAAGCTGCATCAGGCAGAGGGACCTGGGGACAAAGCATCCCTCCAGACCTGCTGATGAACTTTGGTGCAGCTTCCTCCAGCCACGGGGGTGAAGCAGAGGGGATCCCAACCGAGGGCACGAGCGTGCAGGTGACAAAGCCTCCCACCACCCTCCTGGCAGCGAGATGTGCTAAGCCCATGGGAGGAGCAGGCTGCAGGCACCCACTGCTGCAGGCACCCACTGCTGCAGCCAGCAAGGAGGTGGCAGCTGAGACACTTTGCTGGATGCTGGCAGGGGAACGTGCTCGAGTGGATGGCACATGTATGGGAAACACACAGAAACAGTCAGGCTGTGCTCTGTTTTGTCTGCCAACATGTACACATGCATGGGAGGGAAGGAGGAGCGCGCACCAAACAAAGAGGCAAACACCAGAAATGCCACGTTGCTGTGCAAACACTGGAGCTGCTGGTGAGACATACCTTGAGCTGGTAGTACTTCTCCGTGCGCAGGGCCAGGATGCGCTCGATGGAATACATGTCATCCGGCAGCTCGGTCTCTGCCAGCTCCGTGCCAAAGGACTGTAACATCTGGGCAATTTCCTTCACCGTTAGTGCAAAACTCTCTATGGCCTGGTGGGAGATGAGAATTGCCATCAGCTTGGGATTCAGGATATTCCTGCAGCTCATTAAGAGTGTGGGAAGAGCCAAGGCTGAGATCCACAAGGGAGCCCAACAGCTTGCTTGGAGAGACGTGAGTGGGATGTCCATGGCAGACAGAGTGGACATCCCACATTTGGCCAGGTGGCTTTTACTGCAGACTGAATCCACAATAGGACTGGGCAGAGATACCTCATGCTTTGCTTTCTGCTGTTCTTGTACACTCTGAGATTGTTCCTACCACATACTGCAAGTCTACAGCAGAAGCCACCCGGAGGTCTATCTCACATATTCCTGCAATTCCTCTTCTATTATTCTCTTCCCCTGGTGAACTCAAACAAGGAACCATCGCCAGGCAGCGGAATTTTGGAGTTGTATTTGGCTTCTTGGTGATGCGTGTTTCCATCTTTGCAAGCCCAAATGGTGGATAACAAGGCAGTTTGGCACCATGACCACCTCATCTGCAGATTCACCAAGAGGAGAAGGGAGGGAGCTAAGCAGTGTGACAGAGACAAACTGGAGACAGTGGGATAGAAATAAGTGCTGTTGGTACCTCCACAGCACATCCCAGCCAGCCAGTGGGAGCTCTGGACAGCACATGGCTCCCACACCCCTGGACAAGGTGGGGGTCTCACACCCAGCTCACAGCTCCAGTCTTGAGAAGCAGGTAATCATAGAGACATAGAACCATTTAGGTCAGAAAATAAACTCAAGTATAACTGATTGCAGTTACATATGTCTTTAAAAAGCATTTATTTCCCATGGAAATTTCAGGAAATGTTTCATGACCATACTACAAGGGAATTTTGAGAGAGGTTTTTTAGCTGGCACAACTACCGTATGGTGCAGAAACTGTGTTTTTCTTATATTAACATGTCTTGTCATTCATTTTGTCATTTTTGACTCCAAGTGTAAGAATCATACCATTATTACTTTAACACATCTTAAAAAAGAACAAAACCAAGAGCAAAATTTTTAAAAAGTCATTAATTTGGCAGTGCATCAGTGTAAAATGTCACAAAGTTAATGGCACAATCAGTAGCTTGAATTATTCCAGCTAGTCTTGTGCTTTTGTCTTTATACTGAGGTCTACATCTGCTGGTGTGGATGATGTTGCTTTGGTTTGTTGGGAAGGTAACTGGGAATCCAGCCTGCCGTTCCTCTGGGAGGCAACATCCCAGGGATGGCCAAGAGTGTACGGGAAGCACAGAAACACATGGCAAGGCACAGCTCAAGGAACTAAATGCCTGATTCCTGGCGATATTAAAGGAAAATTCTTGCAGAGAAAAAAAATAAAAGGAAATTTTCTGAATTCTCTGCATTTGGTCAGCATGCAGAAAGCAGTCTCGTTGCCCTGGTTCCCAAACACAGTTCTGATATTAATCACATGAAGCAACCATTATGAAAAAAAAAAAAAAGAAGCCTATTTTGTATCTCCCATTAAGGGAATTTTAATAAAGATTTACGAAGACAGATCTTTCGGGAGCAGTTTCAAAAGGAGCTTGAGGGAGTTAATCATCCAGTTCCCTTGTAAACCCATCAAGTGCCTAATGCCACTTGGCTCCTTTGCGTATCTAACTCAGGAGTTAGGTGGCTCCAGGGATTACCTTCAGCTCCCTCCCTTACCAAAACCCTTCCTCAACCAATCCATCCCCGACACCCAGGAGCCCGGCGCTCGGCCCTGCTACGTACAGTCCTGAAGATGACCCACTCGCTGTGGCAGTACTCCAGGGTGCCCCCGAACTCCGGGGTCAGCTGCTGCTCATCGATGTACGTCAGCAGGTCGCTCACCGAGCTCAGCATAACAACCTGCAGGCAAGGCAACGCTGTCAGTGGGGTGACCACTGCTCCCACCCAGGGCACACACAGGCCAAGCCTACTGGTCTCTTATGCCTCTAAAAATTGCTCTAAATAGTGTTCTAGATCATGGCTTTCTTCTTCTGTTTGTGGCTTAATGCTGCTTTCATTTGGTATATTTGACCACTTCTGCAAGCCAGCCCTGATCTCTCAGGTGTTTTCTTCCTTAAATGCAAAGCACAGTGAGATGCTGCAGTACCTGACTGCAGAACAGAGCTGAAAGCAAAAGCGATCCAGGTTTAAGGAAGAGATGACAATAAAACTGGAAAAAATACACACATTTTTATAAGTTATGAAGCACTGACCAATTTCACATAAATTATACTCACGAGTTTGTGTGTCTAGATCTGCAATGGGATATGACAGGAATTTATAAAACTCTGCAAATGACATTTTAGGGTGAAAAATGTAAAGTTTGTGAAAATCATACTATTTCCTAAAGGAAAACACTGACTTTTTCTGTTTGCTTAGATTCTATAATTTCACTTTTCTTAATTATTCTCATAATGTCCTGTAATCAAAGTGGTTTGAGACATCTGGAAATTTTGATTTGAGAATATAAAACCATTTCAACAAATACCAACATAATGTTGATATGGAGTCTACACTTAGACAAAAATGGGTGAAATTCACAGCAAAAGTTTCACTGAACAGGTCTTGAGACTTTTCAGATGTTACACAATTTCCTGCCTGTGGATTTATCCTCCCCAGAAGCACACAGCCCATATGGGGGATGAGGACAAGCTGAGAAACCCACCACCCACTATCATGGGCATGTTCTGTGGAGAGCAAACTGTGTACAAGGGAGCTGCAAAGCACTCCAGCAGAGACTTGGTGGAGAGTGGTTTGGTGGAAACAGGGCATTCCTATCAGAGACACTGTGGTTGCTCTTCGCAAAGAGTTATAGAACAGTTTGGGCTGGAAGGAATTTTAAAGACCATTTTGTCCCCGGCCACGGGCAGGGACACCTTCCACTAGATCAGGCTGTTCACAGCCTGGCCTTGAACAATTCCAGGCATGGGACATCCACAGCTTCTCTGGGCAACCTCTGCCAGGGCCTCACCACCCTCACAGGGAAGAGTTTCTTCTTAATATCTCGTCTACATCTCCCCTCTTTCAGTTTAAAGCCATTCCCACTTGTCCTATTACTCCATGTCCTTGTCCAAAGTCCCTCTCCAGCTTTCTTGGAGCCCCTTAAGGCACTGGAAGGGGCTCTAAGGTCTCCCCAGAGCCTTCTCTTCTCCAGGCTGAACAATCCCAACTCCCTCAGCCTGTCTCCATAGCAGAGGTGACCTCTTTTGGACTCACTCCAGCAGGTCCACATCCTTCTTACGTTGGGGGTACCAGCAGAGTGGGACACTGTCACCCCCTGACCTGAGTGGTACAGGCAGCCCCTGGCCATGCACAGGCACAACAACTCGGCACACTCGTACCGGTAACTTGAGTAGAAAATCCTCCTGACTGAACCGAAATCCAATGTCAGTGAAGGTGCGCTGGAAAAACCCCGTGGGACGAAGAACCATCACTAAGTGCAGGTTCCCCGGGAAAGATGCCTGTAAGGAAACAGAGATGACATTCACCTTGCGGATGTGGCAGGTCCAACAACAGCTTTCAAATGCACTGAAAAGAGGGGGTTTGTAGTATTTTAGGTTTTTTTCTGGTTTTTTTGACTGTTCCTGATAGGCTTTCCTTGTTTTAGAAACAAGAGGGAGACACTGTAAGTGGTTTAGAGACAGAGGACCTCACTGCAGGAGGGTTGTCCAGCCCCATTTCCCTTTGGAGCAGGCAGAAGTCCAGCCATGCCCCTTGGAGGGACACTTATTACAAACTTCAATAATACTGTTCATCACTATAACTTGGGGAGTGAAATTACAACTGAGCAGGGAACGGTGGGCTGAAACACCGAGAGAAATGACAGATTGAGGAAGCAAAATTTACTGCCAAACTTGATAATCATCCCATAACTTCATTAAGCACGCTCGTCTTGCCTTTGGTAATTACCAGGCAACATTTAATTTCTGGAAAGAATTTGGAATTTCCTGTCTATGCTGCTGGAGCCTTTTTTCAAGCATATGGTTGGCAGGTGCATTTTTAAATAGATCTGTGAAAAGGGTGCTTGAAAATGAAAAAGAATTTTCAAGAAAGTAGGAGTCACATCATTAAATTATGGATAAGTGTATGATGCAAAGGCTTGAGTTAATTAAGACACATGATTTACTCTGGGATCCTGCCAGGCCATTTCCCCATATATTCCTCCTTATATTATCCTGTTCCATGACAATAGTATCTATACCAAGGGTGAGAATAATGAATGTGCTTAGGTATTTTGCACTGCAGGGCACTTAATCTGTGCCTTCAAAACAAAGATCACTCCCATAAACATTCATTAGTGTTGTTCAAAAGAGCCACAATTTACAGTTGAGATCTGACATCCATGAACTGCACTGTCACTTATTTGCTATGTTTTCTTTCATAGGAAGGGTCAAGTTGTGGCTTCCAATGCCCACAACTCCACTTCAGAATGGACAATGACTTTTAGGATCATATAAGCCACATAAATTCAATATATTGATCTGCTGTTATTTTAAGTAGGAGTGGGAAAAAATAAATGAATGTGAATGAAATGCCAAATTCATACCCTTTGGAAGTCAACAAGAATGGTGCCAGGGACAAAGATTTGGCATTAGAAACAACAGCAAACTATTAAATAACCAAGACATTTGTGCTGGCTCCAGGCCCCGGGTGCTGTGCTCCTGCTACACAGCACCTGGCTGGCACGAAACATCTCCAGAAAGTCTGCTGTCCCCCGGCACACAGGGATGGCTACAGCCATGGGAGACCCAGGGAACCACCTTCCACCCCCCTGATACCTGTAGGTGGGCCACAGGTCTAAACCTGGCCATGGAGTCTCAGACTTTCGCAACCCAAGAAAGAGTGGGTGAGAGGCTGCAGGAGATCCAGGTTCAGCTCCCTGTTTCGATGCCTAATGCTTAATTAGCTCTACAAGGAAGCTCATCTCTCCTGCAAGACAACTGCAGGCAGACCCTCCAACAGCCCAGCTGATAGAAGCAGCTCAGGATTTTTATCTTGATCTTCCCATCTTATTAGAGAGAAAATCATCCACAGACTACTGGATATCTCAGAGGAGCTGGAGTGGTTCCTCACTCTGAGAAGAAGCTCTGCCTGAGATGCAGCAACCTCCACGGAGGAAAGCACCACCAGAACTGGCAGAGGCTTGTAGGCAATGCGGAAAATTCTCAGTTCATTCAAAATATCTAATATTTCATTGAAAAGCCTCTGGCAAGCTTGACATTCATCCTCCGGTGTGTCCCAGAGAAGCTGGCTGCCTTTCCCACCTCACTGTCCTGGTTCTCCATTGGACCCAGTAAATGCTCCTACTGCACTTTCCAGGCCTGTTGGCTGACCTGTCTAGTCCTTGACACTTTCATGAACTGGCACATCCCACAGGACAAGGACATCCCACGGAGAGACCTGTCAGTCTGCATTTGTGGCCGTGCTGGGCCCATCCCTGCAGAGCTGTAGGTACATCATGGGCTATTCCCTCATGCCCACACTTATGTCCGTGTTTCCCTCATTTTACATCCTCGTCATTTCCCAGTGGCTGTTTCTTTGCAGACAGGACAACAGTGGCATCCCCTGGCAAGGTTTCAAATATCTCACCAAGGAGCCACCACGAGCTGCAGACCTCAAAGGGTAGGATGCTGCTGTTCCAAGACAGGTTCTGCACACCTAATGGCTCAAATTGACTTGAACCAAAACTCTGTGAGGTCAATGGTCTTACAAGGCTTTAAAGGATCTCAGAGGATGCAATTTTAGGTCCTTCTGCATGGTTGTGAATTCATTGTTAGTGAATCCAATAGTGAAGTTCCACAACACCTTGGGGAAATTGCTGTTTCCAGCTCAGAAACACATTGTGTTCAGATCTATGAACTTTAGGCTCCTACTTTGATCTCCTCTTGAAAAAAATGCATCACCTTTGAGAACAACAACCAGTCAGAAATTCATACTCCCCTGGTCTTACCTCATTATCTCCCTTCATCCCCCATTCCCTTTAACCCTGTTCAGCATTTCAAGCTTTGTCCTCTCCTACTCCTTCAAGTCTTTTTTAACATGCACCCTTTGGGTGATCAGCAAATTCCCTGGAGGTCTCCAAATCACATCCCACCATGGGAACCTGCAGACCTTGAATGTCTTCTCCTATGAGCCTTTGAGCAGGAAAACCACAGCTCCAGGAAGATGGACCAGCAACCAGGCTGCAAGCAGAGCTGCCTGCCAAAACTACACTGCAACAGCACGAAGGTGTGAAACGCCTGTCTGAGAGCAAAGATGCCCTTGGACATCTCTGGGTTCATAAATGCAGGATGCCAACACATTCCACCAGGGTTTGCAGGATAGGTGACTTGATTTCTGATCAGTTTAGAAAGCATTTGGGGATTTTTCAGCTGATCTTACATACACAGGATCAAGGTCAGCACTTATGAGTAGCTAGATACATTAGGCACCATTTGCAAAGTCCTGTATTTCAAGCATGGAGAAAAACTGAACAAGCCAAAAAATAAGTTTGCAGAAAGACTGTCCTGCGCCCTCTTAGAGACTCAAGGGAAAGGATGAAATGTTAGAAAAAAACCACACAGACCAACAATTTCTCAGATGTAACACTCCTGAAGGGACTATAGTTTTTCAATCATTGCTACAATTCTAGTTTTCCTCAGTGCTGAAGTGTAGATAAGTTTCCTGCAAACTGAACTCCAACGCTACTGAAGGCACTGCTGCAAAAAAGCCCTTCCCACAATACATTCAAGAAAGCAAAGACAACTTGGTACACTTGGGCTTATGCAACAAAACACCTAAAGAACCCTCTGAAGCCTTTGCCCTCTGCTACTCCTCTGCAGCACATCAGGAAAGGCAGGAAACTACCGGTGCACTTCCACTGAATCAGGCAGTTGGCAACATTTCCCTCCTGTTAACTATCTCACTGGCCAAAGCCCATGCTCACAACATCCTCCACCTCCTGAGGACACACATGCGTGTGCCACAAGGCCCCCGTTCAGCAACTTTTTTAAATGCACAGTTAACTGTAAGCACCTGATTTAATCAATGTGGACAAACTGGGCTAATAAAGCACAAGAAAGAACATGCATTGAAAGCATCACCGTTTTTGCCTCCTTAATGAATATCTCATCCTGACACATTTTTCCCCCAATTTTAGGAAGTCCATTTTCAGAGAATATTCTTCCCTGCAGCTCACTGGGGCATCCATGAGGCTGGTAATCAATAGCCATAAAGAAAAAGTAGGATCTGCCAGTAAGTTTGCTTCTGAGCACTTGGGGCTGTGGCCAGTGGTCCTTATACAGGTGCTGGAGTCAAAATGCCAGGTCCTGCTAATTCGAGCCTTCAACTTCCCGCAGAGCCGGAATGTAACTCCCAAGCGCTCTGCTGCCTTTATGTCAGCCTGCTGCATAATTAACCCCCCAAAGATGCCGCCAGCATCGCCGGGGCACAGATGCCACCCGGGGCACAGATGCCACCCAGGGCCCCCTCCCTGCCAGAGGTTTCCTCTTCCTGCAGGAGCAACGACCGAGCCTCTGCCCGCGGCTGGAGGGCGCCGGGAGCAGCACTGCGGGGCAGCGGTACCCAGC